>CM044399.1:36175000-36762500 GCA_024322285.1 Musa beccarii | reverse complement strand
TGGACCTACATACGTGAAATATAGGGGCAATAAAAATGAGAAGTCATTTCATTTCAATAACCATTCAAAAGGAAATATGACATTTCAACCATCAATCATATCAAGACAAAGTTCCCAGACAGGAAAGGAGTAACACATTAACCTTGTTGCCTAAATAGCCCATGACACCTACTCCAGCAGTTGATACCTTCAAGTTCTGAATATGTCTCCGCAGGCTTCTGCGGACCCATACTGAAAGATAAATCCCAACCACTTGCTTGCTTATAATCCGTACAAACGATTATTTTTTTTTTCTGTTTACAACAGTTTCCAGATCTAGTACAGGAATCACAGATGGGTCTGATGAGTCATTATAGTCTCCATGTAGAGGTTTGAATGAATTGCATTCTTTAAATGATCTAGCTGGGTTTAATGATTTTGGTTTTGATGTATCCATGTGTTGGGATAACATATCCAATGGTTGTTCTGGCCAAATCAATCCTATCATTTCTGAGCTGCTTAATGTCTTGGTAAGCTGCTTTTGTTGACTTACATTTGTAAGTCAAATTATGGGAAAATATATTACAAACTTCTGGAGTTAATGCTTCTGGAGTTACTTCACGAATCTTACAAACTCAAATTATGGGAAAATATATTCAAGGGATATTGCTTGTGAACATTTTCTCCTTGTGCACTTTGATCTGCAATTAAAGGGGACTGGGGTGCTACATTGCATTTTGGATCATCTCCTCTTGCATCAATCTAATATTTGTTTAACCGGAAATTGAAGGATTGTTCATGGAATTGAATTTCCTCATCACTCTCACTATCTGACTCGGACAATATCTAATCCTCTATGCCAAGGGCATCATCTGATGGTTTGAATCTTGATGGTGGAGGATCACTGTAGCATTTATATTTTGCTTTAATTGGTTGAATTTTATTTACTGTCTCACGAATTATATGTTCCCATCTTTGAACAGGACGACCGTCCTCAGCACCAAAGACATTTCCAGCATTTAGTGGAACAACTTCCTGAAAGCTGGAAGAAAAGGAAGCCCAGTATACTCAATTATAATAAAAGAATACAAGAAAAATTATAAACACATATGATAAAAATAGAATAACTGGAAATTAAACAAATTTAGACATTTAACTTAAGAATCATATCCTGGAAGAGTGCATACAATATTATTCTTTGTTTCAACTATTCAAAAGGCTGCTAGATATGTCCAAAATATTCAAACAAGCTGCCAACGTTACCAAACAGTAGACAAGCATCAAAACTCTAGTGGACATATTAACCTTAGCTTTTGGTTCTGATTTGTTTGGTCATATAAACAAAGATTGGTTGTGAATTTTGCTGAATCTAGAATCTTGGCAAATGGTGACTTTACCTCCCATAGAAGCCATCATATTTGTCATTTTGTTTATCACATTCACGTAGTGACTAGTATTTTTAAATTCTGTGTAAAATAAGTGTAGCATCCATACAATTATTTCCTTATAAGAGAACTATTTTTGGTGCTAATATAAATGCTGCAAAATTAGAATCTACTCAAGGCATCATCTCTAAATCATGTGTTGCTATTTTTTGTACAACGTTTATGTGTAGGTGCAATCATTGAAATGTTCATATTTGTGGAATGGTAGCATGACCCATCAACGTCTCTTGCACTAGATAACATATCTTCACTTGTTAGCAGTACTGTGCTAGTGCAGTGGTGTGTCAACATAGTTAAGAACCATGACTCTATCTGTGGTATACTACTTATTCCAGCTAAATGCAACTCTGAATTAGAGGGATTGGTGCAGCTTATCCAATTATTCGATAATTTAATATTTATCTCAGGATCATAGATTTGGGCTTATTAGAATTTACCCGAGCACATATATATCAATTGGCTCCTCCATATCCAGCCAATGTTTGATGTTTAAGTCATCAGGTGGAAGTCTTCCCCCGACATTCCATGTTCCCACACAGATCCTACATCAGCCAAACATGTCAGAAAATGCATTTGATTCAAATGCATACCACACAGGTAACCATTAAATAAACTATAAATTGTGGGATAAAAGAGTGATAACCAGGAGCACTTGATTTTTTCACCAAATACTAGGATTGGTTTTCCTCAAGCATGTAAATACATATGGATTAAATTGGAATGGAGAACAGAAATATGCCTGAGTTCTTTGGTATTTATATATTGTGCACGAAGGGTCTCAGATTTTCACCTTCGTGATCTGCATGGAATGCCTCCAATGCGGTTATCTGTGAGTATACAGCCACAAATTAACCATTAGGCTTGCAGGCAAGAACTGAACCTGAGAAGATAATCAAATGTGTTGAAACCTCAGCAGACCGTTTTATGAATGGCCATATGTATATGGCCACAAAGTTAACCATCAGGTTTGCAGGCAAGAACTGAACTTTATAAGAGAATCAAATGTGTTGAAATTGTTGGGATCTAAAACGGCATTAAGAGGGGGTGAATTAGTGCAACGGTTAAGAACTATAAATTCGATGATTTAAAATAAACTTTTGGAAACTTTGTACAATAAAAATCGATTTCAATGAAAACCGTGTTGGAAAGCTCTAACTCAAACTTGAGAATGTTTAGAGAAGATGAAGGGCAGTGAACAAGTAAAGTAAAGATTTACAGAAAGGTAAATGCAAGAACATAAACGCAAACCGAGTTTTATAATGATTTGGTCATCCAACCTACGTCCACTCTCGATTCTTCTTCTCTTGAGGCCATCGGCTTTTCCACTAGTTATCTTCCTTCCAACGGACAAAGACTAACTCCCTTATAACTCAGTTCTACTTTTACAGGTTTAGGAGTAAACCTTTACAAGGCCTCTCACCCCTCTTGGACTAGATCACACTTAAAGCTTAGAGGGAAGATTTTGATACTATTACAACAGAGTTTTCCATTTTTATTTCTTAGGTTTTGTATGTATTTCAACCATGGATGAGAGGGGTATTTATAGGCCTCAAGATGATTCAAATTTAGAGCCCAAATTTGAATCACCTCGGATTTCTAGATGCTGGCGGTACCACTGCTTGACACTGGCAGTACCACTGCCAGTTTGACCCTGATACTAGCGGTACTACCACCAGCCTAGGGCAGTACAACCATTGCAGCTTTAATGCTGGGCGGTACCATCGCCTGTAGCTTGGAAAAGTGTGCTTTTTCACTTTTCCAGCTCATAGTTCCACCGCAAGTTTGGCGGTGCCATCGCCTGTAGCAACTTTTGGGCCACTGAATGGGCCTCCCAGTGAGCCCAAATCAGTCCCAATTTAGGCCCAATTAACCTCTAATTGAGTTGATATTATTTCACCCAAAACCAACTCAATTTTGACTCAATCCTACTTTAATCTAGATAATTATTACAACGCAAATTGTAATTAGTTGCCGGACACATCATTGGTCCATCGGCGCTTCGTCCGACACTTCGACGTATCGTCCTCTCTTGCGGTTTATTGCCCAATCAGCAACTGACTTCCGTAGCCCTGATCTCCTTGGCGCAACTCCACTCCTCTTGGCCCGATGCCCGATTTCATTGTCCGAAGCCTTTTGCCGATCGTCGATCGGACCTCCGACTCGACGTCCAATCTCTTGACGTGATTTCCTCTTATGCAACGTTGATTCTTCCTGTGTCAATTATCTAATCCTGATCGAGAGTAGACCGCGTGACTCAAAACGTAGTTAGATAACTAAACACGATCAATTAGTTTCATCATCAAAATTCGAGATTCAACAATCTCTCCATTTTTGATGATGACAACTAATTGATGACGGAGTTAATCTTAACTTCCCGGAGTTTAAACAAACTCTCCCTATCAATATGCCATATTGATAGAACCCTTAGATTATATCAAATCCAAGTAACATGTTATGAAAAATATCAAACCATCATGTAAATATATAAAATATTCAATACTTCATTCATTGCATGAAATCATCAATCTGCTTCTCCCCCTTTATCATCAACAAAAAGGAGAAGTTGCTCTAGCTATTTTAAAAGATATGCAAGTAAACATATAAGCTAGATTTACAATATTCAATTGTAACAACTTTTTTTTAAGGATATGCAATTCAACATTTGCTTCTTTTTAAATTGCAAGATAGCAATTTTTGATGTTCAAGATAGGAAGTTCCTTCATTTATTTCAATGATCAAGCTAGCAAAAAAAAAATTTCTTCCCATTTGTTTTTGTCAAATATAAGGAATGAGTATAATTCTTTTCCCTTTATATAAATTTTAAAATTATGACAATCAACAAAGATATATATATTTATCAAGAGTATCAAAAAATTTACATTCATGATTCAAAATTAATTTATGATGCCCAAGTTAAGAATTCTATCATTAAAATCAAGTTAAGAATACCAATTTAAGCTAACACTTAAGGTACTCTTTTAAGATGCAAGTAATTTTTGTTTGTTCTAGCAAATTTCTTTCTCTTGTGATGCATAAGCTAGCAAACATTTGCCTTAAGCTAGCAACTTCTTGTTTGCAATAAGCAAGTAATTTTATAAAATTTTCATCACTTTAAACATGCAAGCTAAATTTTCATTACAACATTCAAGCATAGAAGCATGGCAAGTGTAAGATTACAACTTTTCTAAATTTTACACTTTTTGCTTCTTTCGATAGTCAAGATCTTTCTTCTCTTTTTGAGAAGTGCAAGCTTACAAGTTTTACTTCCTTAACATGCTAGGAATTTTGCATTCATTTGTAATAAGCAAGCTAGCAAAAACCTTTCTTCCCCTTTATCAAAGTCAAAAAGAAAGGGAGGATCAAATATGATGATATAAACTTCTCACATAAGTATGTATCAATAAAAGTTTAAATCAATCTTCAAATCACGACAACCAATGCAAAGAATCAAGATATCAATTCATATTTCATTTTGATACATCTTTTCTTTTGTAAATAGCAAAAGATCATGGGAAAACAAAGAGATCACAATATATACATAATATCTCCAAATTCATCATGAATCATAAGAAATTTTAATTGTCATTCATGATACATTTAGAAATTTCTCCTTTTGAGAAGAGGACATATAGGAGAAAAACTCTTGATTCAAGCATAAGATATTAAGATATCAAGATCAAGTCATGATTACAAATGCTAACATGTTTTCTTTCTCTACAACATGAATCATACGAGGTATAATAGCAATGATATCAATCATGATTCATTTGGTAGCAAATAGCAAAGAGAACAATTTGTTTCATGCATAAGAAATCTCAATCAGATCACATTTCATAATAAATTTCAAGTATCAAATATCAAGTAATAATCATGTTTCTTGAAAATTCTCAAGTCAAGAAGTCAAAAGAAAGTTCATGATTCTATTGAAACAAAATCTCATTCAAGTCAATTTGTCAACTCAAAACTCATAATCAAATTATCCTTTTTGAGATTCATAACATGAACAACATTATTACCATATCATTAAAATCTCATTTATAATTCAAGTGATTTATAAAATATCATAAATGAATTTATCACTTGTCTTTTATTTGAAAAATCTGAAATTTTAGAAAAAGAGAGATGTTCAAGAAATATGCATTTCTCTTTTAGTGATTTGCATTAATTTTGTATAAACATGCCTTTATCTTTTTATGTCAAATAGAATAGAGGTAACAACATTCAAAATCGAAAGACAAACTTCATCATAAAAATTGTCAAGACAAAATATAACACATTATTTCAAAACATAAGATTCAATTTATGATAATGTGTTTTATTTTATAATTAAGCCTTTGCCTTCAATAAAAACAAGTATTAACATACAAGAGCGAAAAGGTAAATTTCGTAAAACAAATCATTAAGCATAATCACATAAATTCGAAATCATAAAAAAATCTTTCATTCGGAAAATATATTAAGAGCAACGGAGATTGATTTTATGTACGCATGCTCAAATTCTTTTTGTATTAGAGGATGTGTATCAAGTTCAAAAATCGAAATACAAGTTTCATTAAAAATGACATGTCATCTAAAAATTTTGTCATAAAAACCATTAAGACCAATACAACATGTCAATTATACATCATCTTTAATTTATCATGATAATATATTCTCTTTTTTATGTGTTTTATTTCATGCAATCATGTTCAAAATTTTATTATGAAGACCATCATCGTATAAATTTGAAATAGAAGTTTTGTTATCAAAATCATCAAAACCAAACATATTAAACATAAAACATCATGATAGTGTATTTTTCATTTTTATGTGTTTCACTTTAAGTTGATTGATCTCGTATAAGCATGTTCACATTTTCACACAAAAGCCAAGCATCATATAAATTCGAAATCATTATCAAAGCCATGTTTCTTTTATTCAAAAATTTGTTGATAGCAATGTAGGTTAGGTCTTTTAGTTTTGCAATTAATTTCATGAGGACATGCATCTTCTAAATGAAAGGATCAAAAGGCACTAAGAGGGGGTGAATTAGTGCAATGATTAAACTCGTATTCTTGAAACCGATTTCGCAAAAACACAAGTTCGTGGAAGAATTCGATTCGACGAAAGAGAACTTGAAAGTAATTGCTTGTGAAAAGGAACTAACTAAGAACTTGCAGCCAAGAAATGAAGTGATTTCAGAAATGTAAACACTCACACATTTGAGGAGACAATGATGTATAGTGGTTCGGTCAAATGACCTACATCCACTCTTGAAGCCTTTGCAATGAGGCTCCGCTCTTCCACTAGCAAGTCCTTTGAAGGGAAGGATCAAACACCCTTTACAACCCTTTACAAGATGTTCACACTTGTACAAGATCTCTCAAGAAGAAGAAGGGTGAACACTTAGCAAAGAATACAACACTTTTCAAAAACTCTTCAAAAGCTCAAGACTCAAACTTTTTGCACAAAGGTAACCCTTTCACCGAGAAAGGGGGTATTTATAGATCCAAAAGTGGATTTAAAATTGGGCTCCAAATTCCAAGTGAATTTGGAGTCCCAGATTCAGGTGGTCAAAGCGGTGCCACCGCTTTGTGCGTGCCTCGCCTGTGTCGATCTTTGATCGACGTGTGAAGCGGTGCCCGCTTGAGCGGCGGTGCTACGCTCGATCCGAATCCTGGGATTTTTCACGGCAGCGGTTCCACCGCCGTCGATGAACAAAGGCTGGCGGTGCTACAGCTTGCAGAAGCGTTCCACCTGCCGTGTGTGTGCGGGCGGTGCTACCGCTTCGTGTGGCGGTTCCACCGCTTCAGTAGGCGGTTCCACCGCCCAGGCTTAAGGTTCCACCTCTTGCCCCATTCGACAGTGTGAATGGGGCCTGTTTGTCCTCAACTTGACACAGAGTGGCCTGGTTGGCTCCTCATCGAATTTTGGGCGGATTTATTTCTTAAATCCTTGCTACTCATGTCAAATTTACGAACATAACTTAACGTGATTTGATCGGACACCCTTCAAGTCGACTTCCGAGTACTACGGCGAGATTCAGCAGCCTCCGATGCTTCCTGATTGCCGCCAAAGGTCTCCCAAGATACTCCCAAGAAGCCCAACTAGCCTTCTACGGTGGTTTCCGAATTTTCCTAAGTTCCGCGAACCTTCGACGATCTTTGAAATGGACTTTCAAAACTTCGACAAGTCCTGAGTTGATCTTGGATGGTTCCTAAGCAACTCTTCCGAAAATCTCTCGGACTTCCGATGAACCACCGACGGACTTGGCCTTGATAAATCACGTTATGTTTTCCATCGTAGTAATTCCCGCACACTCATCTCAACAAAGAGATTAATACAAATATTTCACCATTTTGATTTCATCATCAAAATCCGAGATTTAACAATCTTCCCCTTTTTGATGATGACAATCAATCGTGATGGAGTTATTCTTAACTCCCCTATGTATATGCCATAAAGAAAAATCGCTTGAATTCAATTTTTGAATTCAACATAATTAATTTTAATTTCAAGATTTCAAACTAGACATCAAGGATATCAATGAAGTATACATATAAAAAGAAAGCATGATATCAAGAACCCAACTAAGTTTAATTTGGACAAATATATCATATAGCAATACACATTTCATTTCTCCCCTTTGTCATCAACAAAAAGGAGACGAGGAATTATAACAACAAGGAGGGTCGGAAAACATCACGAGATATGGAAAAGGAAATCGAAAACCGAAAACCATTCCACAAAGGCGAAAGATATATCATGAAGTTAAGACAATATAGATGTCACGATGTAAGAATACAACATACATGTCAACATACAACATAAGTTTACATCGTTCAAAAAGAAAACACAAAGAAGCTACTCTTCAGAGGAATGCCAAGATGCCTATACATGTGATCGATCTTTAAGTTCATCTTCCGCATCTCCTTCAAAATTTTAATTTGCTGTAGTTTTACTTCATTTAACTCTCTCATGATCGGATCAAGAGTAGATGGAGCGAAAAATGTCACCGATGTAGCCGCAACAAAAGGATCGGAGGAGGAGATTCATTTCCCCTAAGGACTGGTGTTTCAGGATGGTTCACTACGGGGAGGTATATCACATCTCCTAGGTTGCCTAACTCCTATTCCATGCTCGACAAGACATCTAAGTCGTCTCAATTAATAACATTAAATTTTTCGATTTGTATTGCTTCTTCATCCGGTGGAATGCGGATGTTATGGGCATGCAATAGTCTAGTTATTAAACCTCCATATGGTAACATTGATCCTTTAGAAAGAACCTCTATCATGTGTCGCTGATTAGGTAACCAAAAGCAATTGTTGTCTAGTCATAATCCAATATAAGGTACCTAATTCGGTGAAACCGATCTCATCATGATGAAACGCTTAGGAATAATAATGTTTATCGAATGTGATGCAAAATTTTAGAGTTAAAAGGTAATAGATGTTCACAACTCTTGGGAATTATTCCTAAATTTGGGTTTGCAAACACAGCTTCTAAAGCTTCGAGTGAGTGGCACCAATCATGTCCATATCCCATTTTCCCGAAAATAACATCCTAGCTCTTTTCAACAATTCCAATTAATGAGCATATAGTATTATCACATATTTGAATCTCATTACCTAGAAGATAAGTTGACAAGCCATCATCATCAATACAAGATTAAATTAGCATAGAACAACTTAACTAAACGTGGATAAATAGGTTCAATAATTTGCGAATAGGTAAAGCCTCTAAGTCTGCAAACCACATGAAAGGTTCTAAGTTTCCTAATTGATTCAAATCAACATACTTTCCTTTGTGAATGGGTCTTGAACCAAATTCGAAAATCTAAGGGAGGCTTCTTGTGATTTAAACAAGGATTGGTCAAATGAATCTACCTCCATCCTTTTCCTTTGTCTCTTGATGTTCTTCTAGGAGCCATTTCTATGAATAATCGAAAATTAATTGAAGAAAGGAATGAAACTTCACAAGAAAATGAAAGAGAAAGAATTCTGTTTTACCTTAGATTGGTTCTTTGAGATGTAGGAAGAATGAATCACGATAGAATCTCCTCCTTAGGCTTCTAGATAGGAAGAAATCACACCAATTTGAAGTTTAGAGGAGTTTAGAAGAGTGAGAGAGGCGGTATGCAGATTAGGGAGGCGGTTCTCCGCCGCCCTAATACAATTTATAGGAGGGTGTTCGGCGGTTCCATCAACCTTTGTGGTGATTACTACTGCATGTTCCACCGCCAAGATCTGCATGGTGCTACCGTCGGTAGCACAAAACCACTTCTGATTTTAATGTTTTTCCACCTCTCCCCTTTTTTTTTTTTTTAAAAAAATCTCGAGATGGGATGAAGTCAAAAGAAATAAATCCATGGACAATCCGAATCAAATTGATGGAAATCATAGTTTAAACATAATTTCAAGAAAAGACATAAAAAAAGGTTACTTACTTGGACAGTTTAGCATGCCTAATTCCTTCTAATAAAATCAAATTGTTCCTCATTTAAAGGTTTCGTAAAAATGTCCGCTAATTGATGATTTGTATCAACAAAATCAAGAGTGACATTTCTACTACTTACATGATCACGTATAAAGTGATGCCTCGATGTCAATGTGCTTAGTGCGAGAGTGTTGGATTGCATTTTTAGTTAGACAAATTGCACTCGTGTTATCACACTTTATAGGAATATTTTTAAGTAGATTCCATAGTCCTCTAGTGTATTTTTCATCCGGATAACTTGTGCACAAAGATGCACTAGCAACTATATATTCAAACCTTTTCAATAGATAGTGCAACTTAGAATTTTGTTTCTTGGAAGTCCAAGAAACAAGTGCATGTCCTAGAAATTGGCATGTTCCGATGTGCTTTTTCTATCTAGTTTACATCCACCAAAATCCGCATCTGCATAAGCTTTCAAACTAAAGTTTTCAGATTTTGGATACCATAATCCAAGATTAGGGGTCCCTTTAAGATATCTAAGAATCCTCTTGACCGCTTTCAAGTGAGATAGCTTAGGATTAGCTTGGAATCTTGCACATAGCCCTACATCAACATGATATCGTGTCCGTTGCGGTGAGATAAAGCGAGCTACCTATCATGCCCCTATAAGTTTTTTTTTCGATCAAAGCTTTCTCCATTTTCATCCATATCTAATTTAGTGGAGGTGCTCATAGGAGTGCTAATTTCTTTTGATCCATCCATATTGAATCGTTTTAACAATTCCAATGTGTATTTTGATTGATTTAGAAATATACCATTACTTAGTTGCTTGATTTGAAGTCCTAAAAAGAAATTTAGTTCTCCCATTAGGCTCATCTCAAATTCATCACTCATATCCTTAGCAAATAAATCACATAGTGATTTATCACAAGATCCGAAAATGATATCATCAACATAAATTTGAACAATAAG
Source organism: Musa beccarii (assembly GCA_024322285.1). Taxonomy (NCBI): domain Eukaryota; kingdom Viridiplantae; phylum Streptophyta; class Magnoliopsida; order Zingiberales; family Musaceae; genus Musa; species Musa beccarii. The sequence goes on along the minus strand of CM044399.1, from coordinate 36,751,686 downwards.
AAAATTGTTTTCAAAATGTTTAATAAACAATGTATCAACCTTGCCTTTAGCGAAATTATTTGAAATCAAGAAAGAACTAAGCCTCTCATACCAAGCCCTAGGGGCTTGTTTAAGACCATATAAGGCCTTAGTTAGCTTAAATACATGGTTAGGAAATAGAGAGTTTTCGAATCCAGGTGGTTGTTCAACATAAACTTCTTCGGAAATGAAACCATTTAAAAACGCACTTTTGACATCCATTTGAAATAATTTAAAATCTTTACTACTAGCATAGGCAAGGAGCATCCTAATGGCTTCCAATCTTGCCACCGGAGCGAAGGTTTCTTCATAATCGATACCTTCTTCTTGGTTGAAACCTTTGGCCACTAGTCTAGCCTTGTTTCTAACCACGATATCAAGTTCATCTTGCTTGTTTCTAAAGACCCACTTAGTACTAATAACTAAGTGGTCATTAGGTCTAGGAACAAGCTTCCATACCTCATTCCTCTCAAATTGATTCAATTCTTCTTGCATTGCGATAACCCAAGAATCATCTTTTAGGGCATCAACAATGCATTTTGGTTCAACTTGAGAAAGAAAGGCAAAGCATGGGCACAAAAATTTTTGAAAGAAGAGCGAGTTTGAACCCCTTTCGATGCATCTCCTATAATTAACTCCTTGGGATGAGCATCTACATACTTCCATTCCTTTGGTAAGGAAGCTTGGGAAGAAGATGCATCCAAGATGTTATTTTGAGGAGAGGGTTCATTCAAATTCAAATCATCAAGACCAAAATCATCATCAAAATCTTTTTCTTAAATTCGGAAACTTCATTAAAAACCACATGAATAGATTCTTCTATAAGTAAGGTTCTCTTGTTGAAAACACGAAAAGCCTTAGAAACGGAAGAATAACCAAGAAATATGCCTTCATTGGATTTTGCATCGAATTTTCCTAAGGCATCCTTTTTCATTCAAAATAAAGCATTTGCAACCAAAACTTTAAAGTAAGAAACATTGGGTTTTTTATCATTCCATAATTCATATGGAGTTTTGGATAGGGATGGTCTACTAGAACTCTATTCATCACATAGCAAGCCGTATTCACGGCCCGACCAAAAATATTTTGGTAAATTATATTCATTTAACATGGTTCTAGCCATTTCTTGCAAACTTCTATTTTTCCTTTCTACTACTCCATTTTGTTGTGGATTTCTTGGAGTAGAGAAGTTGTGATTGTATCCGCTTGTTTCACATAAATTTTGGAAGTCATGATTTTGAAATTCACCTCCATGATCACTTCAATTGATGAGATCATAAAGCCTTTTTCATTTTGAGTGAGTTTACAAAATTTAGAGAAACATTTGAAGCAATCACTTTTATGAGCCAAAAATAGGTCCAAGTGTATCTACTATAGTCATCCACAATTACAAAAGCATATTTGCTACCACCTAGGCTTGTTATGTCAATTGGTCCAAATAAGTCCAAGTGGATCAATTGCAATGGTCTAGTGGTGCTAATGTGATTTTTTGATTTGAAACTAGTCTTTATTTGTTTTCCTAGTTGACATGCATCACATACCTTATCCTTAACAAATTTCGTGTTTGGGATACCTCTTACTAAATCTCTAGATGAAATCTTAGAGATTAGTTTCATGCTTGCATGGCCTAGCCTCCTATGCCAAAGCCAAGCGTCATCATTCAAAACCGAAAAACACATTTCATTACTTAATTTATCAATATTTATTGTGTAGACATTGTTTTGTTTTAAAGCAATCATGGATATGTTGTTGTTGGGTTTTTCAATAATGCAAACATTGATTCAAATTTAACAACATAACCTTTATCACATAGTTGACTAATACTTAAAAGATTATGTTTTAAACCATCAACTAGTAACACATCATCAATTGAAAAACTTGATTTGTTACCTATGGTTCTCTTGCCAATGATTTTACCCTTGTTGTTGTCTCCGAAAGTGACATATCCTTCTTCTTTGCTAGAGAGCATAGAGAAATGAGATGGATCTCCTGGTCATGTGCCTTGAGCATCCACTATCAAGATACCATTTCTTGCTCCTAGCTTGTGAGTTTGTCTACAAAGAGGATTGTTCTTAGGTACCCATTTGATTTTGGGTTCCTTACAAATTGATCTACTTATTTTGTAATTTATCATTGAATTGTTTATGGTTCCTTTAGGAACCCATATCAACTTTTGTGGACTAATTTTCTTGAATGGACATTTGTAGGTAACATGTCCCGTTTTGCAACAAAAATTACATTTCAAATGGGGTGATACATGCAATGTAGACCCTTTAACAAAGGTGGTGGGATTTTGGTGAGAACCTCTCACAAATCCGATACCACTTCTATTTCCGACATGACCTTTGTTAGCAAGAATCATGTCTAAGCCCTTGCTACCGACCTTAAACTTGTTTAGGGTCTCTTTGAGTAGCAAGTTCTCCCTTTTTGTTGGTTCTCCCTTTTTGTAGAGCATGGAGGTAGAGAAGGGTTTTGAAGACTATTGAATTTACTTTGTAATAAAGCATGCTCTTTCTTAAGTAAATTGAACTTCTTACTAATAGTTCTACATTCATCAAACAACTCATGAAAAGCCATAGAAAGTTCATCGAAAGATAACTCTTCATTAAGTAACTCACTAACCTCTTCTCCAAATGCCATTAGAGCGAAATTTGCCTCCTCTTTGTTGCTAGCCTCTTCAATCTCGGAGTCACTTGAATCATCCCATGTGGCCTTCAAGGCTTTTTCTTCTTGAATTGCTTCTTCTTGGCTTGAGGGCATTCATTCTTGAAGTGTCCCGCTTCTTGCATTCGTAGCAAATGACTTGGTCCTTTTTGTGTTCAAATTTGCTTTTTGTGTCATTTTTGAACTTGTTCTTTCTTATGAATTTCTTAAACTTTCGAGTTAGAAGTGCAATGTCATTGTCACTATCCTCATCACTTGATGTTCCTTTCAAGTGGTCTTCTTGTGTTCTAAGTGCCATATCCTTCTGTTCTTTGGAAGGGGTTCTCAAGCTCTTCATGAGCATGACACGTCATCTCGTAAGTCATTAGAGATCCAATAAGTTCTTGAAGGGGAAATACTTTAAGATCCTTGGCCTCTTGAATGGCGTGACCTTTGGATCCCAACACTTTGGAAGGATCTTAAAATCTTAGTTACCAATTCAAAATTGAAAAACCTTTACCAAGAGCTTTAAGTCCATTGATGACATCCGTAAAGCGGTGTACATGTCTCCAATGGACTCATTTGGTTTCATCCGAAAAGTTCGTAGGAATGCACAAGAATGTTGATTTTGGACTCCTTCACTCGGCTAGTGCCTTCATGAGTGATTTCAAGAGTGCGCCAAATATCAAAAGCCGATTCACAAATGGAAACCCAATTAAACTCATTCTTATCAAGTGCACAAAATAAGGCATTCATAGCCTTTGCATTGAGAGCGAAAATCTTCTTCTCCGACTCATTCCATTCACTCATCGGAAGAGAAGATTTTGCAAAACCATTTTCGATAATGTTCCAAAGTTCAAGTCCATGGAGATAAGAAAAATTCTCATACGAGTCTTCCAATACGTATAATCCGACCCATTGAACATAGGTGGACAAGTAATGGAGAGACCCTCTTGCATACCGGAGTAGGCCATCTCTCTTGGGTTTTAAACCAATATGAGAGCAAACCTTGCTCGATACCAATTGAAAGGATCAAAAGGCACTAAAAGGGGGTGAATTAGTGCGCGGATTAAACTCGTATTCTTGAAACCGATTTCGCAAAGAAACACAAGTTCGTGGAAGAATTCGATTCGACGAAAGAGAACTTGAAAGTAATTGCTTGTGAAAAGGAACTAACTAAGAACTTGCAGCCAAGAAATGAAGTGATTTCAAAATGTAAACACTCACACATTTGAGGAGACAATGATGTATAGTGGTTCGGTCAAATGACCTACATCCACTCTTGAAGCCTTTGCAATGAGGCTCCGCTCTTCCACTAGCAAGTCCTTTGAAGGGAAGGATCAAACACCCTTTACAACCCTTTACAAGATGTTCACACTTGTACAAGATCTCTCAAGAAGAAGAAGGGTGAACACTTAGCAAAGAATACAACACTTTTCAAAAACTCTTCAAAAGCTCAAGACTCAAACTTTTTGCACAAAGGGTAACCCTTTCACTGAGAAAGGGGGTATTTATAGATCCAAAAGTGGATTTAAATTGGGCTCCAAATTCCAAGTGAATTTGGAGTCCCAATTGTGGTCAAAGCGGTGCCACCGCTTTGTCGAAGCGGTGCCACGCTGTGTCGATCTTTGATCGACGTGACGATGCCACATCGCTTCAGCGGCGGTGCTACCGCTCTAGTCCGGTGATCGAAGCGGTGCCACCGCTTTCACCAGCGGTTCCACCGCCGTCGATGAACAGGCGGTGCTACTTTGCATAGTCACGAGCGATTCCACCGCTTTGTGTGTGTCTTGGCGGTGCTACTCGCTCAGTGGCGGTTCCACCGCCCAGTGGCGATTCCACCGCCCAAAGCTTGGCGGTTCCACCTCTTGCCCCCATTCGACGAATCGAATGGGGCTGTTTGTCCTCAACTTGACACAGAGTGGCCTGGTTGGCTCCTCGAATTTTAGGGCAGGATTTATTTCTTAAATCCTTGCTCTACTCATGTGCAAATTTACTGAACATAACTTAACGTGATTTGATCGGACACCCTTCAAGTCGACTTCCGAGAGTACTACTACGAGATTCAGCAGGCCTCCGATGCTTCCCTGATTCTTTGCTGGTCTCCAAAGATACTCCCAAGCAAGCCCAACTAGTCTTCGGTGGTTTCCGAATTTTCCTAAGTTCCGCGAACCTTCGACGATCTTTGAAATGGACTTTCAAAAACTTCGACAAGTCCCCGAGTTGATCTTGGATGGTTCCAACTCTTCCGAAAATCTCTCGGACTTCCAGATGAACCACCGACGACTTGGCCTTGATAAATCACGTTATGTTTTCCATCGTAGTAATTCCTGCACACTCATCTCAACAAAGAGATTAATACAAATATTTCACCACTTGATTTCATCATCAAAATCCGAGATTTAACACTAAAAATTTCATCATAAAAATGATTAAGACTCATTAATCCAAGATAGATGTTTTCAAATTATAAGCATGATACAAACATCTATCATCAAAAGACTTTCAAGAAATTTCATACATAGATATGTATCATGTTTAAAATCAGAAACCGATACGAAAAGCATATATAGAATTTATCTTTATAGGTGTACATGCATTTCATCATCTTAATTTGTCATGAAAATGATTAGACTAAAACCATGTTAATAAAAAACAGAGTTTCAAATCAACAATACTTCAAATCCTCATTGCATGATACCATAAAATCATTAAGCATAAAAACCAAGATCATCAAGATATACAATTATGGATTAATCTTATGTGTGCACGCATTATCACAAAATATGCAAGTATCATTTTAATTTTTACTTTTCAAAAATACTAGAAAGAAAAGCATGATATAATTTTTAAAAATAATTTTTTATTTATTTCCTACTATCTAAATTTAGCACTCATGAAAAGACATAATGTAATTTCAAAATAATTTAAAGAAATTTTGGCTAAGTTGCTTACCTTGTAGTCGAAGCTTGTCAAAGCGTAATATGCCATTTTGCCTTTGGAAGTTCTTGATTTATCCTTAGGTGCCTTCCTCTTCTTTGGCCTCTTCCTTCTTTAAAGTTTATTTTTTATTTTAGATTCTTGTTTAATGAACTTATTAAAATTCATTAAAAGTTTAAGGTCCTCTTCAACATGGTCCTCATCACTTGAGTCATCACTAAAGTGACATTTTCTTGTTCGAAGTGCTAAATCCTTTCTGTTATTTGGAAGGTGGTTCTTATGTTCATCAAGTTTAAGAGTCATTTCATAGGTCATTAAAGACCCGATTAGTTCTTCAAGTGAGTAAACGTTCAAGTCTTTAGACTCTTGAATAGGTATTATTTTTGGATCCCAACTCTTTGGAAGGGATCTTAAAATCTTGTTAATGAGATCAAAACTCAAAAAAGATTTACCAAAACTTATCAAACTATTGACGACATCCGTGAAACGGGTGTACATGTCACCGATAGTCTCACTTGGTTTCATTCGAAAAAGCTCAAAATCATGCATCAAAATGTTAACTTTCGAGTCTTTGACTGTACTTGTTCTTTCGTGTGTGATTTTAAGAGTGTGCCAAATATCAAAAGTCATTTCACACGTAGAAATCCGATTAAAATCAGTTTTATCTAGAGCGCAAAATAAGACATTCATAGCCTTTGCATTTAATGAAAAAGATTTTCTCTCCAAATCTGACCATTCGTTCATCGGTTTAGAGGGAAGTTGAAAGTCATTTTCAATTACATTTCACAAATTTATATCTAAAGAAATAAAGAAAACTCTCATTCGAGTTTTTCAATATGTGTAGTTCGAACCATTAAACAACGGAGGACGAACAATCGAGAAACCCTCTTGAAAGCCGTGAAGAGCCATTTCTTGTGGGTGTGAAACTGAAAGAGAAATAACGAGGCTCTGATACCAATTATTGGGATCTATAGTGGCACTAATAGGGGGGGGGGGTGAATTAGTGTAGCGGTTAAGAACTATAAATTCGGTGATTTAAAACAAGCTTTTGGAAACTTCGTACAATAAAAATCGATTTCGATCAAAACCATGTTGAAAAAGCTCTAACTCAAACTTGAGAATGTTTAGAGAAGATGAAGGGCAGCGAACAAGTAAAGTAAAGGTTTGTAGAAAGGTAAATGCAAGAACATAAATACAAATCAAGTTTTATAGTGGTTTGGTCATCCGACCTACGTCCACTCCTGATTTCTCTTCTCTTGAGGTCACCGGCTTTTCTACTAGTTGTCTTCCTTCCAACGGGCGAAGACTAACTCCTTTACAACTTAGTTCTTCTTTTACAGGTTCAGGAGTTAACCTTTACAAGGCCTCTCACCTCTCTCTTGGACTAGATCACACTTAAAGCTTAGAGGGAAGATTTTGATATTATTACAATAGAGTTTTCCCTTTTTCTTTCTCAAGTTTTGTATGTATTTCAACCATGGATGAGAGGGGCATTTATAGGCCTTAGGGTGATTCAAATTTGGAGCCCAAATTTGAATCACCCCGGATTTCCGGGTGCTGGCGGTACCACCACCTGACACTAGTGGTACCATCGCCAGTTTGACCCTGATACTGGTGGTACTACCGCCAGCTTGGGGCAGTAACACCGCTGCAGCTTTAATGCTGGACGGTACCATCACCTGCAGTTTGGAAAAGTGTGCTTTTTCACTTTTCTAGCTTACAGACGGTTTCACCATAAGTTTAGCGATGCCACCACCTGCAGCATCATTTGGGCCACTGAATGGGCCTCCCAATAAGCCCAAATCAATCCCATTTTAGGCCCAATTAATTCTTAATTGAGTTGGTATTATTTTATCCAAAACCAACTCAATTTTGACTTAATCCTTCTTCGATCTAGATAATTATTACAACGCGAATCGTAATTAGTTGCCTGACACATCATTGGTCCATCGACGCTTCGTCCGACACTTCGACGCATCGTCCTCTCTTTCGGTTTGTTGCCCAATCAGTAGCTTACCTCTGCAGTCCTGATCTCCTTGGCGCAACTCCGCTCCTCTTGACCCGATGCCCGATTTCTTTGTCCAAAGCCTTTTGCCGATCGTCGATCGGACCTCCGGCTCGACATCCAATCTCCTGACGTGATTTTCTCCGGCGCAACGTCGATTCTTCTTACGTTAATTGTCTAATCCTGATCGAGAATAGACCTACATGACTTAAAACACAATTAGATAACTAAACATGATCAATTAGTTTAATTATCAAAATTCAAGATTCAACATAAACCTCAGTATATCATGTTATGGGGATGGATGGATGGCTCAAACAATAAACGAGGCGACAATTGGACTAATGCTAAAACATCACCAATTGATTACAATCTGTTACTGTCCAATTCCAAATGAAGAAATGATTGAAATACAAAAAGGACATAGATGCTACACAGAATTATCAGAACATGCACACAGACACCAAGAGAATGATATCCCGAATACCAAAACCATAACAGGAAAACATGAAAATTTACCATTCGTCACCGCTTCAAATCCACCCAAGTTCCTCTCCTCATCACGCAATTGACGCTCCCAATCACACATTTCTGCAGTACACCGACGTAAGTCGCAGAAGAAAAGGCAGCAAAATGAGCAACACAAACCAGAGGATAAGGTCAAGCTAAAGTTCATCGTGGAGTGAAAAAAGGAAACCATTTCTGGTAAGCCAAGAAGAACCTTGTATAACAAAGGAAGTACACAGTTTCGTGGGGGGATAAAAAGATGCGGAAAATAGTAGGAAGAAATCAGTAGATAGAAGTCGATCAGCACGAAAAAAGAGATTTTACGTTGAGGAGGAGAGACGATCTGACAAAAGAAACAGGGCACAAGTAAGGGGAAGGATGAAAAACGCATTTCAACACAGACCTTCTTACTCGAACTCGCTCTCTGTGGTGTTCCCTTCGTCGGCGCTGAAGTCGGAGTCTCTGGAACTGATGTTGAGCCATTTCTTGAGGACGAACTTGGGCCAGAGCTGCATCGCAGGTGCAACCCACAAAAAAAGGGACAGAGAAAGAAAGAAAGAAAGAAAAAAAAAGAGAGTTCAGTGCCGCTTCATTGCGATCTCCCCAAATTTAAATGAGCCAGAGAACGAAAGAAAAGAAGGGAATTCCGCCGTGGCAAAAGCTTCTTGATGCCATTGCCACGGAGCCTTGAGGATCATGCTATCCAGAAATCTCCTTTTGCTTCTTTGATATCTGCCTCATTTTCGAGACAACGGAGAGAGCCAGCGGCGGACGCGAAGAGAGCTGCTGCGCTCGTTCGGGGCCGGAGCATCACGAAGCATTTTTATTTTCCATTTCATATATATTATATGTATAATCAATCGCATTTAAGACCGTATAAGCATAAAACCTGCGAAATGTTATATCTAATGAAAAAAAATTTATGTAAACCTGCGATTTACAAAGGTACGGTCCTTTCATTTAAAAAAAATCCTTCGGATCCAAATATTATACTAACCTCTCTTCCTATCTTTTTAATCCAAATATTACACTCACTTCTCTTCCTATCTTTTTATAGTATTATATTAATAATTTAGAAAGATAAAAAAAAAATCATAATTTCTCAATTACGTCTTTTGAGATACGTCATTTAGTCTTTAGAATTCGTATTTATTTATAGACGAGAATAGAAGATCTATGATAAATTATTAGGAGAGTTCGTCTCGATATCCCATAAAGAATCATACTATAATGTGAACTTATTTTTTATTTATCAATATCTATCATTAGAATCTAATTAGTTCTATTATATATCTTATCCAATTATAAAGGGTCCCATAATTTAATATTCTCCCACTTGGTTCATTAATTTATAAGATATTAAAAGTTATTTAAAATCAAAATAAATAAGATAAAATTTGTTTGAACATAATTTTACCTAATCGGATTTTCAAAAAAAATTGAAAAGTATTTTATACGTAGTCATGAATTTTTAAAACAAACCAATATGTCTAATAAATATAATAATACTACAATACGTCTAACTATCAATGCGAGTCATAACGGTTATATATCATCAATATCATACTCCCTTCTATATATCATAATATTGTTAGTCTTTTCTAATATAATCCATAATGACCCTTTAATTTGTCTTGTCAAAATAGTTCTATTATTACATTCAACTACAAGATGCATGTAAACAGAATAACATAAACAAATAATTTTAATTATGTAAAAAAAAATCAATAATAGCATCCACCTAAATATACATCACTATATCTTTTATGACTTACTCACAAATCCTATTCTAAGAATATATTTTTTAAATATTTTAAACTATAAAGCTTTATTAAATGGATCAATAATGATGCTCATGTTCTCAATTGACACTTGTTGTTTTTAGACTCTTTCTCTAATTACAAAGTACTTTATCTTGATATGCTTGGAACCACTAGAGTACTTGCCATTCTTAGAGAAGAAAACTGCTGCAGTATTATTACAAAATATCTTCAACGGTCTGGCAATTGAGTCAACTACACTAAGTCTTGAGTGTTGAATCTCAGATTTTGATGATGAAACTAATTGATTGTGTTTTATGATCTAACTGCGTTTTGAGTGACGCAGGTGTACTATCGATCAGGATTAGACAGTTGACGTATGCGGAATTGACGTTGCGCCGAAAGTGATCACGTTAGGATATTGGATGTCGAGCCGAAGGTTCGGTCGACAATCGCCAGGAGGCTTCGGACATCGGGCATTGGGCTAAGAAAAGAGGAGTTGCTTCAAGGATATCGGAGTTACGGAGGTCAACCGCCTATTGGGCAATAAGCCGTAAGAGAGGACGATGTGCTGAAGAATCGGACGAAGCGTCGACCAATGATGTGTCGGGCAACTGAATGTCAATTTGTATTGTAATAACTGTCTAGATAGAAGTAGAGTTTTTGTTTGTGTATGTGCAAGATTAACTATGACGATGATGAAGACGTAAAGCGAAACAAAGTGCCGGAAGACAAGTGTGATGGATCGTTGGGAGTTCGAGAGTTCGACGAAAGTTCGAAGATTCGTTGGGAGTACTGCCGGAACTGGCTGAGAACGAGTAGGGAGCTTGCCGAAGGGTTTTCGAAAGTTCGTAGGAAGGTTTGTCGGAAGTTCACGAAGCTTGTCAAGAAAGATCGGAGCTTGCTAATGAAGCTCGTTGGAACTCGCCAAGATCATCGTAAAGTCCGGGAGCTTACCGGGAGTCCACAGAATGGTTTCCGAAGGTTCGTCAAAAGACCGCCGAAAGATCGCCAGAAGCTCGCCAGAAGAAGTCTTAACTTGTTGGACTTTGTAATAGTTTAGGAAATATCTTTAAAATTCATAGTTAGCATATAATTTGGTTTAGGATTAGGTGTTAATCCTATAAACCAAGTAGGGGCCAATTGGACCTTGTTTTGGACCGGTTTGGACCGAGTTTAAGGCCCAAATCAGCGTGCTGAAATAGGCTGGGCGGTGGCACCGCCCAGCACCCGAGAGCACTAGCGGTGGCACCACTAGCTGGGCGGTGGCACCGCCCAGTACCACTAAAATATCGAAAACCAAGGTGATTCAAATTTGGGCTCCAAATTTGAATCCTCTTGAGGCCTATAAATACCCCTCTCATTCATGGATGAAGGGATGTCTAGAACTGAGATAAAAAGCGAGAAAACTCTCTTGAAAGTGTGTCAAAATCTTCCCTCTAAGTTTTAAAAGTGTTCTAGTCCAAGAGAGGGGTGAGAGGCCTTGTAAGGGTTATCTCCTAAGCCCGTCAAAAGGAGAGGTGCTGTAAGGGAGTTCATCCTCACCCGTTGGAAGGAGGATAGCTAGTGGAAAAGCCAGTGGCCTCGAGTGAAGAGGAATCGGGAGTGGATGTAGATCGTATGACCGAACCATTATAAATCAGTTTGTGTTTATCTTATTGTCATTTACATTACTGCAAACCATCTTCACTTTGATGCTTTACTTCGTTGTCTCCTTCTTACATATTCCTTCAAGTTAAAATGCAATCGAAACAGTTTCAAATGAAACATTGCTTTCAACATACGAAGTTTCCAAAGTTGTTTTAAAAGCATCGAAGTTTATCGTATTTATCCGCTGCACTAATTCACCCCCCCTCTTAGTGCCACTCGATCTCTAATAATTGATATCAGAGTCACGTTATTTCTCATTCAGATTTACACCTGTAAGAAATGGCTCTTCATGGCTTTCAAGAGGGTTTTTCGATTGTTCGTCCACCATTCTTTAACGGGTCGGACTACACCTATTGGAAAACTTGAATGAGAGTTTTCTTGCTTTCAATGGATTTGGATTTGTGGAATGTTGTTGAAAATAATTTTCAACTTCCCTCTAAATCGACGAACGAATGGTCGGACTTAGAGAAAAAATCTTTTTCTTTGAATGCAAAGGCTATGAATACATTATTTTGCGCTTTGGATGAGAATGAGTTCAATCGGATTTCTACATGCGAAACGACTTTTGATATTTGGCGGATACTTGAAATCACATACGAGGGAACTAGTAGAGTTAAAGACTCAAAAGTAAACCTCTTATTGTATGATTTTGAACTCTTCCAAATGACACCAAGCAAATCTATCGACGACATGTACACCCGCTTCACGGATGTCGTCAATAGCTTGAAAAGTCTTGGTAAAAGTTTTTTGAATTTTGAACTCATAAATAAGATTTTAAGATCTCTTCTAAAAAGGTGGGATCCTAAAGTAACGACGATTTAAGAAACAAAAGATTTAAATGATTATTCTATTGAAGAACTCATTGGATCCTTAATGACATATGAAATGACATTCTTGGAATATATTGAACATGATTAACACATGAACCACCTTCTAAAGAGCAAGAAGGATTTGGAACTCTGAACTATGAAATATCACTTGAGTGATAACTCAAGTGATGAGGACAATGATGAACTTGAGCTTCAAACACTAAATCTTAATAAGTTCATTAAATAAAAATCTAAAATAAACAATAAACTTGAACGGAGAATGAGGCCACCAATGAAGAAGAAGAAGGCTCATCGAGAAGAATCAAGTAAAGAAGAGGCAAACTACGCTTTGACGGTTTTCGATAATGAGGTAAGAAACTCACCCAAGTTGTTTTTTCCTTATTATGAAATTACTTGAACTATTCATGAGTTGCTTAATATAGTTTGTAGGATTTTTTTATGCTTTTTCTTTCTAGTTATTTTTGAAAATTAAAAATATAAATGATGATTGCTTAACTTGTGCTATTACAAGATCAATCTCATGTATGATTTTGAAATAACAACTCAATGCATGGTTTTTGGCACAAAATGAATCATTATGATAATTGCATCTCATGCTTGTACACCTAATAAGATTAAATCCAATGAATATTTATCTTGATGAATTCCGTATCACTTTTCATAATAACATAATGAAAATATGAAATCATATGTATCTTGTTGATCTATGTTACAAAATCTATTTTTTGGTTTTAAACTTGATAAATATCATTTATACAAAAGAATTGAGCATGCTTACATCTAATCAATGTACTTTACTCCTAACAAATTTTTGAAATGAAAGAATTTGATGATAATTTCAAATTTATATGATGCTTGGCTTTTGTGTGAAAATATGAACATGCTTATATGAGATCAACCACATAAAATAAAACACATAAAAATTGAAAATGTGTTATCATGAAGTTTTATTTTTGATGTGTTTGGTCTTGACGAGTATATGACTAAACTTATATCTTGTCGATACATGTTTTCATAAAAAGATTTGAATATGCTCACATGAAAATAAATGTATGACATTTGAACATTCTTATGAAAGATCAAATCACTTAAATTGAAACTCATAAAGATGAGAAAATGCACTATCATGATGTTTGATGCATTTGATCTTGATGACTTTAATGATAAAACTTATATTTCGAATTTGTATGATGATAGCTTTCATGAAAATATTTGAACATACCTTATGAAAACATCATTAATATTGATAAAATGAAAATGTTAAAAAGTTGTTATATCTTGATGACAAACTCATGTTTTGGTTTTAAAATTTGATACTCATCTTTTGAAACATGAGGACACTTGTTTGAAACAAACAACTTAAAATGAAACACATTATCATGATAAATTGAATCTCATAATGTGTTATATTTTTGTCTTGATGATTTTTATAATGAAGGTTGTCTTTTGGTGTTGAATGTTTCTTGAAATCTTTCTATCTCTAGAGTTTTTCGATTTTTTCAATTGAAGACAAATTCATGAATCCATCCTTATCATGTATGAATTTATTGAATATGATTTTGAGGATGATTTCGGATTTGACAAATGCTTGATTCATATTTACGACGTAAAATATATTTTAAATATGAATCATGTTTAATGCTTCAACCATGTTCTATCTCCCTTAATTTATTTTGTTCTCCTATAATTCTTTTTTTTATTTATTAAAGAGGAGAACCTACCAAATGAATCATGAATTCAAATGAAATGATACAAATAAATTTCTTATCGATATATCTTTTTGAAATATCTTTTTTAATGTGATGTTGATAACTTAAGATATCTTTTGGAATTCATGACATGAGATTTAGCCTTTATGTCTTAAATGACCATGCTTGTTTCTATTTGACTTAAAAAAGATAAAGGCATGTTCATATAAAATTAATGCAAGAGAAATGCATGTCTCTTGAAAATTCTTCAATAAAGTTTTTAATTTTTTGATAAAAGAGAAATGATGAATCTATGTATATTATGTTCATCTCTTGATCTTGATAATGATTTTGATAATTTGATTATGAGTTTCGAGTTGACAAAATAAGTATGAATGATTTTATGACTCCTCTCTTCATCTCTTGAAATCATGATTTTAAATTCTTGACTTGAGATATTTTTGTGAATCAAAATACTTTCCTCTATGATTGCTTCTTTTTATCATTTACCAAAGAGGAAAATAATTCAAAGCCATGTCATTTATGAATCTCAAAAACTATGTTAATGATTTTGATGATTCGAACTTGAATGAGCTTTATCACAATCCAAGTCTTGATATCTTGATGTTTGATATTTAGAATTCCTATGCATAAATCAAGTGGTTTTGCACACAAATGAATCACTTATCGACATTTACGATTGTAATATAATTTATCCTTCAAATGTGATCTTGTTGGCTTGAAATACTTTTTGGAATTTTTGACATGATCTTTCTTTGCCTTGATGTAAGAGAAATTTGCTTTATGATGAATCATTACTAAAAGGACTTGTCAAATGAATCATGTCCCTCTTGACTTTCTTGAGCTTTGATTTCATATCTTTCATGACTTAGAAATGACATGATTACTTTAGTTTGCTTTTATGAATTCTTTGCATTTATGGCTTGTATACATCATGTGAAAATTTGAAATATTGATTGATGTAAAATAATGATTGAAATTTTTAGCCATTGAGTCTTCTCTTCTATTTGACAATAACAAAGGGGGAGTTAGCATACTAGCTTGGATATCACAAGAAAAAGTGACAAACATAGCTAGCTAGAAATTACAAAAAGATAAAACTTTCACTTCTCAAAATGAGAAGAAAGAAATTGCAAAGTTATATTATTTTTTAAACTCATGAGCTTGCATAGTTAAAAATGTTATAAAATTTTACAAAAATTACTAGCTCATTGCAAACAAAAAGTTGATATAAAGGCGAAACTTAGTTATAAATAGAGGAATTGAAAGGAAGCTAGCTTGCGTATCGCGAAGTATGTTAGCTTGCTTATCATTATTGATTGCTTGCTTATCATCTTTTCCCCTCATATCATGGTTTTTGACTTTCTTGAATTCATGGCTTAATATGTTGAAAATTTATGTTGTATATTTGTTATTTTGTTATGATCAAAGCATTGATGTAAAAGGCTATTTGTACTCAACTTCTATTTGTTAATGACAAAGGGGGAGCAACGATTGTAATTTTGCAATTTAAAGAGAAGTAAAGAAGTGCTATCTCAAAAGAAGCAAAATGCAAAACTTAAAAAATTTACTTTCCTACACTTGTCATGCTTTTATGTTTGTATGTTATAATGAAAATTTAGCTTGCATATTTAAAGTGATTGCTTGCATATCGCAAAGGAAGCAAAGAAAGTGCAACTTGCACATCTCAAGAAGTGAATGAAAAATTGCTATCTTGTCTATCTTTTACAAGGAAATCAAAGTGCAAACTTGCATAAGAAGCAAGTGTTGTATTGCTATGCTTGGACATCTTTTAAAATCTTATCATGATTATATGTTGAATATCTTGTTTAATAGCTAGTGTGTTGTAAAACTTGTATATCTTTTAAACTAGCTATGATGCAAATTCTCCTTTTTATTGATGATATAGGGGGAGAAGTAGATTGATGACTTCATGCATTGAATTAAATATTTTATATATTTACATGATGGTTTCTTAATTATCATAATTTGTGATGAATGTTGCTTGGATTTGAGATAATCTAAGTGTTCTATTAATGGCATATTGATAGGGGGAGTTTGGTTAAACTCTAGGGAGTTATGGTTAACTCCGTTAGTCATCAATTAGTTGTCATCATCAAAAAGGGGGAGATTGTTGAACTCGAATTTTGATGATGAAACTAATTGATTGTGTTTTATGATCTAATTGCATTTTGAGTGACGTAGGTCTACTATCGATTATGATTAGACAGTTGACACTGGAGGAATTGACGTTGCGTCGGAAGTGATCATGTCAGGATATTGGATGTCGAGCCGAAGGTTTGGTCGATAATTGGCAGGAGGCTTCGGATGTCGGGCATCAGGCTAAGAAGAGCGAAGTTGTGCTAAGGATATCGGGGTTACGGAGGTCAACTGTCGATTGGACAACAAGTCGTAAGAGAGGACGATACGCTGAAGAATCGAACGAAGCGCCAACCAATGACGGCAACTGAATGTCAATTCGCGTTGTAATAACTATCCAGAACGAAGTAGAGTTTTTGTTTGTATGTGTGCAGGATTAACTACGATGATGATGAAGACGTAAAGCGAAACAAAGTGCCGGAAGACAAATGTGATGGATCATTGGGAGTTTGAGAGTTCGACGAAAGTTTGAAGATTCATTGGGAGTGCTACCGGAACTGGCCGAGAACAAGTAGGGAGCTTGCCGAAGGGTTTTCCGAAATTCACCGGAAGGTTCATCGAAAGTTCGTGGAGCTTGTCAAGAAAGATCGGAGCTTGCCAATGAAGCTCATTAGAACTCGCCAAGATCATCGTGGAGTCTGGGAGCTTCCTGGGAGTCCGCAGAATGGTTTTCGAGGGTTCATCGGAAGACCGTCGGAAGCTCGTCGGAAGAAGTCTTGACTTGTTGGACTTTGTAATAGCTCAGGAAATATCTTTAAAATTCATAGTTAGCATATAATTAGGTTTAGGATTAGGTGTTAATCCTATAAACCAAGTAGGGGCCAATTGGGCCTTATTTTAGATCGGTTTGGGCCAAGTTTAAGGCCCAAACCAGCGTGTTGGAATAGGTTGGGCGGTGGCACCACCCAGAGGCCGAGAGCTGGGCGGTGGCACCGCCTAGTACCAATAGAATATCGAAAACCAAGGTGATTCAAATTTGGGCTCCAAATTTGAATCCTCTTGAGGCCTATAAATACCCCTCTCATTCATTGATGAAGGGATGTCTAGAACTGAGATAAAAAGTGGAAAATTAATGCAAAACCTTAAGCCAAGGCAAAGTTTCTTCTCCTCCTTCAATTCCTTCTTCTCTTCTCAAGTTATGATGGCTATAAAGTTTCCCTGAATTGCTTAAGTTTAGCATCATGCAAAGATTTGCAAGGTGACAAGCATGCATGATGGAGGCTTAGGTGTCATTCTTAGAATAAACACAAGTGGCTCATTCTTAGGTTAACTAATGTCATATGTCCTCTATTTTTATTTTATTTATTTTCTTTCTTTCTTTCTTAAACTGAATATAAATCTTTCATAAATCCTATCTAAGTATTAGTATTCACATTTTGGTCCCTAGCACTAAACTTTCAATATAAAAATATTTAGTGCTAAAGGATTATTAAACAAATCCTCATTTTTTTTATAATTTTGGTTTTTATATTATAAATAAGCCCTCACAAATTTGTAAAAATGAGGGATGTTACACCTACCTAGCTATATGGGCTAGGTCATGCCTAGTCACATGGGCTGACTGTACCTAGCCACATCAGTTGGGTCATATATAATTACATGGGCTGAGTCGATCTAGTCTGACAAACTAACTTAACTCAAGTCAGACCCCAATTAAACTCCTCTTATCAAATTAAATTTCAAAAATCTAAATTATCACATAATAACTCAAATTCATAAATTAAAGAATTTAAATTCATAATCTTAAATTTAAAACTAATTAAATTATAGAAATTCATACATAATTCTTAAAACATAGATATATCTAATTAAATATGTTAGAACCATTAATATAAAAATAATAATTTTAATAGTTAAATCAATATTAAATTCACTTAAGCTTAATAAACTAATATTAATCAAATAATCATTCTAATATCATGAATCAATTATCATTATTTATTAATCATAAAATTTTGAAATTAAAATATTATTATGCATTATTAATCATAACAATCCCAATATCAAGATTTCATAACATAAATCAAAGCTAATAAAAAAGGAAGGATTCTACCTCTCCTCGGCTATCCTTTCCTCGAGATCATCTCCTCGGGAAGCCCTCTTCTCAATCCTCTCATTATCAGACTCGGTGAGGAATAAGGGAAGAGGAGTCCCCTTATATAGGAGAAGAGGAGTAAGTAAATATATAATTTTATATTAAATTTATTTATATTTTATTTTCACACATAAAGTTAGAAACATAATATTTATTTATAGTGGTTCACACTTAAAAATAGAATGTATACTATTTACTTCCTAAAAATTACATTACTTATTAGGAAATAAATTAATTAATAATCTATTTGATTAGTAAGATTTCTTACTCATTTATATGATTAAGGAAATCAAATTTAATTATTTCTTTAACTATAATGTGTAAATATGAAAGTTAATAATAAAGTAACACATTATTTATAGTAATTAATTTATGTTAAGGGAGAAATTATTGGTGATTACAAGTCATCTATAAATGTGATGAAATGCCTTTCCACTAAAATAAAAAATATAGAGTGGTCCACAGATATCAATATGAATAATCTCAATGAGTTCTTTACTTCTTGTGGCATTTTTCTTTCTATGTTTAGTTTACTTTCTCTTAATACAATCTATACAAACATCAAAATCTTTCAAAATATTATCCTTCACCAATCTTTCTATTATTTCCTTTAAGACATGCCTTAATTGTCTATACCATAATATATAAGATCTTTCATTATTGAATCTGCTAATTATTGAATCTCGGATTTTGATGATGAAGTCAATTGATAGGTTATTTGATCTAATCCATATTATTGAGATAAGTGTGCAGGATTAACTATGATACTTGAAGACATAAAACAAATTACTGGAGTCAAGTATATTGGGAGTTTGAGAGTCCATCAGAAGTCCGAAGGATCATCAGAAGAGCTGCCGGAATCAACCGAAAAAGAATCGGGGACTTGCCGAAGGTTTCCGGGAGTTCACCAGAAAGATCGTTGGAGGTTTGCAGAGCTCATCGAGAAGGTTCGAAAGCTTGCCAAAGATTTGTCGAACTCGCCATGAAGTCTAGGAGCCTGCTAGGAGTCCACCGGAAGAAGCCCGAGGGTGTGTCGGAAGTCCACCGAAAGTTCATCGAAAAGCTCACCGGAAGAAGACTCAACATTGTTGGCTGTTAAATTGCTTAGAATTATGTTTCAATTTCATAGTTATCATGTAATTAGGGTAAGTATTAGGTAATAATCCTTATTAACCATAGTAGGGGCCAATTGGGACTTATGTAGACTAAATTAGGCCAGATTCAAGGCCCATTTGGTAGTGTTGAACTAGGTCTGGCGATGGCATTGCTAGACTGGGGCGGTGGCACCATCCTAGGAATAACTTTCTAGATGGTTTGGGTGGTGGTACCGCCCCAGGTCAACGGTGGTACCATTGGCAATTATTACCTGCCAATAGTGGTACTACCTGTCAGACGATGGTACCGCCAGTTCACAAAGCCCGAGGACTCTATCAGGTGGTGGTACCGCTAGTCTGGGTGGTGGTACCGCCCAATACACTAACAGAGCAGAGTGAACAAGTGGTGGTACCACCAGTGCCAAGCGGTGGTATCGCTAGTATCCGAAAATTTAGGATATGACTCTTGTTAGCTCCATTTTTGAAAGCCAATTGAGTCTATAAATATCCCTCTTTTCTCTGCTAGTAAAGCACCTTTAGAGAAGTTGAAAACTGAGTCAAAGTTATAGCAAATCTTGTTTGGACAACTTAAGTGTTCACCTCTCTCTTTCTCTTTGTTAAAAATCTAAAGAGTGTGAACCACTTGTAAAACTTTATAAGAGGGGTGTTTGGTCCTTCCCCTTTAAAGAGGTTTGATAGTGAAAGATGGGAGCCTCATTGGAGGAGGCTTCGGAAGTGGACGTAGGTCATTTGACCGGACTACTATACATCGCTGTGTACTTTGGATGTGTGAGTTTTTAAATTTCTGTATCTTACCTTTACTTAGCTATAAATCATTCAGTCTTCTTCTCCCTACTCTCATTTGCATTCACTCGAACCATTTTTGCTAAAATCTCTTTCATCAAATCAAAATTTCTGTACAAACCAACTATCTTCGAAATCGGTTTCAAATTTACAAGTTTTAATCCGCTGCACTAATTCACTCCCCCCTCTTAGTGCTGCTCAGATCATAATAATTGATATCAGAGCTTGGTTACTCTCATTTGATTTAAAACCCAAGAGAGATGGCTTACTCCAGCATGCAAGATGGTCATTCCATTACATGTCCGCCTATGTTTAATGGGTCGGATTACACATATTGGAAGACTCATATGAGGATTTTTTTGATTTTCATGGATTTTGAGCTTTGGAATATCATTGAAAATAGATTTTAGAAATCTTCTCTTCCGATGAATGAATGGAATGAATCGAAGAAGAAGATTTTTGCACTTAATGGAAAGACTATGAATGTCTTGTTTTGTGCACTTGATAAAAATGAGTTTAATCGTGTTTCAATTTGTGAATCGGCTTTTGATATTTTGCACAATCTTGAAATCACTCATGAAGGTACAGTCGAGTAAAAGAGTTCAAAATCAACCTTCTTGTGTATACTTATAAACTTTTTTGAATGAAACCAAGTGAGTCTATCGGAGATATGTACACTCACTTCATGGATGTCGTCAATGGACTCAAAGCACTTAGTAAAGGTTTTTCTAATTTCAAACTTGTAACAAAAATTTTAAGATTCCTTCCAAAGAGTTGGGATCTGAAAGTTACGACAATTCAAGAGGCTAAGGACCTTAAAAATTTTCCTCTTGAAGAACTCATTGGGTCTTTGATGACCTACGAAATGATATACCATGCTCATGATGAGCTAGAGAACCTCCTTCCAAAGAACAGGAAGAATATGACATTGAGAACACACGAAGATCACTTGAAGGAAGTTTCAAGTGATAAGGACCTTGATGATAAACTTACACTCTTAACTCAAAAATTCAAAAAATTAATAAGTAGGAATAAATTTAAAAATGATACTAAAAACAAACTTGAACCAAAAAAGGATCAAGTCATATGTTATGAATGCAAGAAGCCAGGGCACTTCAAAAGTGAATGCCCCTGAGCCAAGAAGAAGCTACCAAAGAGGAAGAAAGCTCTAAAGGCAACGTGGGACGACTCAAATGGCTCCGAAGATAAAGAAGCAAGCAACAAAGAGGAGGCCAACTTTGCATTGATGGCTTTAGGAGAAGATGTAAGTGAGTTATTTAATGAAGATTTATCTTTTAATGAACTTTCAATTACATTCCATGAATTATTTGATGAATGTAGAACTATTACTAAAAAATTTAATTTATTAAAAAAGGAGCATGCTTTCTTATTAGATAAACTCGAAAGTGTTGAACATGATATTCCTTCTTACTCACATGCTCTAAGTGTGAACACTTAGAAGCAATCAAAAATAAAAACTTACTACTTAAAGAGACCCTAAACAAGTTTAGGGTCAGTAGCAAGGACTTGGATATGATCCTTGCAAACAACGGTCATATTGGAAATAAAAGTGGAATTGGATTTGTGAGTGGATCTCACCGAAATCATTCCACCTTCATTAAAGGACCAACACTAAATGTATCATCTCATTTGAAATGCAAATTTTGTTACAAATTCGGACATGTTTCTTACAAATGTCTGTATAAGAAACTTAGCCCACATAGGTTAATATGGGTTCCTAAAGGAATGATAAGGAACTCAATGAATAATGATAAGTTTAGTAGATTAACTTTTGAGGCACCCAAGTTCAAATGGGTACCTAAAAACCATCCTCTTTTGTAGACACACTCACATATATAAGCTAGGAGCAAGATATGGTACCTTGATAGTGGATGCTCAAGGCACATGACCGAAGATCCATCTCAATTCTGTTGAATCTCGGATTTTGATAATGAAGTCAATTGATAGGTTATTTGATCTAATCATTATTATTGAGATAAGTATGTAGGATTAACTATGATAGCTTGAAGACATAAAGAAAATTACTGGAGTCAAGTTGTTGGGAGTTCGAGAGTCCACCGAAAGTCCGAAGGATCATCGAAAGTGCTACCAGAACCAACCGAGAAAGAATCGAGGACTTGCTGAAGGTTTCGGAAGTTTGCCGGAAAGATTGTCGGAGGTTTGGGAGCTCACCAAGAAAGTTTGGAAGCTTACCAAAGATTTGTCGAACTCGCCATAAGTCCAGGAGCCTGTTGTGAGTCCGTCGGAAGAAGCCTGAGGGTATATTGGAACTCTGCCGGAAGTTCACTGGAAAGCTCGCAGGAAGAATACTCGACATTGTCGGTTGTTAATTTACTTAGAATTATATTTCAATTTCATAGTTAGCATGTAATCAGGGTAAGGATTAGGTAATAATCCTTATTAACCCTAGTAGGGGCCAACTCAACCTTATGTGGATTGAATTGGGCGGCTCCACTCAATAGTCTTGAACAGTCAGCGCTGGCACTACCACTGGCGGGGCGGTGGCACCGCCGATCCTAGATAGTCAGGCGGTGGTATCACCCCAGGTCATCGGTAGTACCGTTGGCAGTTATTACTTGCTAGGGGTGGTACCGCCTGACAAGCGGTGTTACTGCTAGTCCATAGAGCCTGAGGACTCTGTCAGGTGATGGTACCGTTAGTCTGGGCAGTGGTACCACCCAGTACACTAACAGAGCATAGTGAATAGGCGGTGGTACCACTAGTGCCAAGCGGTGGTACTGCTAGTACTCGAAAATCTAGGATATAACTCTTTTTGGCTCCATTTTTGAAAGCCAATTGAGTCTATATATATCCCTCTTTTCTTTGCTGGTAAAGCACCTTTTGAGTGTTGAATCTCAGATTTTGATGATGAAACTAATTGATTGTGGTTTATTGTTTAACTATGTTTTGAGTTACGCAGGTCTACTATCGATCAGGATTAGACAGTTGACACTAGAGGAATTGACGCTTGCGGTCGAGCCGGAGGTTCGATCGACAATCGGTTTGAAGGCTTGGGCCAAGATGCATGTTGCGCCAAGGATATCGGGGTTGCGGAGGTCATCCGCCGATTGGGCAACGGACCGCAAAGAGGACGATGTCTTGAAGGATCGGACGGCACCGACCAATGACGTGTCGGACAAATTATCAATTCGTGTTGTAATAACTGTCTAGATCGGCGTAGAGTGTGTTTGTTTATGCAGGAGTAACTACGAAAGGGATGAAGACGTAAAGCGAAACAAAGGGCCAAAGACAAGGTTGATGAATCATTGGGAGTGCGAGTGTTCAACGGAAGTCCAAAGATTCGTTGGGAGCGTTGCCGGAACCGACCGAGAACGAGTAGGGAGCTTGCCGAAGGGTTTTCGGAAGTTCGTCGGGAGGTTCGTCTAAGTTCGCGAGCTTGCCAAGAAAGATCGGAGCTTGCCAAAGAAGCTCGGGGAACTCGCCAAGATCATCGTGAAGTCCGAAAGCTTGCCGACTCCGCTAATGGTTTCCGAAGGTTCGTCGGAAGACCGCCGGAAGTTGACCGGAAGCTCGGAAGTTGTCATGTGGACTTTGTAATAGCTTAGGAAACGTCTTTAAAATTCGTAGTTAGCACGTATTTTGGGTTAGGATTAGATAACCCAAAGTGGGGGCCCATTGGGCTTTGATTAGGATGAGTTTGGGCCAAAATTTTGCCCAAACCGAACCAACTACGTGCATTGACATTGCATGCATGCTGGCG
Organism: Musa beccarii; assembly: GCA_024322285.1. Taxonomy (NCBI): domain Eukaryota; kingdom Viridiplantae; phylum Streptophyta; class Magnoliopsida; order Zingiberales; family Musaceae; genus Musa; species Musa beccarii. The sequence goes on along the minus strand of CM044399.1, from coordinate 36,727,729 downwards.
GTGGCACCGCCAAAGCAACTTGCTTTGGCTGGCGCGTAGCACCGCCCGCTCATGTAGCGCCCGACATCTTGTAGTGCGTCCGGATATCTTAGCGCGCGCTCTCAGTAGCGCGCCGATATCGTGTAGCGCGTAGCACCGCTTTGTATGGGGTGGTAGCACCGCTTACAGCTATACATCGACAGCGGTGGAACCGCCGCACAAGCGGTGCTTCAGACGTCGATCAAAGATCGACACAAAGTGTGGCACCGCCCGACAGCAAGATGGGCACCGCCTGACCAGTGAAACATGGGAACTCCAAATTCACTTGGAATTTGGAGCCCAATTGAATCCACTTTGTCTATAAATACCCCCTTTCTCACTAAAGGGAACCCTTTTGAGCAAGAAAAAGTTTGAGTCTTGAGCTTTTGAAGAGTTTTGAAAAGTGTTGTTTTCTTTGCTAATTGTTCACCTTCTTCTTCTTCTTGAGAATCTTGTAGTGTGAACATCTTGTAAAGGGTTGTAAAAGGGTGTTTGATCCTTCCCCTTTTGCTAGTGGAAGGCTCTTCATGGATGTTCATTTGAAACCACTATACATCATTGCCTTAAATGTGTGAGTGTTTATATTTCTGAATTATTTCATTTCTTGGCTGCAAGTTCATAGTTAGTTCCTTTTCACAAGCAATTACTTTCAAGTTCTCTTTAAATTCGAATCAAAATCTTCCTACGAACTTGTGTTTCTTTGCGAAATCGGTTTCAAGAATACGAGTTTAATCCGCTGCACTAATTCACCCCCCCCTCTTAGTGCCTTTTGATCCTAACATTGAGAAGTTGATAACAGAGTCAAAGTTTTAGCGAAATCTTATTTCAATAGCTTGAGTGTTTACCTCCCTCTTTTTCCTTGTTAAATATCTGTAAGAGTGTGAACCACTTGTAAAAGTTTATAAGAGGGGTGGTTTGGTCCTTCCCCTTTAAAGAGATTTGATAGTGGAAGTTGGGAGCCATATCGGAGGAGGCTTCGGAAGTGGACATAGGTCATTTGACCGAACCACTATACATCGCTACGTACTTTGGATGTGTGAGTTTTTACATTTCTGCATCTTACCTTTACTTCACTATAAATTATTCGATCTTCTTCTCCCTACTCTCATTTCAATTCACTCGAATCATTTTAGCTAAAACCTCTTTCGTCAAATCAAACTTTCTATACCAACCAACTATCTCCGAAATCAGTTTCAAGTTTATGAGTTTTAATCCACTGCACTAATTCACCCCCCCTAGTGCCGCTCAGATCCTAACAATTGGTATCAGAGCTTGGTCACTCTCATTTGGTTTAAAACTCAAGAGAGATAGCTTATTCCAATATACAAGAGGGTCATTCCATTACATGTCCGCCTATATTTAATGGGTCGGATTACACCTATTGGAAGACTCATATGAGGATTTTTTTAATTTTTATAGATTTTGAGCTTTGAAATATTATAGAAAATAGATTTTAAAAATCTTCTCTTTCGATGAATGAATGGAATGAATCGGAGAAGAAGATTTTTGCACTTAATGCAAAGAATACCTTGTTTTGTGCACTTGATAAAAATAAGTTTAATCGATTTGTGAATCAGCTTTTGACATTTGGCACACTCTTGAAATCACTCATGAAGGCACTAGCTAAGTGAAATAGTCCAAAATCAACATTCTCGTGCATACTTATGAATTTTTTTTAAATAAAACCAAGTGAGTCCATCGGAGACATGTATAACCGTTTCACAGATGTCGTCAATGGACTCAAAGCACTTGGTAAAGGTTTTTCTAATTTTGAACTTGTAACAAAAATTTTATGATCTCTTCCAAAGAGTTGGGATCCAAAAGTTACGACCATTCAAGAGGCCAAGGACCTTAAAAATTTTCCCCTTGAAGAACTCATTGGGTCTTTGATGACCTATGAAATGACATGTCATGCTCATGATAACCTAGAGAACCCCCTTCCAAAGAACAAAAAGGATATAGCATTGAGAACACAAGAAGATCACTTGAAAGAAGTTTCAAGTGATGAGGACCTTGATGATGAACTTGCACTTCTAACTCGAAAATTCAAAAAATTTATAAGAAAGAATAAATTTAAAAATGACACTAAAAATAAACTTGAACCAAAGAAGGACCAAGTCATATGTTACGAATACAAGAAGCTGGGGCACTTCAAAAGTGAATGCTCCCAAGCCAAGAAGAAGCTACCAAAGAGGAAGAAAGCTCTAAAGGCGACGTGAGATGACTCAAGTGGCTCCGAAGATGAAGAAGTAATCAACAAAGGGGAGGCCAACCTCGCATTGATGGCTCTAGGAGAAAAGGTAAGTGAGTTATTTAATGAATACTTATCTTTCATTGAACTTTCAATTACTTTCCATGAATTGTTTGATGAATGTAGACCTATTATTAAAAAGTTCAATTTATTAAAAAAGGAGCATGCTTTCTTACTAGATAAACTTGAAAATCTTGAAGATAATATTCCTTCTTTACCTCCATGATCTAAGTGTGAACAGTTAGGGGTAATTAAAAATAAAAACTTGCTACTTAAAGAGACCCTAAACAAGTTTAAGGTCAGTAGCAAGAGCCTAGACATGATCCTTGCAAACAAGGGTCACATTGGAAATAGAAGTGGAATTGGATTCGTGAGTGGATCTCACCGAACTCAAACCACCTTCATTAAAGGACCCACACTACATGTATCATCTCACTTAAAATGTAATTTTTATTGTAAATCCAGACATGTTGCTTACAAATGTCTATATAAGAAACTTTGCCTACATAGGTTGATATGGGTTCCTAAAGGAATAATTAGGAACTCAATGATCAATGACAAGTTTAGTAGATCAATTTTTGAGGCACCCAAATTCAAATGGGTACCTAAAAACCATCCTCTTTTATAGACATATTCACCCACACAAGCTAGGAGCAAGAGATGGTACCTTGATAGTGAATGCTCAAGGCATATTACCGAAGATCCATCTTAATTCTCTAAGCTCACTCGCCAAGACGAAGGGTACGTCACCTTCGGAGACAACAAGGGTAAAATAATTGGCAAGAGAACTATTTTTTTTTGGTAAGTAAATATAAGTAGATTTAGTATGAAGTTTGTACAAATTAGCTTTGTCTACACAAGCCATAGACTAAAGCTTGAGATCTCTTAGAGCAGTCTAGGAGAATACACCCCACCTCAGAAAAGTGGAATGGTCTCACTCCACCAGACTCATCTCCGAGAGTAGTTAAACAGAAATTATGACTACACATGTTGTAGACTATGACACTCTACCATAGGCAACAAATAGCAAAATGCAATAACCAACCATTCCTGGATGACCAGTGAATATATCACAATTTTGAAGTAGAGAATCAGACAATACAAAGGAAGCATTAAGGAATTGTAAAATTGAATCTGAGGAAGATCTCTTTTTCTCTACTTGTTAAATGCCTCATTTCCAAATCCTGCTCTATACATGATCGTGAGTTGCTAAGTATTTTAAGCAGAAGGTGAGCATTATGTGTGTTGTGACCTTCAAAGATTCTGCTACACCTCTCCTTCCAAATCCACCAAATAGTATATCTAAAGATAAGCTTTGCTAGTTGTGTAAGAAGCCCTTTTCTTAAGAAGTTTTACTGTTGCTCTTCTAGTTCTTGATGCAAGTTTGGCATTGGTAGCCTATGTATTTCAAATCTTTTCAGAATCTCCATCCATACCCAATTAGTGTAGTCACAAGCAAAATAGAGATGATCTATACTTTCTTCCTATTGCATACAAAGAGAGCATCGGTTAACAAGATATATACCTTTTCACTTCATATTGTCCATTGTGGATATTTTGGCAAGAAGGGCCTGCCATGTGCATAAGGAATGTCTCTGTGAGCCCGGTCTATCCCATGTCCAACTGCTCGGGATCCACTTGTTATTTCTTTGTCTGATTTGATTCCATGCAGATGTAGCACTAAACTTTCTATTGTCATGAAGCCAATTAAGCATATCTGATGAGTTATTCCTGATTGCAAGAGCTGTAATAGTCGGCCAAAGTGATAGCATATAAGGAGAAATAGGATTAGGAAGACACCAGGTGCCATTAACAATGAACTCAGAAACCTTCAAATCTTTAGGGGCCCCAAGATCTCTTCGTACTCGATTATCATATAATTAAAATATACTTTTTTCATTCACCCAAGGATCATACCACATATTAATTCTGGTCCCAGAAGAGATTGCATAAGAAATATGGTTGATCAGCCAGTTTCTTGCTTTCAAAATTTCTTTCCAAGCAGCAGAATGATATGTTCTTATTGAAACTTCCCAGATTGATTCCTTAGATAGGTACCTAGAAGAAACCCATTATGACCATAAGGATTTATTTTGCAGAAGATCCCACAATTTCTGTACCAAACAAGCTTTATTCCAATCTCTCAGATTTCGTAGATTCAGCCTCTCCTCATCTTTGGTCTACAAATGCTATCCCAATTGACCATATGCATTGCCTTTCCATCTGTACCATTCTAGAAAAAGTTCTTCAATAGCCGTTCAATATCCTAAAGAAGTTGAACAGGTAGAAGAAATGCATTAGACCAATAAATATAGTAAGAAAATAATACAGATCGGATGAGTTCAAGTCATCCTGCTTTGGAAAGAAGTCTAGTTTCCAGGAGGAAATTCTATTCTTTATTTTTTGCAGGATAGGCTGACAATGAATTTTATGAATGCCAATGGATATGAGTGGGAGACCCAGATAAGGAACTGGTTGACTTCCCTCGCTAACTCCCAAAGTTTGTATAATAAAGTCTTTATCTTCAACGCAAGAACCCATATAGACTTTACTTTTTGCATGATTTAGTTGAAGGCCAGAAACCAAACCAAAATCTTTCAGAATAGTAGCCAAATTCTTCACTGAAGTAGTGTTATTGTGAAGAAAGATAATAAGATCATCTGCAAATGTTATATGGGATATATGAATAGAACCAGCATGGGGTACCTTAATGCTGCCATCAGAGATTGCCTTTTCTAACATACAGCTGAGTCCTTCCATGATAATTGTAAAAAGATATGGAGAAAATAGATCTCCTTGTTGGATGCCATTCGTACTCCCAAAGAAGCCAATGGGGGAACCATTGAACAGAACTAAAAATTTTGGAGTTTCCAAGCAGCACTGAATCCAATTAACCCATTGTTGAGGGAAGTTCATACTGAGGAGCATCTTGTAGAGAAACTGTTTATTAACTGAATCAAATGCTTTTCGTAAGTCAACTTTAAAACATATTTTCGTCCCTCTTGATTTGGAGTGCAAATCTTTGATCAAATCGTTAGCAAGAAGAACATTATGATGTATACTTCTCCCTTTAATGAAAGCAGTCTGAGTAGGACTAATGATCTTATACATAACCATTTGCATTCGATCTGCAAGCAACTTGGAGATGATCTTATAAATAAAGTTGCATAAAGAAATGGGCCTGTAGTGCTCTAGTGAATCAGCCCCTGCATTCTTAGGAACCAAAGAATTAAAAGTATAATTTATCACTTTAAGAATACGACCTGAAGAGAAAAAATGCTGACAAGCTTTAATCACATCATTTCCAATGATCGGCCATGTAATTTGGTAAAATTCAACTGGAAATCCATCTGGACCAGGGCTTTTGTGCTTTGGTGACTTGAAGACAACTCATACAACTTTTTCATCTGTAATTGGTGCATTAAGAATCGTGATGTCATCCGAATCAAGCTTTCTAGTAGGCTTCACATGAACATTATTAGGCTGCTTTGTTTGATTGAGTAAAGAATAAAAAAATTATTCAGTGTGTGCTTTAACTTCATCCAAATTCTCAATAAGCGTACCATCTTGGTCTTTACATTTACTGATACAGTTAACAACCCTTCTAGTAGCAATGGCTGTATAGAAAAACTTCATATTGGAATCCCCTAAAGTAAGCCAATGCTATCGAGACTTCTATTTTGTAAAACTTTCTTCCTACTTTAGGGCCTGCATGAATTGAGACCTAGCTTCTGCCTCTTTGCAAATAAGATTTTCGTCAAAGGACTGAAGATGTAGCTCATGTTGCACCGCCATTAGTTTCTTTATGATTAACTGAACCTGAGTGATAATATTGCCAAAAGTATTTGTATTCCACTCCTTTAGTGCTGCTTTACATGATTTAAGCTTTTGGCATAAGATGTAAGGGGGAGATCCATGCACATTAGCATTCCAAGCTGATCTGATAACCTTAAGGAACTGAGGATGGGTACTCCACATGTTAAAGAATCTAAATGGTTTCTTGCCTCTGGGTATTACTTTGTTTGCATGTATATACATTAAAGAGTGATCAGAGAACAACTAAGCACCATACTCCATAAGTGAATCAGGGTAAACTGTTAACCATTCACAATTAATCAGACACCTATCGAGTCGAGCCATTATTTTCCTATGGGCAACACCTTGATTACTCCATAAAAGTCAATCCCCTACAGATTTCATATCAATCAATGCAGCAATATCTATGTAATCGTTAAAACCTTGAAGCTTGCTCTCTGAAAGTGGTTTACCCCCTACTTTTTCATGTGTGTACCGAACAGTATTGAAGTCACTAAGAACAATCCAAGGCACTGTAAGACAGCCATTTGCAATGTTAATAAGATCATTCCATAGAACATTTCTTTCCTGCATACTGTTAGAAGCATATACACCAGTAATATGGAATTGACAACCATTCCTTTTATCCTCGACTTTAAAGTGAATGAATTGCTCTGTAGCAGAAATAAAGCAAGCACTAACAGAATTCGGATGCCATAATACCCATATTCTACCATAAGTGTCACAAGTATCATTGGTAAGAAGTTCTGCCTCTGGCCATATTAAATCTTTTTGAACACAAACCCGAGATGGTTTAATTTTTGTTTCCACAAGAATAACAATATCACAAGCATCAGACTTGATTATTCTATTAAGCTCCCGACATTTCTCAAATTTATTCAGTCCACGAACATTCCAACAAAGTATCTTCATCAGAATTAAAACAGGTTGGAAAGGAAATAAATGACTCTTCCTAGGTAGATGGAAGTATGTGCAACTAACCAGTACCATCCTTCTTCTTATCCTTGGGTTTTGCAATTTTCTCCCGCATAATATCCTTACCTTTTAAGCCTTTATTTCTATTTTTATCCACTTCATCCACAGCTTGCAAATGCTTAAATTTTGAAATACCTAAGATATCCAGGTTGGCAGTGTTTGTTGAAGGTTGTTGAGGCTGAATATCCTGACTGATGAGGTTTGTTGGGATTGGTTGAGATACAATATCCTGGTTAGCACGATGAGTGAGATGTGGGATCCCCATTCTAGTAGCTCCTGTCGATGTAGGAAGAGATGAAGTTCCTAACTTCGCCTCTTGTTCTTGGGTACCTTTGGAAATTGCTGTTGTGGAAGGGACTATAATAGGAAGAATTAAAGTTCCAGATGTATCCTTTTGTCCATGTTGTTGCCCAAGCGAGTCAGAATGCTCTTTCGTCGTCATCGATACTACTGCTTCGGGAGATGCACCTTGTTCATCAGTAGTCATAACAGCATCAACTCCATGATGAGTTGTTTGACGTTGTCGGTAAACCTGAGTGATCATTTTTTGCGTTTGCTGATAAGCTCCATGTGCATGACCGAAAGAGTGACAAATCTTACACCGCTGTGGCTTCTAGGAATATGAAACATGCACCTTACGAGTGGTCCCCTCAAGATCCCTATAATAAACCTCATCAGGAAGATCTCCATCGGAAGAAACCATAACACATGCTCGTGCAAAAGCCAATCTTGTTTGCGATGCTGTTGCCTTGTCAATATACAATGGCTGTCCCAAGGTGCTGCATAACTTAGCAATAAAATGTCGACTCCAAAGATGCAGGGGAAGACCATGAAAGGAAACCCATAAGGGAATCGACTGGAGGCTGTCTAACTCCAAACAGACATCAGGGGACCAGCACCGTAGTATCATTGAATGGCCACAAATGGTCCAAAACCCTTCAAGAATCCATTGCAAATCCTCTTCAGAATAGAGTTTGCATACAAAAAAACCATTCTCCAATATATGAAGATCGAATGCCGATGTTCCCCATCGTGTCTTGATGAATGTTGATAACGGGAAATAGGATGTCTTGAGATCGACCATATAACCAATAAGCGCCATGGACCATCTCTCAATCAGCTATTCAGAATCAGCAGCCTCATACACAGCAATCTTCTGAGCAGCTTGGATTTCTGGAGTAAAGAAATCCAAGCTAAGATCTGAACTTCCAACCGGAGCCTTGAAGAGGCTTGTCCAAGGCCGTGGATCGCTAGATATGAGAGCAGGAGGCCACAATCTAGAACGTGACCTACCTCTATGCAGCGTTGTCGATGGAGCACCTCGACGGGAGGAAGATAGCGAAGGAGCTTGAGAGGCAGGGAGCCTCATCGGAGCTACCTTGATACCAGCATCACTAGCCCCAGGGACCATCGCTTGTCCCCCCTGCACCATTAGAAGAGGCTGCGAAGCCACAAGAGCAGGGGAGTTCAGAATCTCCCTCCTTCTCTATTCAGTCGCCCTAGGAAAGGGGGCGATGCAGAGATTTGGGAGTGCAATAGATGTTCCCCTGCACACGAGGCAGCCACCGCCCCTTTCACAGCAGCCGTCGCCCCTTTATGTAGCGCCCTACTGCCCCTTTCATAGCAGCCTCCGCCCCTCTATGTAGCGCCCTGTCGTCACCGCCCAGCAGTAGCGTCCCTCACCCTAGGGAGAAGCCACCAACTGCAGCCCCAATCAAGCCCTCTCCTCCTCCGTTCAGCCCTCTCCTCCACCGTTCAGAAGAAGAGCAGAAAAGGCCTCTGTTCCCCTTCATGCAACAACAGAGAGAGGCGAGGGAGGGAGCGCGCCCTAGGCAAGAAGCAGCGATCAAGCAGAACCGTCGTCGCCCAGTCGCCCTGATCAACCCTCTCCTCCTCCGTTCAGAAGAAGATCTGTTCCCCTTCGTGTAGCAACAGAGAGAGGCAAGGGAGGGAGTGCCCCCTAGGAATAGAAGCGGCGCCCTCCTTGTCCGCCCAAGGGGAAGAGCAGTGACCGTGAAATCACCCAAGGGAGAAGCAGATCCACCGATGCAGCCTTCCTGCAGCGACTGTGAAATCGCCCAAGGGAAGATCAACCGATGTAGCCTTCCTGCTCTCCGAGCGTAGAACAGGGGAGAACCGTCGCCCAGCAGCCGTCGTCTCTTCTCGCCCTAGCCTTCTCCGTGGCTTCACTTTCTCCCAATGCGTTCGATCTTATAACTGTATAGCAGCAGCGAGTTCCTGCACCACGTGGAGGAAGGGAAGAACCACCACCCAAGGGAGAAGAAGCAGATCCACACCGCCTCTTCTCACCCTAGAGAGAGAAGAGAATCGCCTAGAGAGAGAAGCTCTCGCCTAGAGAGAGAAGCTCTCGCCTAGAGAGAGAAGCTCTCGCCTAGAGAGAGAAGCTCTCGCCTAGAGAGAGAAACCCCCATCTATAGGTAACAAATCTAAGTTTTTAATTGATAATGTGTTATTAGTAGATAGTTTAAGGCATAATCTTTTGAGCATCAGTCAATTATGTGATAATGGATATATTATGAAATTTGAATCTAACGCTTGCATCATTAAAAAACTACACAACAACACATCTATGATTGCACTAAAATAAAATAATATCTACACCATAAACATTGATGATCTTAGTAATGAAATATGTTTTTCGATCTTGAATGATGATGTTTGGCTTTGGCATAGGAGATTAGGTCATGCGAGCATGAAACTAATCACTCAAATCACATCTAAAGAATTAGTAAGAGGTATTCCCAATGTTAAGTTCATTAAAGATAAAGTATGTGATGCATGTCAACTAGGAAAATAAATAAAAACTAGCTTCAAACCAAAAAATCAAATAAGCACCTCTAGACCATTACAATTAGTCCATATGGATTTATTTAGACTGATTGATACAATGAGTCTAGGAGGTAGCAAATATGCATGTCATTATAGATGACTATAGTAGATACACTTGGACCTATTTTTTGGCTCACAAAAGTGATTGCTATAAATATTTTTCTAAATTTTGTAAACTTACTCAAAACAAAAAGGGATTCATGATTTCATCAATTTGGAGTGATCATGGTGGTGAATTCTAAAACCATAACTTCCAAAATTTTTGTGAATCTAATGGATATAACCACAGCTTCTTCACTCCGAGAAATCCTTAACAAAATGTAGTAGAAAGAAAGAATAGAAATTTATAAGAAATGACAAGAACTATGATAAATGAACATAGTTTACCTAAATACTTTTGGGCCGAAGCTGTTAATATGACTTGCTATGTCATGAATAGGGTTCTAATAAGACCATGTATATCCAAAACCTCTTATGAATTGTGAAATAATAAAAAACCAAATGTCTCTTATTTTAAAATTTTTGATTGCAAATGCTTTATCTTGAATGAAAAGGATGCCTTAGGAAAATTCGATGCCAAATCGGATGAAGGCATCTTTCTTGGCTACTCTTCCATTTCTAAAGCTTTTCGTTTTTTTAACAAAAGAACCTTGATTATAGAAGAGTCTATTAGATTGACCCACGTGGCCTTCCATCGTTATAGGTAGGAACCGAATCTCGGTGTAGGTTGAGTTGGTCGAGTCCCTCGAGACTCACCTATATCGCGTTTCGCTATCTTATCTATGACATAGAGATGTCATTGGTGACCTGAGGACATGGTATGCTTGGTTAAGTCCCTTGAGAGTATATCACTGAATCAGACTCATCTGGTAATGATGGTGATGACTTAACCGAACATCATGGTTGGTCGAGTCCCTCGAGGCCATGATGGTTCGGAGGCCGAACAGGACGGGAATCACAAGGAGTTGTGATTGGCAAGAGTTGCCTACCTTTACGGGCTTAACATAGTTTACCTAAATACTTTTGGGCCGAAGCTGTTAATATGGCTTGCTATGTCATGAATAGGGTTCTAATAAGACTATCTCTATCTAAAACCTCTTATGAATTGTGGAATAATAAAAAACCAAATGTCTCTTATTTTAAAGTTTTCGGTTGCAAATGCTTTATCTTGAATGAAAAGGATGCCTTAGGAAAATTTAATGCCAAATCGGATGAAGGCATCTTTCTTGGCTACTCTTCCATTTCTAAAGCTTTTCATATTTTTAACAAAAGAACCTTGATTATAAAAGAGTCTATTAGATTGACCCACGTGGCCTTCCATCGTTATAGGTAGGAACCGATTCTCGGTGTAGGTTGAGTTGGTCGAGTCCCTCGAGACTCACCTATATCGTATTTCGCTATCTTATCTATGATATAGAGATGTCATTGGTGACTTGACGACATGGTATGCTTGGTCGAGTTCCTCGAGAGTATATCACCGAATCAAACTCATCTGGTAACGATGGTGATGACTTAACCGAACATCATGATTGGTCGAGTCCCTCGAGGCCATAGTGGTTCGGAGGTCGAACAAGACGGAAATCACAAGGAGTTGTGATTGGCAAGAGTTGCCTACCTTTACGGGCTTAACGTGATTGGTCGAGTCCCTCAAGGTTACGTTAAGATGCCGATTGGATCCCGATCCCCACTAGAGATCTGCCGAGGGTCTCCGATTCATATACCGGAGGGTGTTGTGTGTCTCGTAAAAAATTAGTGGAAATACATTAAGATAAAAGTCCTTATCTTAATTGTTTAAATTTCTGCAAAGTCTACATGTTATTTATTTCTTCTACATCTTTTATTTCAAAAAAATATTACTTTCAAATCCTTTACGTGGCATACTTGATGCCAACTATCTCACTGGTCCAAATTATACGGATTGGCTTTACAATCTGAGAATCATTCTCACGGCGGAGAAAATCACGTATATCCTTGATACAGTGATCCCTATGCCCGATGAAGGGACAAATGAGGATGAGATCGCTCGTTATGTGAAGTACTTAGATGATTCCACTCTTGCTCAGTGTTATATGTTGGCCTCTATGACAACTGAGTTACAGAGACAACATGAAAATATGGATGCTAATTCCATACTCCAGCATCTCCGCAAACTGTTTGAGGAACATGGAAGAACTTAGCGATATAAGATATCAAAGAGTCTTTTCCGTGCTAGGATGACTGAGGGGACACTGGTTCAGAACCATGTCCTTAAGATGATTGAGTGGATTGAGAATCTCATAGGTCTAGGAATGGTCCTAGAGGATAACCTATGTGTGGATCTTGTGCTTCAGTCCCTATCAGATTCCTTTTCTCAGTTCATAATGAATGTTAATATGAACAAACTTGAGATGACCCTCCCAGAGCTCCTCAATATGTTGAGAGAAGCAGAGAGCACCATAAAAAAAAAAGCCGGTTCTTTACACTGGTGAGACCAGAAAGAAAAGGAAGGCTGAGAAGACCCTTAAGAAGGGCAAGGGCAAGGGCAAAATGGGTAAGGCAAAGGTTGCCAAGAAAGATCAAACAAAGGACAAAGGCCAGTGCTTCCACTGTGGTAAAGATGAGTACTAAAGAGGAACTGCAAAGAGTACCTTGCAAAGAGGGTGAAACAGAAGCTTGCAGAAGCTTCAGGTACATTCATGATCAGCCTCCATTTGTCAGAATCTTATGATAACACATGGGTATTAGATACCGGGAGTGCTTATCATATTTGCAATTCGTTGCAGGTTCTGGCAGGACTTAGGAGATTGAACAGAGGCAAGATGGACCTTAAGATAGGCAATGGAGCAAAGGTTGCTGTAGTGGCTGTTGGCAAGATCACCTTATATTTGCCTGGTGGAGCTATTATTACATTAGATACATGCTATTATGTTCCTTCTATTATCAAAAATATTATTTTCATTTCATGTTTGACAGTTATTGGATATAAATTAGTTTTTGAGAATAATGGTTGTTCAATAATATTAGATGATGAGATCATCACGAGAGGAACATTGCATAATGGTTTATATATACTAAATATAGCTCCACATATCATGAGTGTAAGTGAGTCTAAGAGGAAATGAGAAGTGGAGAACCAGACAAGAAAAAGTATTAAAACCCTTCGATCAGATCGAGGAGGTGAGTACTTGAGTACAGAGTTGACCCAGTTCCTCAAAGACTATGAGATTTTATCCCAATGGACACCTCCTTATACACCACAGCTTAATGGTGTATCAGAAAGGAGGAATCGTGCACTATTAGACATGGTGCGTTCCATGATGTGTTTCGCCGACCTACCCATCTCATTCTAGGGATATGCCCTAGAAACCGCAGCTTACCTTCTGAACAGAATTCCAACTAAGTCAGTGATATCTACTCCATATGAGATATGGAATGGGAAGAAGCCCAATCTTAAGATTATTAAGATTTAGGGCTATCCTGCCTACGTTAAGAGACACAACCTTGATAAGTTGGAATCTAGGATGGAATGGTGCAAGTTCGTGGGATACCCTAAGGAAACTTATGGGTATTATTTCTATCACCCTAAGGACCAAAAGGTCTTTGTAGCCAAGAGAGCAGTGTTTCTTGAGAATGAACAAATTCTTGGTGAAGACAGTGGGAGCATGAAAGAGTTGAGCGAGGTTAGAGAACCTAGCTCAAGTACCATTCCAGAATCTGTTCAGATACCTAACACACAAGTTCCAACTTTATGTAGGTCTGATAGAGTATCTCATCCTCTTGAGAAATATGTAGGATATATCAGAAGATAGGATGTTGAGGATATTGATCCTCAGACCTATGAGGAGGCTATTATGAGCATAGACTCCGGGAAATGGCAAGAAGCCATGAATTCAGAAATGGATTCCATGTACTCCAACAAGGTCTGAAACCTAGTTAATGCACCCGAGGGTAATATACCCATTGGCCGTAAGTGGATCTTCAAAAAGAAGATTAGAGTAGATGGAATAGTAGAGACTTATAAAGCAAGGCTAGTGGCTAAGGGGTATCGTCAAAGGCAAGGTGTTGACTATGATGAAACTTTCTCACCTGTAGCCATGCTAAAATCCATTCGAATTCTATTGGCTATTGCAGCACACTATGATTATGAGATCTGACAGATGGACGTCAAAACTGCATTCCTCAATGGTAACCTCGAGGAGGAGGTGTATATGATACAGCCTGAGGGATTCATGTCCAGGGATAACCCAGATAAGGTGTGCAGGTTGCTTAGGTCCATTTGTGGATTGAAGCAAGCTTCCCAAAGTTGAAATATAAGATTTGATGATGCGATCAAATCTTATGACTTCGTTAAGAACGAAGATGAACCTTGTGTGTACAAAAAAGTAAGTGGGAGCACTACCACCTTTTTGATATTATATATGGATGACATCCTGATCATTAGGAATGATGTAGGAATGCTCTCCACAGTAAAGACTTGGTTATCTAGGCACTTCTCCATGAAGGACTTAGGGGAAGCATCCTACATATTGGGGATACGGATCTATAGAGATAGATCCAAGAGGATGCTTGGCTTGTCCTAGTCTACGTACATAGACACTATTGTCAAAAGGTTTGGTATAGAAAATTTTAAGAGAGGTCTCATACCAATGAGACATGGAATATCACTTTCTAGGAGTATGTCCCTAAAGACTCCTAAAGAAAGGGCACACATGGATATGATACCATATGCATCAGTGATAGGATCTATCATGTATGCTATGCTATGTACCAAGCCTGATATAGTGCATGCTCTAAGTGTCACGAGCAGATATCAAGCAGATCCAGGCTTGGAGCACTAGAAAGTAGTAAAAAGTATCCTTAAGTACTTGAGAAGGACTAAGGATCTTTTACTGGTATATAGAGGTAGTAGCCTCAAGGTTGAGGGCTACACGGACTCGAGCTTCCAGTCCGATGTCGATGATAGCAAGTCTAATTCAGAGTATGTGTTCACCCTGAATGCAGGAGCAGTATGCTGGAAGAGTTCTAAGCAAGACACTACTACTGACTTGACCACAAAGGCGGAATACATTACTGCGGCAGAGGCAGCAAAGGAGGGAGTCTGAATGAAGAAATTCATCACAGATCTAGGAGTCGTCCCGAATAGCGAGGAGTCAATTCCCTTAAATTATGATAAATACGGGGTGATTACTTAAATAAGGGAACCCGAGTCTCATCAGAAGTGTTCTAAGGAGGTTCTAGCTTATTAGAGAGATCGTGGCCCGAAAAGATGTAGTAATGGAAAGAGTTCCATTCGAAGATAACATTGTAGATCCACTGACAAAGCCATTGACTAAGATTGTCTTTGAGCATCACAGAGGTTTGATGGGGATCAGACATGTTGATGATTGGCTTTAGGTTAAGTGGGAGATTGCTAGTCATATGTGCCCTGCAAGCCAATCATATGAGTGATGGCACTTGTGACTTAATATGCACTTTTTCTCTTTACTTATTATTAGGCATTTTATCACTTTATCTTGCATATTGCATATATTGTGATGTCCTTGGATTTGTGTAATGGGAATCAGATCGTGATGAGATCACGATAATGAGACCAATTCACCTTTAAACACAGACCCTGAATTATCCTGGTCATAGGTTACTCGAGAAGGACATCAAGATAACTGGATAGACTGGTGTGCTGTATACCTGTTCATATGATGGAGGTAGCTAGTCTCATAACTACTCATGTGGGGATACTAAGGGTACAGTGCAGGTGCTCATTGGAGAATGAGTTCATTGATTGATCCACTTATGGAATGCTGGATGGTTATTGATACCTCACGTTAGATAGCGATTCTGTAGTCCCAGTAGTGTATCTGGTCCTTAGACTTGAGACACCAAGGATGTCCTGTATGAGTACTCCACTCTTTGATATCGAACTTATAGGTTTGGAAAGTTCCAGATCTAGTACAACCGGTCATTGGGAGTGGTAGCCAACCTTACTATTGAGTGTCAATAGAGGATCATCCGAGGTTATTATCCTATGTGTTCTTGCTTCCTTGATAGAGAAAAGAGTTCTCTGGGAGAATCTGATAAGAGCAAGACTCGAGGAGAGACCATATGGGCCTGACAGCACCATGCATGGTATAGGGTCTCTGGGATATTAGATGGATGAGGGACTATAGATACATAGTAATTGAAGACATATAGGTCCAAAGGATTGGATTCCCCTGTATCGTCTGGGGGCCGCGGCGTAGTGGCTTGGTACGTCTGCAGTCGATGAGTTGGGTGAATTATTATAGAGATAATAATTCACTAAGTCAGAAGGAGTTCTAACAAGTATGACTCACGGCCAGCTCGATATTGGGCCTAGAGGGTCACACACATATGGTAGGTGTTGCGACGAGTAGAGGTTCGGATATGAGATATCCGCTGAACCCCCTATCTTATTGGATATCCATTAAGCTCCTGAATTATTGGATCATGAGATGAGATCCAATAATTACTAATAAGAGATTATTGGGTAAAAACCCACTAGTCGAAGAGGCTTGGGTAATTGGATGGAGATCCAATACCCAATAGGGCAAAAGATCCATTAGGGTTTTCAGGGGGCCTCTATAAATAGGAGGGAACCAAAGCTCTATAGACTGAAGGTTTTCTTTTGGTAGCCACCTCCTGTTCTCCTCTCCCTAGAGAGAGAGGTGCATCGTTGCAGTTCCTGTCGTGTGGATACCGCTAGAGAGGAGGACGCTTGACCTCCTTCATCCTCTCATATACAGATCTGCAAGAATTCAGGGATATACGATCTCCCTAGGTATCTTTTTTTACACGTGCAGTTTTGCGGATTTATTTTTGACGCACTGATCTTCGCACAATGATGGAAACTTTCTACGAAAAATCTAAGGTTTTGTTTTCTGTTCTTCCGCTGCGCATGTGATGTTGCTCCAATGAAGGATTTCCCAATAATTATTTATTAAATATTTTAAAAATAATTTTTTTATTATTCAAATTTTGGTTGATGATATTATTTTTGGTTCTACTAATGAATCATTATGTGAATCATTTGCCAAGTGTATGAGTCATAAATTTGAAATGAGTCTAATGGGTGAACTAGCCTTCTTTCTAGGATTGCAAATTAAATAACTTAGTGATGGTATATTTCTTAATCAATCTAACTATACATTAGAATTGTTAAAACAATTTAACATGGATGGTTCAAAAGCTATAAACACTGCTATGAGTACTTCTACTAAGTTAGACTTGGATGAAAATGGAGAAAATTTTGATCAAAAAACATATAGGGGAATGATGGGTAGCTTACTTTACCTCACCGCAACTAGATCAGATATCATGTTTAGTGTAGGACTTTGTGCAAGATTTCAAGCTTACCCTAAGTTGTCACACCTTAAAGCTGTTAAAAGAATCCTTAGATATCTTAAAGGAGCTCCTAACTTAGGACTTTGGTATCCAAAATCTGATGACTTTGATTTAAAAGCTTATGCGGATGCGAATTTTGGCAGTTGTAGAATAGATAGAAAAAGCACATCTAGAATATGCCAATTTTTAGGACTTGCACTTGTTTCTTGGACTTCTAAAAAATAAAACTCGGTTGCACTATCTATGACTGAAGCCGAATACATAGCCACGAGTGCATGTTGTGTACAAGTTGTTTGGATGAAAAATACTTTAGAAGACTATGGAATTTATTTGAAAAATATTTCTATAAAATGTGACAACACAAGTGCTATTTGTCTAACTAAAAATCTCATTCAATACTATAGAACGAAGCATATTGAAATAAGGCATCACTTTATATAAGATCCTGTCAATAATAATGATATCATTCTAGAATTTATTGATACAAAACATCAATTAGCGAACATCTTCACAAAACCCCTAAATGAAGAACAATTTGACTTCATTAGAAGAGAATTAGGTATGCTAAATTGTCCTAATGCATGAAGAACTTCGGCTTTTGATAGTTTCACCTTGATATTATCTTTTTAGATTTTTGATGATATCTTTATATCATTTATTAATGAAGCTCTCAATTTTATCCTTAGATTATAAATATTTTAATAGAGCTATCATTTTCGATCGTAATATTTTTAATCTTGATGAAGCCTTCATGATGTTGTAATATTTTGGATGATTTGGCATCATGATGTTGTTCTCCTCCTTCTTCGAATGATAGATCTTAATGATATAGTAAAATTAATTTTATACTCCCTCCACCTCCTTTAAGCATGATTAAAGAAATTTCATAACTTGCATTTCATATGAAGCTTAACATATGCATAAATTAATATCATGAATTTTGCTTAAAAATTAAGCACTTAAATGTTCATTTTGGATTTTTATTCTTGTGCTAATCTCTACAATTCGAGCTTTTAAGACTTAATATTTTTCACCTCATGTTTTCTATAAGAATGCCAATTTTTGGAGTTGAATCTTTCTATGAAATTTTTGGTATTGATATGTTTCACTTCATAAATTCGTAAATGTCAAGTTGAAGCTTTATGAATTTTGACATCTCTTTCTCATGGATTTTACCTTAAAATTGATATGAGATGTTTGATGGCTTTAATAATCTATCCTTCCACTTTATAATTTTATTCTTAGATTTTCAAATTGCAATCTTAAGCCTTTCATCCTCTTTCATGTGTGAATCTTTCATAGCTTGATAAATGATGATTGATCATTTTTCGAATTTTAGGAATATGAATTAAAATGATGATCAAAATATTTTCGGATTTATCGGTCGAGGGTGACATATTTTGCATTATAATTTCAAAGCATATATTAGCCTCATGTATCATATGTGTTCGATATACTTGATAAATGACTCCTTTTATAATTTTTTTTCATGTGATATGATACCTTATGATGACTACTTCACCTCCTTTTTATTGATGACAAAGGGAGAGAAGAGAAGAATGTGCAAATAAATTGATGACATGTGCAAATGACTTGATAAAATGTCTTGTATGCATCGTACTGAGAAGAATATGACAAATAAATGACTTGTGTATCGTATCGAATCACAATGACTTATTTGTTGTGTATTGCAATATGATAAAATGAAAAATATCTTATATGATTTAAATTGCAATATGATTGCCTTTGCCATGCTTTATAATTAAAAAATTGATTGATGTCTTTAAAAGCATCGCAATAAAATTTATATCGTATCACAATGTATCGCAAAGTATCGCAAATGCTTAACCTTTTTAAAAAATTGTTATCATGTCATGTTTAAAATTTGGTATCCTTTATTGATATGATAAGATATTATCTCATTTGATGATGTATCAAAAATAATATCATGCCTTGCATTTGTGCTCTTTATATCGATATCATTTGATCCATATTGTATTTCTAATTATAATTGGTATCTCTTATCGAAGTGATAAATGTCTATCATTTGACTTGAAAATAAGTGTTATACCTTGACATTGTGTAAAATATAAAATTTCGTATTTATGGATGGAAGATCATGCTTGTTTAGCATGACGATAAGTTCAACGGATGGAACTTATCGGTTTTGGCTTGAATTTAAGAAAATTGAATTCAAGTGTTTTCTTTCTCATAATATGACATATAGATAGGGGGAGTTAAGATTAACTCCATCATCAATTGATTGTCATCATCAAAAAGGGGGAGATTGTTGAATCTCGAATTTTGATGATGAAGTCAATTGATAGGTTATTTGATCTAAAACATATTATTGAGATAAGTGTGCAGGATTAACTACGATAGCTTGAAGACATAAAGTAAATTACCGGAGTCAAGTTGTTGGGAGTTCGAGAGTCCACTGGAAGTCCGAAGGATTGTCGAAAGTGTTGCCAGAATAAATCGAGAAAGAATCGAGGACTTGCCAAAGGTTTCGGAAGTTCGCCTGAAAGATCGTCAGAGGTTCGCAAAGCTCATCGAGAAGGTTTGAAAACTTGCCAAAGATTCATCGAACTCGCCATAAGTCCAGGAGCCTATTGTGAGTCCGCCAGAAGAAGCCCAAGGGTGTATCGGAAGTTCGCCGAAAGTTCACCGGAAAGCTCGTTGAAAGAAGACTCGACATTGTCGATTGTTAATTTGCTTAGAATTATGTTTTAATTTTATAGTTAGCATATAATTAGGGTAAGGATTAGATAATAATCCTTATTAACCCTAGTAGGGGCCAACTTGTTCTTATGTGGATTGAATTGGGCCGGATTCAGGGCCCATTCAGTAGTGTTGAACTAGGTCTGGCAGTGGCACCACCTTTGGAATAACTTCCCAGATGGTCTGGGCAATGGTACCGCCCCAGGTTAGTGATGGTACTGCTGGCAGTTATTACCCGCCAGCGGTGGTACCGCTAGTCCATAGAACCCGAGGACTTTGTCAAGCGGTGGCATCACCAGTCTGGGCGATAGTACCGCCTAGTACACTAACAAAGCAGAGTGAATAGGTGGTGGTACCATTAGTGCCAAGCGGTGGTACCACCAGTGCCAAGCGGTGGTACCACCAGTGCTAAGCGGTGGTACTGCTAGTACTTAAAAATTTGGGATGTGACTCTTTTTGGCTCAATTTTTAAAGCCAATTGAGTCTATAAATATCCCTCTTTTCTCTGCTAGTAAAGCACTTTTTGAGAAGTTGAAAACTGAGTCAAAGCTTTAGTAAAATCTTATTTCAATAGCTTGAGTGTTCACCTCCCTCTTTTTCCTTGTCAAAAATCTGTAAGAGTGTGAACCACTTATAAAAGTTTGTAAGAGGGGTGTTTGGTCCTTCCCCTTCAAAGAGGTTTGATAGTGGAAGTTGGGAGCCTCATCGGACAAGGCTTCGGAAGTGGATGTAGGTCATTTGACTGAACCACTATACATCGCTGCGTACTTTGGATGTGTGAGTTTTTACATTTATGCATCTTACCTTTACTTCACTGTAAATCATTCAGTCTTCTTCTCCCTACTCTCATTTGCATTCACTCGAATCATTTTAGCTAAAACCTCTTTCATCAAATCAAACTTTTTATACAAACCATCTTCGAAATCGATTTCAAGTTTGTGTTTTAATCCACTACACTAATTCACCCCTCCCCCCTCTTAGTGCCACTCAGATCCTAACAAATTCTTTAAGCTCACTAGCCAAGACGAAGGGTATGTCACCTTCGGAGACAACAACAAGAGTAAAGTCATTGGTAAGGGAACTAAGGTAACAAATCAAGTTTTTCAATTGATAATGTGTTATTAGAAGATGGTTTAAAGCATAATCTTTTGAGCATTAGTTAATTATGTGATAAGGGATATTTATAAGATTTGAATCTAATGTTTGCATCATTGAAAAATCACACAACACCACATCTATGATTGCACTAAAATAAAATAATATCTATACTATAAATATTGATGATCTTAGTAATGAAATATATTTTTTGATTTTGAACGATGATACTTGGCTTTAGCATAGGAGATTAGGTTATGCGAGTATGAAACTAATTACACAAATCACATCTAAAGGACTTATAAGAGGCATTCCCAATGTTAAGTTCATTAAAGACAAAGTATGTGATGCATGTCAACTAGAAAAATAAATAAAAACTGGCTTCAAACCAAAGAATCAAATAAGCACCTCTAGACCATTACAATTGATCCATATGGATTTATTTGGACCAATTGACACAACGAGTCTAGGAGGTAGCAAATATGCATTTGTTATTGTAGATGACTATTGTAGATACACTTGGACTTATTTCTTAGCTCACAAAAGTGATTACTTTAAATATTTTTCTAAATTTTATAAACTTACTCAAAATGAAAAGGATTTCATGATTTCATCAATTTCAAGTGATCATAGTAGAGAATTCTAAAACCATGACTTCCAAAATTTTTATGAATCTAATGGATATAACCATAACTTCTCTGCTCCAAGAAATTCTCAACAAAATAGAGTAGTAGAAAGAAAGAATAGAAATTTATAAGAAATAACAAGAACCATATTATATGAACATAGCTTATCCAAATATTTTTGGGTCGAAGCCATTAATACGGCTTGCTATGTCATGAATAGGGTTCTAGTAAGACCATCTCTATCCAAAACCCTTTATAAATTGTGGAATAACAAAAAACCAAATGTTTCTTATTTTAAAGTTTTCAGTTACAAATGCTTTATCTTGAATGAAAAGGATGCCTTAGGAAAATTCGATGCCAAATCCAATGAAGGCATCTTTCTTGGTTACTCTCCATTTCTAAAGCCTTTCAAGTTTTTAACAAAAGAACCTTGGTTATAGAAGAGTCTATTCATGTAGTTTTTAATGAAGTTTCTAAATTTAAGAAAAATGAATTTAATGATGATCTTGGTTTTGATAGTTTGAATATGAATAAACCCTCTTCTCAAAATAGCAACTTGGATGCATCTTCTTCCCAAATTTCCTTACCTAAGGAATGGAAGTATGTAGATACTCATCCAAAGGAGCTAATTATAGAAGACACATCAAAAGGAGTTCAAACTCGTTCCTCTTTTAAGAATTTTTGTGCTAATGCCACCTTCTTTTCTCAAAGTGAACCTAAGTGCATTGGCGAAGCCTTGAGAGGAATTGAATCACAATACAAGAGGAATTGAATCAATTTGAGAGGAATGAGGTGTGGAAAGCTTATTCCTAGACCAAGTGACTATTTAGTTATAGATACTAAATTGTTATTTAGAAACAAGCAAGATGAATTTGGTATCGTGGTTAGAAACAAGACTAGATTAGTGGCCGACGGTTTCAACTAAGAAGAAGGTATCGATTACGAAAAGACCTTCGTTCCTATGACAAGATTAGAAGCCATTAGGATGCTCCTTGACTATGCTAATAGTAATAATTTTAAATTATTTCAAATGGATGTCAAAAGTACTTTTTTAAATGGTTTTATTTCCAAAGAAGTGTTTGTTGAACAACCACCCAGTTTTAAAAACTCTCTTTTTCCTAATCATGTGTTTAAATTGACTTAGGCTCTCTATGGGTTAAAACAAGCCCCAAGAGCTTGGTATGAGAGGCTTAGTTCTTTTCTTATTTCAAATAATTTTACTATAGGCACGGTCGATACTACATTATTTATTAAATATTTTAAAAATAATTTTCTTATTATTCAAATTTATGTTGATGATATTATTTTTGGTTCTACAAACGAATCGTTATGTAAATCATTTGCCAAGTGTATGAACCAAGAGTTTGAAATGAGTCTAATGGGTAAACTAACTTTCTTTATAGGTTTATTATAAATTAAACAATTTGGTGATGATATATTTATTAGTCAAACCAAATATGCTTTAAAATTATTAAAATAATTTAATATGGGTGGTTCAAAAGCCATTAACACTCCTATGAGTATCTCCACTAAGTTAGACATGGACGAAAGTAGAGAAAGTTTTGATAAAAAACAGATAGGGGAATGATATGTAGTTTACTTTATCTCACCAGAACTAGACCGGATATCATGTTTAGTGTAGGACTTTGTATAATATTTTAAGCTAATCCTAAATTGTCTTACCTTAAAGTCATTAAAAGAATCCTTAGATATCTTAAAAGAACTCCTAACTTAGGATTATGGTATCTAAAATTCGATGACTTTGATTTAAAAGCCTATGCGGATGCGGATTTTAGTGGATGTAGAATAGATAGAAAAAACACATCCGGAACATGCCAATTTTTAGGATATGCACTTGTTTCTTAGACTTCTAAGAAACAAAATTCGATTACACTATCTACGGCAGAAGTCGAATACATAGCCACAAGTGCATGTTGTGCACAAGTTATTTGAATGAAAAATACATTAGAAGATTATGAAATTTATTTAAAGAACATTCCCATAAAATGTGATAACACAAGTGTTATTTGTCCAACCAAAAATGTTATTCAACATTCTAGAACTAAGCATATTGATATTAGACATCACTTTATACGAGATCATATCAATAATAATGATGTCACTCTAGAATTTATTAATACAAAACATCAATTAGCAGACATCTTCACAAAACCCCTAAATGAAGAATAATTTGACTTCATTAGAAAAGAATTAAGCATGCTAAATTGTCCTACTACATGATGTTGTATGTTTCTTTTTAGAATGTTTAAACTTTGGTTTTGATAGTCTCACCTTGATATTATCTTTTTAGATTTTTGTTGACATCTTTATATCATGAAGCTCTCAATTTTATCCTTAGATCTTAAATATTGTAATAAAGCTATCATTTTCGATCATAATATTTTTAATCAAGATGAAGCCTTCATGATATTGTAATATTTTGAATGATTTTGTATCATGATGGTATCATGATTGTTGTTCTCATCCTTCTTCGAATGATGGATCTTAATGATGTAGTAATATTGATTTTATACTCCCTCCACCTCCTTTAAGCATGACTAAAGAAATTTCATAACTTGCATTTCATATTAAGCTTAACATATGCATACATTAATGGCATGAATTTTGTTAAAAAAATTACATAAATCTTAAATGTTCGTCTCGGATTTTTATTGTGCTAATCTCTACAATTCAAGGTTTTAAGACTTAATATCTTTCACCTCATGTTTTCTATGAGAATGCCAAGTTGAATCTTTCTATAAAATTTTTGATATTGATATATTTCACTTCATGAATTCGTAAATGCCAAGTTGAAGCTTTATGAATATTGACATCTCTTTCTCACGGATTTTACCTTAAAGTTGACACGAAATGTTTGATGAATGGCTTTAATGATCTATCCTTCCACTTTATTTTATTCTTGGATTTTCAAAATTGTTTCTTAAGCCTTTCATCCTCTTTCATGTATGAATCTTTCATAGCTTGATAAATGATGGTTGATCATTTTTTGGATTTCATAAACATGAATTAAAATGATGATCAAAACATTTTCAGATTTATCAATCGAGGGTGGCATATTTTGCATTATAATTTCTAAGCAAATATTAGCCTCATGTATCATATGTTCTTGATGAATGACTACTCTTACATTTTTTTTTTCATGTGATATGATACCTTATAATGACTACTTCACCTCCTTTTTGTTGATGACAAAGAGGGAGAAGAATATACAAATAAATTGATGACATGTGCAAATGACTTGATAAAATGTCTTGCATTCATCGTATTGAGAAGAATATGATAAATAAATGACTTATATGTATCGTATCGAATCGCAATGACTTATATATTGTGTATTGTAATATGATGGAATGAAAAATGTCTTATATGCTTTAAATTGCAATATGATTGCCTTTGCCATGCTTTATAATAAAAAATTGGTTGATATCTTTAAAAGCATTGTAATAAAATTTGTATCATATCGTAATGTATCACATGTATCGCAAATGCTTAACATGTAAACCTTTTTGAAAAATTATTATTATATCATAATTAAAATTTGGTATCCTATATTGATATGATAAGATATCATCTGATTTGATGATGTATCAAAAATGATATCATGCCTTGTATTTGTGCTCTTTATATCGATATCATTTGATCTATGTTGTATTTCAAATTATAATTGGTATCTCTTGTCGAAGTGATAAATGTCTATCATTCAATTTGAAAATAAGTGTCATGCCTTGACATTGTGTAAAATACGAAGTTTCGTATTTATGGATAGAAGATCATGCTTGTTAAGCATGACAATAAGTTCAATGGATGGAACTTATCGGTTTTGGCTTGAATTCAAGGAAATTGAATTCAAGTGTTTTCTTTTTCATAATATGGTATATAGATAGGGGGAGTTAAGATTAACTACGTCATCAATTGATTGTCATCATAAAAAAGGGGGAGATTGTTAAATATCGGATTTTGATGATGAAATCAATTGATAGGTTATTTGATCTAATTCGTATTATCGAGATAAGTATACATGATTAACTATGATAGCTTGAAGACATAAAACAAATTACCGGAGTCAAGTATATTGGGAGTTCGAGAGTCTACCAAAAATCTGAAGGATCGTCATAAGAGCTGTCGGAACCAACCGAGAAAGAATTGGGGACTTGCCGAAGGTTTCGGGAGTTCGCTGGAAAGATCGTCGGAGGTTTGCGGAGCTCATCGAGAAGGTTTAGAAGCTTACCAAAGATTCGTCGAACTCGCCATGAAGTTTGGGAGCATGCTGAGAGTCCGTTGGAAGAAGCCCGAGGGTGTGTCGGAAGTTTGTCGGAAGTTCACTGGAAAGCTCGTCGGAAGAAGACTCGACATTACTGGTTGTTAATTTACTTAGAATTATGTTTCAATTTCGTAGTTAACACATAATTAGGGTAAAGATTAAGTAATCTTTATTACCCCTAGTGGGGGCTAACTGGGCCTTATGTGGACTGAATTGGGTTGGATTCAGGGCTTATTCAGTAGTGCTGAACCAGGTCTGGTGGTGGCACCATTAGACTGGGGTGGTGGCACCACCCTAGGAACAACTTCCCAAATGGTCTGGGCGATGGTACCTCCCCAGGTCAGCGGTGGTACTGCTGACAGTTATTACCTGCCAACAGTGGTACCGCTTGTCAAGCGGTGGTACCGCCAGTTCACAGAGCCCAAGGATTCTGTTAGGTGGTGGTATCACTAGTCTGGGTGGTGGTACCGCCTAATACATTGACAAAGCAAAGTGAATAGGTGGTGATACTGCTAGTGCTAGGCGGTGGTACCGCCAGTACTTGAAAATTCGAGATGTGACTCTTTTTGGCTCCATTTTTGAAAGCCAATTAAGTCTATAACTATCCCTCTTTTCTCTGCTGGTAAAGCACCTTTAGAGAAGTTGAAAACTGAGTCAATGATATAGCAAATCTTGTTTGGATAGCTTAAGTGTTCACCTCCCTCTTTCTCTTTGTCAAAATCTATAAGAGTGTGAACCACTTGTAAAAGTTTGTAAGAGAGGTGTTTGGTCCTTCCCCTTCAAAGAGGTTTGATAGTGAAAGTTGGGAGCCTCATCGGAGGAGGCTTTGAAAGTGGACGTATGTCATTTGACCAAACCACTATATATCGCTACGTACTTTGGATGTGTGAGTTTTTAAATTTCTGCATCTTACCTTTACTTAGCTACAAATCATTCGGTCTTCTTCTCCTTACTCTCATTTGCATTCACTCGAACCATTTTTGCTAAAATCTCTTTCATCAAATTGAAATTTCTATACGAACCAACTATCTCCGAAATCGGTTTCAAGTTTACGAGTTTTAATCCGCTGCACTAATTCACCCCCCCTCTTAGTGCCGCCTAGATCCTAACACTAATCATAGGTGTCCTATAAGCCAATGACATGAGTGATTGCACATGTGACATAATATATATTTTTTTCTTATTATTTATTTAATATTTTTCACTTTATATTATTTGTTACATATATTGTGATGTTTATAGATCTGTGTAATGAGAATCAGATCTTGATGAGGTCACAATAATGAGACTGTTTCACCTTTAAACACAGACCCTAAATAATCCCGATCATAGGTTATCGAGAGGGACATCAAAATAATCGGATAGACTAGTGTGTTGTATACCCATCCATATGATGGAGACAGCTAGTCTTATTGCTGCTCATGTAAGGACACTAGGGACATATTGTAGATGCTAATTAGAGAATGGGTTCATTGATTGATCCACTAATAGAATGTTGGATGGTTGATGATACCTCATTATTAGACAATGATACCTCATTATTAGACAATGATTCCGTTGTCTTGGTGTTATACCTATTCCTTAGACTTGAGACACTAAGGATGTTCTATATGAGTACTCCACTCTTTTATATCAGACTTGTAAGTCAAAAAGTTTCAAACTAGCATAATTGGTCATCAAGAGTGGCAGCCAACTTTATGAGGGCTATTGAGTATCGATAGAGGATTATTTGCATTCGGTGTCATGAGAGAAATATCTCATGTGTTCTTACTCAAACAAATCCTTAGCTAAGGTCATTCGGATTGAGAGAGAAAGAGTTATTTGAGAGAATCCGATTAGAGCGAGACTCGAGTAGAAACCATATGAGCCTGACAGCACTATGCCTGATATATACGATTTTCGGGATATTAGATGGATGAGGGACTATAGGTACATAGTAATTAAGGATAGATAGGTCCAAAGGATTGGATTCCCCTATATCCTTTAGGGACTACACCGTAGCGACTTTGTATGTCTATAATTTTTGAGTCTAGTGAATTATTATGAAGATAATAATTCATTGAGCTAGAAGTAGTTCTGACATATATGACTCATGGCCAGCTCGATATTGGGCCTAGAGGGTCACACATATTTGGTAGATACTACGATGAGTAGAGATTCATATATGAGATATTCGACGGAGACCTTATCTTATTGGATATCCAATAAGCCTCTGAATTATTGGATCCTATATATGAGATCCATTAAGAGCTAATAAGAGATTATTGGGTAGAGACCCATGAATTTAAGAGGCTTGGGTAATTGAATGGAGATCCAGTACCCAATATGGTAAGATCCATTATGGTTAAGTTGATAGGAGGCCTCTATAAATAGGAGGGAACCAAAGGCTCAGAGGCTAGGACTCTCTTGGCTACCGCCTCTCCCTTTGAGGAGCATCTTCATAGCCCTTGCCATGTGATCACCGCTAAAGAGGAGGACACTTGACCTCCTTCATCCTTTCCTATAGATCTATAAGAATACAATAATATATGATCTCCCTAGGTAATAAAATTTTCTTCTATATGCAGTTTTCAATTTCATGGGTTTTTACGCACTAATCTTCGCACGATGATAAGAAACCTTTTTCTATAGAAAATCTAAAATTTTTTGTTTCTGTTCTTCTGCTGTACATGTGATGTCACCCTAGATTTCCCTATAGAAACTATGTTTTAATCCAACACTTTCGCTAGATTCAAATTAATTCTATACAAACCATCATATAGAATTTCAGAATGAACTTTTATTGAATCATAAAATATACTAAGTTTACCATTACTAAAAGAAGACAATATCCTAACTCATCATTCTAGATAGAGAAACTAAATTTTTAGAAATAGTAGAAACAAAATGTGTTAGCAAGATCCATCGGATAACTCATCTCTAGGCGTAGGCAATAAGTCCTCACTGATATTACTTTCGCTTTGAGATAATTTCCCATAATAATGAATCTTTCATGTTCTTTTGGTTTTCAGATTGAAAGAAATCTCTACATATTATTGGTAACATGAGTTGAAGCATTAGAATCAATCCACTAAGTATTAGAAGGAACTTTTGTAATGTTTGATTTGAAACATATAAAGGTTGAGTTCATACCTTTCTTTTCAAACAAAGTTGTATATTTAATGTAGTCCTTCTTCATATGTCCTTTCTTATCATAAAAAAAATGTTTTACTATAGAAGTTTTCTTTTTCATTAGTTTGTTTAATATTTCCAGACTTGGCAAATTTCTTTGATAGATGATACTTCAATTTTTTTTTCTTGTTATCAGTTTCTTGAGTAGTAGTCATGACATTATATGAAATTTCCTACTTTAATCTCAATTCTTCCTAAACACATATACTAGTTAACTCATTCAAGTTCCACTTATCCTTATTTGTATAATGGTGAATCTTGAATGGGCCAAACTAAGAAGGAAGAGAATTGAGAATGAACTACATGAGGAAAGACTCATCAACATTCATGCCTAATGCTTTAAGTTTTATAGTTTTATTAGCCATATTGAGGATGTGATCCTAAATTTCTTGAATACCATCATATTGAGTCGTAGTCAATTCTTTCATTATTATGTCAGTCAGTGACTTATCAACAGATTTAAATCTGTCTTCAATAACCATTAAATATTCTCGTACACTAGTTTAAGTAATGAAGTCTTTATGTTATTTACAATCGTCATTCTTATGAATAATAAACTAAGCCTATCATATTTTTCCCAAGCGTTTATTTCATTAACTTATTCCACTGTACTTTTATTAGTCAATTCTATAGGCTTTTCAATAAGTAATGCTAAGTTAAGATCTAATACGTCTAGTGTGAATTATACATGCTTTAATTATTCTGAATAATTTGATCCAAAGAGTACAAGGACACTGGAAGCATGAGCATGTATCGAAGGAAGTACCACTGTAAAAAGTATAAAATAATATTAATACTTTAAAATTTTAAAATATGATGAACTATTGATATCATCCATATTTCACCTTTGGATGAAATATTAATATATCTAGTTTTCACTCAAGATCATCTATGGTGGACTGATACCATCCTTATGGAATAGTATAGTTACATTTGGGTATATAACCCTAAACTATAAGAATATTCAAAATAGTATCATCCTATCCCATCACATAACTATTTAAAGTAGATTCTCCTTTGGGATTATCTAAATCTCCTAATTATGTATGTCATTATGAATATTATTTCTTTAATATCATTTATGATTAATTATTCAATGTCATTTTATAAGTTATTGGTCTGAGTCACTTTGATGGCTACAAGACTAATATAATAATATAAAATATATTTTAAAATGTTTTATAAATGATTAAAATATTTTATAGTTTAAAATATAATATTATAAAATATAGTTTAAAATATTCTATAATTTAAAATATTTTATAATAATATAAAATATAGTTTAAAATATTCGCTAGGGCAGGCAATAGTACCATCGAGTGTCAAGCAGTGGTACCGCTCAGACTAGCAGTAGTATTTATTGAATCTCGGATTTTGATGATGAAATCAATTGGTGAAATATTTGTTCTAATCTATATTGTCGAGATAAGTGTGCAGGATTAACTATGATGGGATAGAAACATAAAAGTGATTTACCGAGGTCAAGTTCGTCGGGTGTTCAAGAGTTCATCGGAAGTCCGAAGGATCATCGGAAGTGTTACCGAAACCAATCGAGATCGAATCAGGGACTTACCGAAGTTTTCGGAAGTTCTCTGCCAAGATCGTCAAAGGTTCGCGGAGTTTGTCGAGAAGGTTCAGAAGCTTGCCGAAGACTCGTTGAGCTCGCCATAAAATCCAGGAGCATGTTGAGAATCTATCAGAAGAAATCCGAGGGAAGTATCGGAAGACCACCGAAATCTCATCGTAAAGCTCGTCGGAATAAGACTTGAAGAATGTCGGTTTAAATCACTGTTAATTATGTTTCAATTTCATAGTTGGCATGTAATTAGGGCAAGGATTTCGAATTAATCTTGCTCAAACCTAGTAGGGGCCAACCGAGCCCTTATTGGGTCAATTTGGGCCTAAAACAGGGCCCATTCAACTTTGCTGAATGGGCCAGGTGGTGGAATCGCCTGGCAGTCGAGTGCTGGGCGATGGTACTGCCCAGCCTAGGGTGGTAGTACCTCCCAGCGCTTGAAGGCATAGGCGGTAGCATCGCTTGCCTTGGGCGATGGTACCGCCTGTGCACTATCAGTTTGACGACTGATAGGTGGTGGCACAGCCTCTGACAGGCGGTAGCACCGCCAGCACTGGGAAACCCAAACTGAATTCAAATTTGGAGCTCAAATTTGAATCCTCTTTGGATCTATAAATACCCTCCCTTTCTCAGCTAAAAGGGTACCCTTTTGTGAGTTAGACATTGAGCCTAAGAGTGTGAACTTCTTGTAAAAGGATTGTAAGAGGGGTGTTTGGTCCTTCTCCTTCAAAAGGATTTGCTAGTGGAAGTTGGGAGCCTCATCGAAGAAGGCTTCGGAAGTGGATGTAGGTCACTTGACCGAACCACTATACATCGTGGCGTTCTTGAATGTGTAAGTGTTTAAAGTTCTGAATCATTCCTTTACTTGGCTATAAATCATTTAGTTTTTCAGTACCTTTACTCAAGCAACTTCAATCAAGTTATCTTTCGTCGCATCGAAGTTTTCATACGAGCTAGCCATTTACGAAATCATTTTTTAACTTACGTTTTAATTCGCTGCACTAATTCACCCCCCCTCTTAGTGCCTCTCTGATCCTAACAGTATCATCCAAACACAGTCTTCTAAGCTGTGTTAGGTAGTGGTACCACCCAAGCAGGCGGTGGTATCGCCAAAGTCCGGTCTCTCAGGCTTTGTCAGGTAATAGTACTACCCAGAACTAGTGGTAGTACTACCATTACTCCAAAAACCAAGGAATGAGACTTTCTGGCTCCTATTTTCAAGTTATTTGGGGCCTATAAATATCTCACTCTCTCTTGCTTGAGAAAAGTAAGAATTGAGAATGAAAAAGTTATTAAAACTTGTAATTGAAAGTATTGTAAAGCTCTCTTATAAAGGTGCTGAGTGCTCTCCTTCTTAATTTTAAACTCCATACTAAGGGAGTCGTGAAAACTTGTTATAAAAGATGGGTGTATAGGTTCTCTCCTAAGCCTATGAAAAAGAGAAAAAAGTTGTAACAAGGATAGTTGATCTTCGTCAAT
Organism: Musa beccarii; assembly: GCA_024322285.1. NCBI lineage: Eukaryota > Viridiplantae > Streptophyta > Magnoliopsida > Zingiberales > Musaceae > Musa > Musa beccarii. The sequence goes on along the minus strand of CM044399.1, from coordinate 36,695,534 downwards.
TGGAAAGAAGATCCGTAGTGGAAGTTGGTGGCCTCGAGCGAAGAGGAATCAGGAGTGGATGTAGGATGGATGACCGAACCACTATAAATCTGATATGCATTTCCTTTTATGCTTTTCTTTGGTATTACTTACTGATTTAATTATTCACTACACTTTAGTCACTTTTTAAGTTAAAACGCCTTTCCGATACGGCTTTATCGAATAAATTTTTGAAACGATTCTTCTTCTCTTAGTGCTATTTACGATCCTAACAGTTGGTAGCAAAGCTTGGTTCTCTCAATTAGTTTGTCATATCCTAGATTTATGAAATATAATTTACAAAATACACTATCGTTTTTTTTCATCCTTGGATTTGAATTCTTATCTTTACAATAGTAAATATTCTATTAACTAGGAAAAGGACCACATCTTCTTGGTAAGGTCACAAGTCTCTTCCACTCAAGCTTCAGATCTATTGCAAAGTTGTAGATTACACTAAAACTAAATATAAGATAAAAACATATCAACAACCACACATGTTGGTAGGAACCTTCAAAAAATCATAAAAATAATCTAACTTCGTGAAACAAATATCAATAATTTAATAAGAAATAATAATATATCGATTCATCATAAAGCTTATGCATAAAAAAATGATGATAATTTCTTAAGTAAAATCATGCATCAGCAACATGCAACACATACATAATAACTAGGTAACAAAGACATACATCACTCCCGATAGTACACTCTCCCAATAGCGGATCGAGAGGCATACTCCACGGGATGGATTCCTCCCAAGAGCGGATGGAGATAATCCATATCGCACTCCAAATAACGGATGGAGTTGTATATCTCACCCGCCCAAGTAAAGATATGTTCCTCCCAACAACGAATGGAGGAACCATCTAACCATCATGTCTGATGGTCCGCTAATCATTAAAGAAAATCGCCATACTTACCCTCGATAGGGATACATAAACATCTATGATCATTCATTTACACTCATTCATTTACACATACATTCAAGAAATAGTATGATCAAACATTATAAGAGACCATGCTTCATGTATGATCTACTAGACTATGTCCATTGGTGACTCTGCACTATGATGGACCCGTAGCTCCTTTCACAGGTTACACTTCTAATGTGGACCATTAGGCTAGTTACATCTACTACATGGTAGCAATCATGTCAATATCCTAAACTTAAGAAAAGTAGAAAATCAATAATAATTTTTAAATGATATGTTCAAATAAAACCTTTAAATTCATCAAATCATAAAGGCTTAAAATATCAATCTCTCAATAGTCTTTAATCAACCAAAATTCTAATTGGAATAGCTCGATTAACTTAAATCAAATTTAATTCAATTATGACCTAACAGAACTAATCTCAAATCCTTATAGAACCGGTCTAAAATCACCATAGACTGGTCTAATTTAGATTTGGTTGATCTCAATTAGATAAGTAGGTTTGAACTAGTTAAGTTAGCTTGAAATCACCCTAAACCGACTTTAACCGATTAAGCTTATATGATTTAGTCAATTAACGAGCTCAAACCAATAAAGGAAAAGGAAATTGGACTATGTCATATGGTGCTAGCTCACATACACTGCACATGCCTATCCCAAGTAATAGGTGAAGTAGAGGTACAACGGACTAGATAGAGGAGCGACGATGTATCTAACGCCAATCGCATAACTGGGTAGGTTTAAATTCATGGACTAGGCTAAGCCTCACTCATAAATTGGGCTGAGCTTTACCACTGAACTGGGCCATGTTTGGCTTGCGTGTTGGCCATGTCTAGACACATGATTTGGGATTGTGTTTGACTATATGGACTGGGTCATACCTAGTCACATGAGTTGGCATATGTTTGGCCACATGATTGAGTCATACATTGCTATATGAGCTAGGTCATACATGGCCACATGGACTAGATTATACGAGGTCATGCTTGGCTACATGGGTTAGGTTATACCTTACCACATGGGCTGGCTCCTACCTGGCCACTTAGGTTGGGTCATACCTAGTCACATGGGCTGATTGTACCTAACCACATGGGCTGGGTCATATATAATCATAAGAGCTAAGTTAATCTAGCTTGATAGATTAATTTAACTCAAGTTAGACTCTTCTTATCAAATTAGATTTCAAAAATCTAAATTATAAAAGAATAACTCAAATCCATGAATTAAAGAACTTGAATTTATAATCTTAAATTTAAAACTAATTAAATCATAAAAATTCACATATAATTCTTAAAACATAAATATATCTAATTAAATAAATTAGAACCATTAATCTAAAAATAAGAATTTTAATAGTTAAATCAATATTAAAACTCACTTAAGCTTAAGAGACCAATATCATCAAATAATCATTCTAATATCATGAATCAATTATCATTATTTATAAATCATAAAATTTTAAAATTAAAACATTATTATGCATCATAAAATTATAACAATCCCAATATCAAGATTTTAAAACATAAATCAAAGCTAATTAAAAAACAAAGGATCCTACCTCTCTTCGATTATCCTTGATCATCTCCTCGGGAAGTCCTCTCATCAATCCTCTCATTGTCAGTCTCGATGAGGAATGATGGAAGAGGAGCTCCTTTATATAGAAAAAGATGAGATCTCCCCCAAAAGGAAAGTAAATATTTAAGTTTTATTTTAAATTTATTTTTATTTTACTTTCATACATAAAGATAGAAATATAATATTCATTTATTATAGTTCATACATAATGTATATTATTTATTTCCTAAAAATCATATCACTTATTAGGAAATAAATTAATTAATAATTAATTGATTAGTAAGATTTCTAACTTATCCACATAATTAAGAAAATCAAATTTAATTATTTCCTTGACTATAATACATAAATATGGAAGTTAATAATAAAGTAATATATAATTTATGATAATTAATTTATGTTAAGGGAGAATTATTGGTGATTACATTTCTCCCCCACTTAATAGAAATTTGATCCTCAAATTTGATTAAAAATAATATTAATCAATATAGTTAGCTCTTGAAATACTAAGTCAAAAGACAAATTTGAAAAATATTTAGATTAAATGTATCACTTCAAAACTTGAAGTTAAAAGATATTTTTATTTTTTAACATAAAATATATGACAAATTAATGAAATTCATTGAATAAATTTAGTTTTAGATTACCCAATAACAAGTATATCAAATTCTATATCTAATAACTCAATGAAAATTTTAATTTTTAAAAATTAATTTATCGTTGACAAAAAAATATAAGTTGAGGTGTAACTCAATAAAAAAAAGCAATTAAAATATTGAAAATTTATCCAACTATTCAACATATATTATTTTAAAATTTTAAATGATTTATATATTATATGTGTTAAGGAAATAACAGTATATTTAATTCTCATTAGATCTCATCATTGCATTAAACAAATAATATCTAATAATTAATTGTATATCAAAACTCTATTCAAATTAATTACTCATACAATTAAGTTTAAATATCAATGCAAGATCAAATTTATTCAATTACAAAGACACATATTTTATTAATGTAAAAAGAACTTCTATAAACCATTTAACACATGTCAAATCTAATCTCAATTTTAAGAATAATATGTGGTACCAAAAATTATAAAGATAAAAACTTTTTAATTTATATTTTTAAAAGATCCTGTAAAAAATTTTTTCCTTAAAATAATCAAAAATTTAAATCCGAGAGAATAACTAAAACTTAATATAATATTCAATTAGTAAAACTAGATATGTTAACTATAAGTATTCATAACGATGTAAGATAAAAATGAAAAAGATAATTAATCATCGATCCTAAAGAAACCACACAATAAGTAACAAATATGTTTTATTAAATTTATCCTATTCATAATTATAGATAAAATAATATTCTAGAACAAAGGGTAACAAAAATAATTTACCAAACTATAATAGAAATTATGTCAAACTTTATTCATGTATAATCTACTTTAAATTTATAACAAAATTATGTGAATAAATTTTAGATCCTCAACATGAAAATGATATGGTCAAAATAATAAATGCTATAAGACTTATGTAATAAACTTAATTAATTTATTTTTTTACAAAATAACAATATAAATATTTCATAGTGAACATAAGCATCATATAATATTTCTAGTCAGATTGTCAAATGATTTTTGTTTAAAGTATTAGATATAAATGTAATATGTGCATCTTAATGAATAACTAAGTCAATTGATATTATTTATTTATCAAATATATCTCAAAAAGAAATTAATACATTCTATAATCAAATTAACAACTCTTATCTATTTTTCAAAAAGGGGATAAGAGTGTCATAGCAAAATGATATTTAAAATGTAAAACAATATAAACCTTATGTGAGTTTATATGATAAATTGATACAATACTAATTTTAATTTAAGGAAAAAATAAAAAAAATTGACTTTTTACATAATAATCTCATTTCAAGTCATTTAATGAGATTCTCTTTGAGTAATTTATTTAATCAATCATTTCCATATCAAAAAAATAAATCATATTTGACTCAATAAAATAATCCTAATATCTAATCATGGTTTAGTTGTATTACTATGTAATTCTCAAAATCAAAACCTCAAAAACTAATTAGGTCATCTAATATTCTAATCTTAAGATCCAACATTCGAACGAGTTCTCAAAATCATTACTTTGATACTATTAAATTTGTCACATCCTAGATTTATAAAATATAATTTATAAAACACACTATCCTTTTCTTTTTTTTTTTCATCCTTGGATTTGAATTCTTATATTTACAATAGTAAATATTCTATTAACTAGGAAAATGATCACATCTTCATGGTAAGGTCACAAGTCTCTTCCACCCAAGCTTTAGATCTATTGTAAAGTTGTAGATTACACTGAAAATAAATATAAGATAAAAACATATTAGTAACCACACATGCTGGTAGGAACATCAGAAAAATCATAAAAAAAATTCAACATTTGTGAACAAATATCAATAATTTAATAAGAAATAATAATATATCGATTCATCATAAAACTTATGCATTAGAAAAATGATGATAATTTCTTAAGCAAAATCATGCATTAGCCACATGTAACACATGTTGAATCTCGAATTTTGATGATGAAACCAATTGATAAATTATTTGATCTAATCTATATGTTGAGTATGTAGGATTAACTACGATAGTAAATAAGACATAAAGCAAACATAGTGCCGGAGTCAAAGATCGAATGATTCGTCAAGAGTCCGAGAGTTCATCGGGAATCCAAAAGTTCGTCGGGAGTGTTGCCGGAATTTGCCGAGAGTTCGTCGGGAGCTTGTCGAAATGTACATCGGAAGTTCGTTGAGAAGTTCGTCGGAAGTTCATTGAGAAGTCTGTTGGAAGTTCGCCAAGAAGATCAGAGCTCGCTAAGAAGATTATCAAGAGTTCAAGAGCTTGCTGGGAGTCCGTTGGAAGATTACCGAGAGTTCATCGAAAGTCTGCCAGAAGATCGCTGGAAGCTCACTGAAAGAAATTTTGATCTACCAAACTTACTTTAGTATATACTTTAAATATCATAGTTAGGGTATAATTAAAGTTAGGCTTAGGAAGTAATCCCACTTGTTGAATCTCGAATTTTGATGATAAAACTAATTGATTGTGTTTTGTGATCTAATTACGTTTTGAGTTACGCAGGTCTACTATCGATCAGGATTAGACAGTTGACGCTGGAGGAATTAACGTTGTGCCGGGTAATCATGTCAGGATATTGGATGTCGAGATGGAGGTTCGGTCAACAATCAGCAGAAGGCTTCGTACGTCGGGCATCGAGCCAAGAAGAGCAGAGTTGCACCAAGGATATTAGGGTTGCGGAGGTCAACCACCGATTGGGCAATAAGCCACAAGAGAGGACGATGCACTGAAGAATCAGACGAAGCACTGACCAATGATGTGCCAAGTAATTGAATGTCAATTCACGTTATAATAATTGCCTAGATCGAAGTCAAGTTTTTGTTTGTGTGTGTGTATGATTAACTATGATAACGATGAAGACGTAAAGCAAAACAAGTGCCGGAAGACAAGTGTGGTGGATCATTGGGAGTTCAAGAGTTCGATGGAAGTCCGAAGATTCATTGGGAGTGCTATTGGAACTAGCCGAGAATGAGTAGAGAGCTTGCTGAAGGGTTTTCGGATGTTCGCCAGAAGGTTCATCGGAAGTTCATGGACCTTGCCAAGAAAGATCAGAGCTTGCCAATGAAGCTCTTTAGAACTTGCCAAGATCATTGTGAAGTTTGGGAGCTTGTCAGGATTCCACAGAATGGTTTCTGAGGGTTCGTCGGAAGACTGCTGGAAGATCACCGAAAGCTCGTCGGAAGAAGTCTTGACTTGTCGAACTTTGTAATAACTTAGAAAATATCTTTAATTTCTTAGTTAGCATGTTAATTTGGGTTAGGATTAGGTGTTAATCTTATAACCCAAGTAGAGGCCAATTGGGCCTTGTTTTGGATAGGTTTGGGTTGAGTTTTAGGCCCAAACCAGTGAGCTAGAAAGGTTGGGCAGTGGCACCGCCCAGGACCAGAGGGCTAGGCGGTGGCAACGCCTAGTGGTCGAAAGCTGGGTGGTGGCACCGCCCAGCACCCGAGAGCATGGGCGGTGGCATTGCTGCCCTGGGCGGTGGCACCGTTGCCCTGGGCGGTGGAACCGCCCAGTACACTATCAGTCTGACAACTGACAAATGGTGGCACTGCCAACACTGGGAACAACGAAAGAGAATCAAATTTGAGCTCCAAATTTGAATCCTCTTGGGGTCTATAAATACCCCAGTGTTCCTGCAAGAAAGAGGACAAGCACAACACTTTGAAAGCAAGAAAATGCTCTTCAAATCTCTCTAGAAAATCCTCCTTAGTTTTCATTTATATTCCACCGAAAGAAAGGAGAGAGTGCTTGTAAGGGTTTCCTCCTAAGCCCATCAAAAAGAGAAGAGTTGTAAGGGTGTTGATCCTCACCCATTGGAAGGAGGATAGCTAGTGAAAAAGTCGGTGGCCTCAAGAGAAGAGGAATCGGGAGTGGACGTAGGTCGTATGACCAAACCACTATAAAATCTAGTTTGTGTTTCAATATTGTCATTTACATTTAGGCAAACTTGTTCATTTACTTACTTACTTCTTCCTCACTTTCTTACAAATCATTTTAAGTTTATACGTAATCGAAATTGGGTTTAATCGAAATATATTTTTTTATCGTACGAAGTTTTCAAAGTTGGTTTAAATCGTTGAAAAGTTATCGTGTTTAATCGCTGCACTAATTCACCTCTCTCTTAGTGCCGCTCGATCCCTAACAATTGGTATCAGAGCTATATTATTTCTCATTCGGATTTACACCCGTAAGAAATGACTCTTTATGGCTTTCAAGAGGGCTTTTCGGTTGTTCGTCCACCGTTCTTTAACGGATCAGACTACACATATTAGAAAACTTGAATAAGAGTTTTCTTGATTTCTCTTGATTTAAACTTATAGAATGTTATTGAAAACCATTTTTAACTTCCCTCTAAACCGACGAACAAATGGTCAGATTTGGAGAAAATGTTTTTTTCTTTGAATGCAAAGGCTATGAATGCTTTATTTTGTGCTTTAGATAAAAATGAGTTCAATCGGATTTCTATGTGCGAAACAGCTTTTGAAATTTGCGAACACTTGAAATCATGCACGAGGGAACTAGTAGAGTCAAAGACTCGAAAGTAAACCTCTTATTGCATGATTTTGAGATTTTTCGAATGAAACCAAGCGAGACTATCGGCGACAAGTATACCCATTTCATGGATGTTATCAATAGTCTAAAAGCTCTTGGTAAATGTTTTTCGAATTTTGAACTCACTAACAAGATCTTAAGATCCCTTCCAAAAAGGTGGGATCCTAAAATATCGACGATACAAGAAACTAAAGATTTAAATGATTATTCTATTAAAAAATTCATTGATCCTTAATGATATATGAAATGAATTTATTGGAACATGTTGAACATGATGAATATTTGAACCACCTTCTAAAGAACAAGAAGGTTTTGGAACTTCGAACTATGAAATGCCACTTGAGTGATGACTCAAGTGATGAGGACAATGAAGAGGGAATTGTATTTTTAATGAATCTTAATAAGTTCATTAAACTAAAATCTAAAACTAAAAATGAACTTGAACAAAAAAAGAGGCAACCAATGAAGAAGAAGAAGGCTTACCAAGAAGAATCAAGTAAAGATGAAATGGCGAATTGGGCTTTGACGGTCTTCGACTACAAGGTAAGCAACTTAACCAAAGCTCCTTTGCTTTTTGAAATTACTTGAAATTTTTTATGAGTGCGTAGTTTAGTTGGTAGGAAATAAAAATTTATTTTTAAATATTTTCCTGCTTTTTCTACTAGAATTTTTGAAAAGTAAAAATTATGAATGATACTTGCATGATTTGTGACATTGCCTAGGATTAATCCATGCATGTGTATCTTATTATTGTCTTTTCATCTCTAAACATGATGCTTGATGATTTTATATCATGCATGAGTTTTTGAAATAATATTGATTTGAAACTTTTAGTTTTGGATTAACGTGTTTTTGGATTAATCGTTCTCATGACCAATTAAGATGACATAATGCATGAACACCTAAAAAGATAAATTCCATGTATGCTTTTCCATATCAATTTTCAATTTCAAACATGATACATATCTATGTATGGATTTCGTTAAAGTCTTTTGATAATGGATGTTTGTATCGTGCTTATGATTTGAAAACCTCTATATTGGATTAATGGGTCTTAATTATTCTTACGATGAAATCATTTCTAAATATAATGATCCTTTTGATTTAAAATAAGACACATTGTTTTTGACACAAAAAAATCAATTATCATGATAATCGCATAATTCATGATAATGCTTGCACACCAAATATGATTAAAAGATAGAAGCAAGCATATTGATGATTTTATTTTTGCATAAAAATCTAAACATGCTTGAAACACATAAAAAGGGGGAAAGTAAAAGGTATTATAATGATGAATCAAGTCTTTTGCTTAATGATACTCCATATATTTTTAATCACTTTTATGATAATTTTTTTTTGACGTATCATATTTTTGATTTTGATAACAAAACGTGTGTTTTAATTTTATACATGATACACATATATGCATGATATGAATCTCTTGAATTATGAAAGAAATTTTGATGATGGTTTAAATGTATGTGATGATTTCAGTTTTTAAAATATTACTTGGTCTTTGCACAAAAATCGGAACATGTTCACTTAGATTGAAACATATAAAAATAGGAAAATGTATTATCATGAGGATTTGAAGTTGTTATATCTTGATGACAAACTCATGTTCGGTTTTAAAATTTGATACTCATCTTTTGAAACATGAGTACACTTATATGGAACAAACAATTTAAAATGAAACATATTATCATGATAAATTGAATCTCATGTCTTGAAATAATGTGTTATATTTTTGTCTTGATGATTTTTATAATGAAACTTGCCTTTCGTTTTTGAATACTTATTTTGATTTGGCATAAAAAGACAAATGATGAATCCATGTATACTATGTTCATATAAGTCTCTTGAATCACGAGAATAATTTTGATAATTTGATTATGAGTTTCGAGTTGACAAAATGAGTTTGAATGATTTTATGACTCCTCTCTTGATCTCTTGAAATCTTGACTTTAAATTTTTGACTTGAGATATTTTTGTGAATCACTTAAATTATGAATGAGATTTTGATGATGTGTTAAATAATCCATCTATGTGAATATCCTATGAATAAAATTTTAATGATGGATTGTCAAGTTGACAAATTGATTTGAATGAGATCATTTGTTTCAAGCGAATAATGAACCTTCTTTTGATTTCTTGAAAAAATTTCTTATACATGAAACAAATTGTTTTCCTTGCTATTTGCTACCAAATGAATCATGATCGATATCATTGCTATTATATTTCCTATGATTCATGTGTAGAGAAAGAATTTATAAATCATGATGCAATGAGATTTCTTATGCAATAATGAAGTGCTTATGTGATTCTTTGCTAAAGAAAATATTTATTGAAATCTTGATCTTGATAATTAGAACTTAAAACTTTTATAGATCAAGATCGCATACCATGATTATTTCATTTATCAAAAGAGAATTTTTCAAATGAAATATAACTTGTCTTTTGATTTCTCGAAATTATTGACTTGAATTTTTATGAATTCGTGATCTTGATATCTTGATTCTTATGAAATGTGATCTTGATGAAAATTCTTATGCATGAATCAAGATGTACTTTGTGCTATCCATTCTCAAATGAATCATGTTCTTCTTGAGCCTTAATATTATATCCTAGAAGTGACATGATTTCTTTGCCTTGTATGGTAAATTGAATATTTGATATAAATGAAATTTGCTCATGACTTGATCTATGAGAATGCTATGTTTTTGTGTATCATGATTCTTGGTTGTATACCCTTTATCATGAATTGAAAATTGATGCTAAAGAAAATATTTGTGAATCATGATTTTGATTTTTTGGAACTATATGCTTAGAATTTGTTTTAAAATCATGATCTTGATCTTGCTAAAAAGAATATTTATGAACTGATATCTTTTGATCCTTATTGATTTTTCATATTGATATTTTTCATTTCATGATATGATTGAATCATTGATTTATTCTTTTTATCATGGCATAAAAATACATGCAAAACATGCTAGCATTGGTATCCATGACTTGAACTTGATTGCATGCTTAAATCGATTTTTTCTCCTATGCTTCAATACTTCTTTATATGATTCATGACTTGATGATTGAAATATTCATGTTGAATTTTGATATGTATCACTTATCATGATTTGAATATTGAAGTAAAAAAAAATTGTGTTCTTCTTGATATCTTTTATGATGAATCATGAATCATGACTTGATCAATGATATTGATATATTTTTATCATGATCCTTGATTGTATAATTCTTTTACTCTATTAAAAGGATTTATCAAATGAATCATGTCATTCTTAAATTTTTCTTGATATCATGACATGATTTCTTTATATGGCTTGAAATTTTTTAGTAATTGAGTCCTCCACTTCATTTTGACAATAACTAAGGGGGAGCTAGCTTGTTGGCTTGAATGTTGAATTCATACTCATGACTTAAATTTTGATAATAGAAACACTTATGTCAATATTTGTCTCTAATATCTCATTTGCCATTTTGATGAAAAGGGAAATCAATTACAACATTGCATCTTTCCTTCTTTTTGAGAATGATAAAGGGGGAGAAAAATTGCTAGCTTGCGCATAGAAAAAGAAAGCAAAACTTGCAAGCTTGCTCTTCTAGAGGCACTTAAAAAGGAAAACTTGCTACTAAGCGAAACTCTAGAAAAATTTAAGATTGGTAGTAAATCCTTGAATATGATCCTTGCCATTAAGGGTCACATTCATAGAAGAGATGGAATTAGCTTTGTGAGTAGCACTCATCAAAAGCTAATCATCTTTGTTAAAGGCCCTACCTTGCATGTTTCACCCCGCACCAAATACAACTTTTGTTGCAAACTTGGACATTATGCTTATAAATGTCCATTTAAGAAATATAGTCTATACAAATTAGTTTAGAAACCGTAAATAACTCTATGCAAAACGATAAGTTGAGTAGATCGATTTATGAAGAACCCAACGTCAAATGGATACCTAAAAACCACCCTTTTTTTAGATATGTTTACAATCACAAGCTAGGAGTAAGAGATGGTATCTTGATAGTGGATGTTCAAGACACATGACTGAAGATCCAACTCAATTCTCTAAGCTCACTACCCAAGACGAATGGTATGTCACCTTCGGAGACAATAACAAGGGTAAAATCATTGGAAAGGGAACCATAGGTAACAAATCAAACTTTTTGATTGAAGATGTGTTGTTAGTAGATGGCTTAAAGCATAATCTTTTAAGTATTAGTTAATTGTGTGATAAAGGATACATCATGAGATTTGAATCTAATGCTTGCATTATTGAAAAATCATACAAAAACACATCTATGATTGCCCTAAAACATAATAATGTATACACTATTGACATTGATGATCTTTGTAATGAAATGTGCTTTTCGATTTTAAACAATGATGCTTGGCTTTGGTATAGAAGATTAGGTCATGCTAGCATGAAACAAATCTCTCAAATCTCATCTAGAGAACTTGTAAGAGGTATTTCTAACATTAAGTTTGTCAAAGACAAAGTGTGTGATGCATGTCAATTAGGAAAACAAATAAAAGGTAGTTTCAAATCAAAGAATCAAATAAGCAACTCTAGACTATTACAAGTGATCCATGTAGATTTGTTTAGACTAATTGATACAACAAGCTTAGGAGGTAGCAACTACACCTTTGTAATTGTAGACGATTATAGTATATACACTTGGACATACTTTTTGGTATACAAAAGTGATTGTTTTAAGTTTTTTTTTAAATTTTATAAACTTGTTCAAAATAAAAAAGGCTTTATGATTTCATCGATTTCTAGTGATCACGGTGGTGAGTTTCAAAACCGTGATTTTTAAAACTTTTATGAATCAAATGGAAACAACCATAATTTCTCTACTCTGAAAAATCCTCAACAAAATAGAGTAGTTGAAAGAAAGAATAGGAGCTTATAAGAAATGCTAAGAACCATGTTGATCGAACATAGCCTACCCAAATATTTTTGGGCCAAAGCCATTAATACGATATACTATGTCATGAATATGGTTCTAGTAAGACCATTATTTTCCAAAACTTCTTATGAATTATGGAATAACAAAAAACCCAATGTTTCGTATTTTAATGTTTTCGGTTGTAAATGTTTTATCTTAAATGAAAAAGATGCCTTAGGAAAGTTTGATGCAAAATCCGATGAAAGCATTTTCTTAGTTATTCTTCTATTTCTAAAGTCTTTCATGTCTTTAATAAAAGAACTTTAGTTATAGAAGAATCTATTCATGTTGTCTTTAATAAAGTTTTCAAATTTAAGAAAAATGATTTTGATGATGATCTTGATTTTGATGCTTTGAATTTGAATGACACCTCTTCTCCCACTAGCAACTTGGATGCATCTTCTTTTGAAACATCCTTACATATGGAATGGAAGTTTGTAGATGTTCATCCTAAGGAGCTAATCATAGGAGACACATCAAAAGGTGTTCAAACTCGATTTTCCTTTAAAAATTTTTATGCTAATGTTACTTTTCTTTCTCAAATTAAACCTAAATGCATTGATGAGACCTTGAAAGATAATTCATGGGTTATCACAATGCAAGAAGAGTTGAATTATTTGAGATAAATAAGGTATGGAAGCTTGTTCCTAGACCTAGTGACCATTTGGTGAATGATACTAAATGGGTCTTTAGAAATAAGCAAGATGAATTTAGTATCGTAGTTAGAAACAAGGCTAGATTAGTAGCTAAAGGTTTCAACTAAGAAAAATGTATCAATTATGAAGAAACCTTCACTCCTGTGACAAGATTAGAAATCATAAGGATGCTCCTTGCCTATGCTTGTTGTAATAATTTCAAACTATTTCAAATGGATGTCAAAAGTATTTTTTTAAATGGCTTTATTTCCAAAGAAGCTTATGTTAAACAACTACTCAGATTTGAGAATACTTTTTTTCCTAATCATGTGTTTAAGTTAACTAAAGTTCTCTATGGATTAAAACAAACTCCAAGGGCTTAGTATGAGAGACTTTATTCATTTCGTATCCAAAATAATTTCTCCAAAGGCAAGGTCAATACTATATTGTTTATTAAAAATTTTAAAAATAATTTTCTTATAGTTCAAATTTATGTTGACGATATTATTTTTGGGTCTGCAAATAAGTCCTTATGCGAATTATTTGCCAAAAGTATGAGCCAAGAGTTCGAAATGAGCTTAATGGGTGAACTAACTTTCTTTTTATATTTACATATCAAACAATTTAGTGATGGTATTTTTCTTAGTCAAACCAAAGATACATTAGAGTTGTTAAAATGATTTAATATGGATGATTCAAAGGCTATCAATACATTAATGAGTACCTCCACTTGTTGAATCTTAGATTTTGATAATGAAATCAATTGATAGATTATTTGATCTAATCCAATGTTGAGAAAAATGTGCAGGATTAACTACGATAGCGATCAACGCATAAAGCGAAATAAAGTACTGGAGTCAAGTACGATCAAATCATTGGGAGTTTGAGAGTTCGTCAGTAGTCAGAAGTTTTGTTGGGAGTGCTGCTAGAATTGGCTGAGAATAAGTCGGTAGCTTGTCGAAAGGTTTATCAAAAGTTCACTTAAAAGTTCGTCGGAGGTTCGCAGAGCTCATCGAGAAGATCGGAGCTTGCCAAAGAAGACTCGTCGGAACTTGCCAAGATTGTCGTGAAGTCTAGGAGCTTGCCAGGAGTCCGTTGGAAGTTGCCGAGAGTGTTAAGTCTCGGATTTTGATGATGAAACTAATTTATTATGTTTTATTATCTAATTACGTTTTAGTCACGTAGGTCTACTCGATCAGGATTAGACAGTTGATACTGGATGAATCAGTGTTGCTCTTGAGAAAATCATGTCAGGAGATTGGACATCGTCTGGTCGACAATTGGTAGAAGGCTTCGGATAAAGATATCAGGCATCGAGCCAAGAAGAGTGATGTTGTGTCAAGGATATCGGGGTTGTGAAGGACAACTATCGATTGGGCAACAGGCCATAAGAGAGGATGATGCGCTGAAAAATCGAATGAAGCATCGATCAATGACGGGTCGGGCAACAGGAGGTTGATTCGTGTAACTGACTAGATCGAAGTAGAGTTAAGGTTTATGTGTACAGGATTAACTAAGATAATAATGAAGAAATAAAGTAAAACAAAGTGCCAGAGTCAAGTGCGATGAAATCATTAGGAGTTCGAGAGTTCAATGGAAGTCCAAAGATTCGTTGGGAGTGCTACTGGAACTAGCCGAGAATGAGTAGGGAGCTTATCGAAGGGTTTTCAGAAGTTCGCCGGAAGGTTCGTCGGAAGTTCGTGGAGCTCATCGAGAAAGATCGAAGCCTGCCGAAGAAGCTCCTTGGAACTCTTCAATATCATCGTGAAGTCTAGGAGCTTGTCGAGAGTCCACAGAATGGTGTCCGAGGGTTTGCCGGAAGCTCGCTGGAGGAAGGCTTGATATGTCGAACTTTGTATTAGCTTAAGAAATATCTTTAATTTTATAGTTAGTATGTAATTAAGGTTAGGATTAGGTGTTAATCCTATAACCTTGGTATAGGCCAATTGGGCCCGGTAATGGATTGGTTTGGGCCAGGTTTAAGGCCCAACTAGAAGTACTGGACCTTGTCTGACGGTGCTGGGGAGGTGGCACTGCCCTAGGTCCAGCTCCCTAGGATGTATTAGGTGGTGGTACAGCTCAGTGTTAGAGCACTTGTGCAGTGGTACCGCCTAGTACACTAACTATGACAGTGTGTTAGGTAGTAGTACCATCAGACTGGGTGGTAGTACCACATAGTGTTTAGGTCAAATTGGCGGTGGTACTGCCAGTGATAGGTTGTGGTATCTCCAGTACTTAGTAAACCCAAAATGGAAAGATTTTTGGCTCTAAGTTTGAATTAGATTGGAGCTTATAAATATCCATCCCATCCTTTGGTTGAACATATAAGCACAGAGATTTTGAAAGGAATAAAACGCTATAAAAATCCTTCTAAACATCCCTCCTCTAGTTCTCATTTGTATTCCATCGAAAGAGATGAGTGAAGTGCTTGTAAGGGTTATCTCTTGAGCTCGTCAAAAGAAGAGATACTATAAGAGAGTTTGTCTTCACCCGTTAGAAGGAAGACAACTAGCGGAAAGCCAGTACCCTCAAGAGAAGAGGAATCGGGAGTGGACGTATGTTATATAACTGAACCACTATAAAAATCTGATTTGCGTTTACTTATTGCTTTTATATTTCTGCAAACCATTTTATTTGGCTGCCCTACTTCCTTATCACTATCTTTCTTCATCTCTAAATGCTCTGAAGTTAATTACATTTCCGATACGCTTCAATCGAAATCAGTTTTAGTCGAAACGAGATTTTCAACGTACGAAGTGTCACGCCCCCTCCCCCCCCTAAAATGAACACATTCTAGGAGGTGTGACCCTGTCTTAAAATCCATAACATTAAAATTCATCAACAATCTAATCCCAGGATCTATACTGACATTTGAGGATACTAACAATCATTCAAGTCGTACATCACATCCAAAATCCACAATTCATAAAACCTGTGCAGTTTATAATTCATATATCACATCACTCAATGATTCATAAAATCCAAAGTCAACTAAACTAAACAATATCCACATAATAAAATCCACAAGTGGTGGGAATCCATACAATCACAAAACTAATATTTACTACAAGTTCATATCATTATACCATTTAAACTTAACATTTCAAATCCTAACATGAGAGGTCTTTTAATTTTTACAAAATATATAAGTTCATATTTACCATCAACATTTCACTAAACACAAAATGTACTTATACAATAAAAACATATCAACCACTAAAGATTAGCCCAAAATCTTCTAACTTTCGCTTCCTTAGCCCAATTTAAACACCCCAAAGACTGATAAGCTAACCTAAAAATATTATATAATAATGGGGTGAGCATAACAAAGCTCAGCAAGTGACTAACATATTTATGGTGAGAGAGAATAATTTTATGACAAACATGATATCAAAATACAAAGCAAGATACAAGAAAACATATATATCATCTTATCAGATACTGAATCGTAAATATCATCTTATTTAAACCTATTTGATTCATAACAAATAGAGTAAAGAGTAATTAGAGCATATCAGATGATATAAATAGTATTTCTGAATATATCAAATGGCACATAGGATATTACAGAGCATATCAATGGTGCACAAGATATTTTGGAGCATATCAATAACGTATGAAATGTTTTGGAGCATATTAACAGCATATGAAATATTTCAGAATATATCAATAACGTATGAACTGTTTCAGAGCATATCAAGGGCAAAGGAAATATTTTGAAATATATCAATGATGTATGAAATGCTTCGAAGCATATCAAGAGCAAATGAAATATTTCAGAACATATCAACGATATATAAAATGTTTCGAAGCATATCAAGAGCAAAGGAAATATTTCGAAACATATCAATGATGTATGGAATGTTTTAGAGCATATCAAGGGCAAATGAAATATTTTAGAATATATCAAAGATATATGAAATGTTTTGAAGCATATCAAGAGCAAACGAAACATTTCAGAACATATCAATGACGAATGAAATGTTTCGGAACATATCAACAACATATGAAATATTTCGGAGCATATCAAAGGCATATGAAATGATTCGAAATATATTTCGAAGCATAACAATGACATATAAGATATCTCAGAGCATATCAATATATCATATAAGAAATAAAACCTCAAATGTCACATTAGACGTTCGTTCATTTCATTCTCATCTAAAGTGCACATATAAACACATAAGCAATGCTTTGTTTGGATATCATATCAAAAACATAGAGGGTGCAATGGGATCTCAAATAGAATCTCTCATATTTGGGAGTGTCATACATCCACATCTGGATGAAGCCAGTGGGGGCCGACAAAGCATCACGGACTTTAAGCATATACCCTTTATCATTACTGACAAAGGTCCAAATAATCCCTTTATCATTTTTGGCAAAGGTCCAAATAATTCCTTTACTATTTCTGGCAAAGGTCTAGATAATCCCAATGACACTAGAGTATAAAAAGATAGTGTGAACAATAAAACTGATATATATCGAAAGTATATGCGGAACAATGATACGTACATGCGCCCTTATAAAACAATATAATGCAAACATGTTCTTTCATAAATGCATTCAATTTTGAAAGAAAATAAAAGCAAGAGTATACAAAGATTTGAAGCAATAATATAAAACTCAAATTGAAGAAAAGATTTTAGCTGAAATCAATTTCCAAAAGGATGAAACAAGAATAGACAACATCGATAAAAGCTTGATGCTGGCAGAATTTAAAAGGCCTATATTGAAGGAATTATTTGGATAACCAATTATACTCCAATTTACTCAAAATTAGTGTCATTCGAAAGATATATCAATTTAGTTTTATATAAATTAGGTTTTGTATGAATTGGAGTTTTCAACAAGGATTTACAAATAATTCAGTGACAAAAGGTTAGAATTTATCATATTTGTTTTGCGGAATTGATAGAAAATAGATGTTTCAATTGGCATATATGCTTCAAATCTTTCAAATCAAGTATGAACAGAAAGCTTTATGAGGCTAGTTTCTAATAACTTAAGTTTTACCATAATTAGATTTGTTCATAATGAGTTACAAGTAATAGAATACCCAAAGGTTAGAACTTGTAATCTCTATTTTACAGATTCTATGGGATCAATTCAAATAAAGGTTCGGATAGGCATTTGAACTCCGAATTCATTAATCTTGATCTCGAAAGAAAGATATAAAAGTCTATTTTTGGATTGATTTAATCTTTCCTAAATTGGAGTTAGGTACAGAAAGTTATAGCTAGAATAATACAGAAAGATCAGAATCTAAGAAATTTTCTAGATTCACTGTTTGATGCATAAACTGCAAAGATATCATATATGAAGCCAAGATTTTTCAAAATTTTTAGGATTAATATGAAAATAAAGATCAAACTTACTGTAGGATGGGGTTAGAATACTTGCCTTTGAGAATTTTTTATCCCAAATGAAAGGTTTTGTGCAAAAAGAACCCTAAACCTCAATTTTATTCCCTTCTTCTCCTTTTCTTCTTCTTCTTTCTCTCTTCCTCTCTTCTCCAACGTAGGCTGCCTTCTCAGGTTCCTTAGGAACGAAGATAGAGGCTTAGGTGGTGGAATTTGTTATTTTTTATATTTTATAGTTTAGTCCTTGCATTATTTATTTTTATGATTAAGTCCTTAGAATTTTACAAACAGATCCTCATATTTTATAAATAGGTTTTAAGGTTTGTTTGGGCTCATCTATATAATTTAAAATGGGTAGTAACATTTACAATTAAACTCTTATATGAAAATTTAGAAATAATGAATGTAAGGGATGTTATACGAAGTTTTCGAAATCCTTTTAAATCGTTGAAATTTATTATTCTTAACCACTGCACTAATTCACACCTAACTGCACCCCCCCCTCACCCTCTTAGTGCCACTCTAGATCCTAACAATTGGTATCAGAGCCTCGTTAATTCTCTTTTGGATTCACACCCACGAGAAATGGCTCTTCACAACTTTCAAGAGGGTTTTTTCGATTGTTCATCCTCTATTATTTAATGGATCAGACTACACTTATTGGAAAACTCGAATGAGAGTTTTCTCAATTTCTTTGGATTTAAACTTATGAAATATCATTCAAAATGGCTTTCAACTTCCCTCTAAACTGATGAACGAATGATCGGATTTAGAGAGAAATCTTTTTCATTAAATGTAAAGGTTATGAATGCCTTATTTTACGCTCTAGATAAAATTGAGTTCAACTGGATTTTTTTTTGCAAAACAGCTTTTGATATTTGGCACACACTTGAAATCACGCATGAGAGAACTAGTAGAGTCAAAGAATCGAAAGTAAACCTCTTATTGCATAATTTTGAGCTTTTTCAAATGGAACTAAGCGAGACTATCAGCGACATGTACACCTGTTTCACGAGTGTTGTCAATAGTCTATGAGCTCTTGGTAAATCTTTTTTAGATTTTGATCTTGTAAACAAGATTTTATGATCCCTTCCAAAAAAGTGGGATCCTAAAGTAACCGCAATACAGAAGGCTAAAGATTTAAATAATTTACCTATTGAAGAATTTATCGGCTCATTGATAATATATGAAATGAGCCTCTTAAAACTTGATGAACACATAAACTACCTTCCAATGAACACAAAGGATTTAGAATTTTGGACAAATGAATACCACTTGAGTGATGACTCAAGTGACAAGGACAATGTTGAGAACCTTGAACTTTTAATGAATTTTAATAAGTTTATTAAATAAAAATCTAAAACTAAAAATAAACTTGAATGGAGGAAGAGGCCAAAGATGAAAAAGAAATGCAAAAAAGGATCAAGTGATGAAATGACGAATTGGGCTTTGACGGGTTTCAACAATGAGGTAAGTAACTCACCAAAAATGTTCTTATGTTGTTTTGAAATTATATGACCTTATCATGAGTGCTTAATTTAGTTGGTAGGAAATAAAAAATTATCTTAAAAAATTATATCATGCTTCTCCTTTTAGCATTTTTGAAAAATTAAAAATTTTGATAATGAAAATTATATTGTTAAAGTTTCATGTATGTTATGATTCAAAATTTTGAATGATGTATGCAATAGTATGGATGATAATTACATAATGTGTGATATGCAATTCCATGCATATGATTATCATATCGGTTTTCGATTTCAATCTTGATGTATGGTTTTGACATAATAAATCAATTAGCATGATTATGTTTATACACCTAATAGGATTAACTCATGATTGTGTATTTTGGTTTTCATGCTTAATGATATCATGCTTAATGAGGATTTGAAGTAATGAAAATTGAAATCCTATGTTTTGGAGCAATATGTTTTTGGTATTGATGGTTTTCATGACAAAAATTATTTTTCAGATTTATAAATTATTACATGATTTTGGCAAAATTTGAGCATGACTCTTGATTTTTTTTTTAACACTAAGCTAGAATCATGAAGGAAAAGTCTTGTTAGAACAAATAACAATGAAAGAAAGAATGTTAGAAATTTTGATAAAGCTTTATGAAATCATGCCTGAAAATTAAAATGATATAATAAAAATGTTAAATGTTTGTATTATGCTTGATGATTTAAAATAATAATCGTATGTTATGGATTAATGTGTTTTCAGTCTTAATCGCTTTCATGACATTTTTTTTTGGAATGACGTGTTATGTTTTTGGCATTGATGATTATGACAAAACTTGTGAATCGGATTTATACGATGATGCTTTCGGTTCTAAATATAATGCTTGCACATCAAATAGGATTAAAAGATAGAAGCAAATATATTGATGATTTCGTCTTTAACATGATGCATGGCTTTTATATGAAATATTTGAACATACTAGTATGAGATCAATCATATGAAATAAAACATATAAAAATAAAAAAATGTGTTATCATGATGTTTTATTTTTTATGTGTTTGGTCTTGATGGCTTTATGACGAAACTCACATCTTGGTCTTAAACATGACACTCATCTTTGCATGTTCTAAATCTCTTGAGTTAAATTTGTGTGGAAAGATGTTGCATGCTTAATGTGTTGTTATATTTTTTGACTTGATGGTTTTTTATGATGAAGTTTGCCTTTTACCTTTGTACATTGATACTTGTTTTCCTTTAAAGGAAAAAGGCTTGCTTATAAGAAATAAATCACTTAAATAGAAACATATAAAAAAGAAAAAGACATGATTATTTGAAATAATCCATAAAAAGAAAATACATGATTCTTAAAATTTGTCTATCTCTAAAGTTTTTGATTTTCTGATAAAAGACAAATGATGAATCCATGTATATTTTGTGAATCTCTTATAAATGAGATTTTGATGATGTGTTAAAGAATTCATTTATATGAATCTATGCAAATAATTTTAATAATGAGTATGGAGTTGTCGAATTGAGCTTGAATGATTTTTCTTTTAATAATTCTTGACTCCTCTCTTAATCTCTTGGAATTATGACTTTTTGAGATATATATAATGCTTGAATCAAGTTATAAAAGATTTCATTTTGTAAGAAATTTTATTAACATCATGATATTGATAATTATAACATGAAGCTCTTTATATATCAAGATCGTTTATCATGCTTCTTCTAGTTATCAAAAAAAAAAAATTCAAATGAAATGCAACTTGTCTTTTGATTTCTCAGAAGTTAATACTTGAATTCATGATCTTGATATCTTGATAATTGAATTTTTGTACATAATGTGATCTTGGTATTATGATACTTGGAGTTTGTTTTTGTGAAATCTTGATGAGAATTTTTATGTATGAATCAAGTTGTTCTCTTTGTTATTTGCTACCAAATGAATCATGATTGATGTCATTGCTATTATACCTCGTATGATTCATGTTGTAGAGAAAGAATTCATAAATTATGATGCAATGAGAATTCTTATACAATAATCAAGTGCTCATGTGATTCTTTGCTAAAGAAAATATTTATGATTCATGATCTTGATAATTATAACTTGAAACTTTTATAAATCAAGATCGTATGTCATGATTATTTCATTTTTCAAAAGAGAATTTTCCAAATGAAATATGACTTGTCTCTTGATTTCTCAGAACTATATAATTGAAAATTTTTTTGTGATCTCAATGACTTGATATGTTACTTGATTTCTTGATGACTTGATGATTCATGACTTCTATTTTTAAACTTTCGGAATCACAACTTTATTTTGTCAGAATCATGACTTATTTGGTTCGAATGCATGAAATGATGATTTTTATTTGATACTCGAAATTTTCCTTTGATCTTGATGACTTGATGCATAAATCATATTCTCATATGATTATTTCATGAATGAGATAATATGAATCATGTCTTGATCTTGATCTTACTAAAAAGAACACTTATGAACCATGAATGACATCCTTTGGTATTGATCTTTGTTGATTTTTCATATTGATACCCTTCATGACATGATTTCTTTATATTTTTTGCCTTGTATACATCATGTGATAACTAATGTATATTTTGATGCAAATGTATTTGAAAGTGAATGTAAAAAAAACTTTATATTCCCTCCCTTCTTTTTGACAATGATAAAGGGGGAGATAGTTTGCTATCGTGCACTTCACGAAATAAAGCAAAGATTGATAGATTACATATTTCAAAAGTTGTTATCTTAAACATCACAAAGAGAAGCAAAGAAGTGTTATCTCAATAGAAGCAAAAATGCAAAACTTAGAAAATTTGCAATCTTACACTTACCATGCTTCTATGGTTGTATGTTATAATGAAAATTTAACTTGCATGTTTAAAGTGATGTCTTTTTTGCAAAAAATTACTTGCTAGCAAAGGAAAGCTAATTGCACTTCTCAAAAGAAAAGAAACAATTGCTACCTTGCAATCTCAAGAGAACAAAGTGCAAACTTGCACAAGAAGCAAGTATTGAATTGCCATGATTACACATCCTTAAAAACTTATCATAATTGAATGTTTTAAAGTGATGTATGTTTAACATCTAGATTGATAGCTAGTATGATTGTAAAACTTACATATCTTTTAAACTAGCTATGATGCAATTTCTCTTTTTTGTTGATGACATAGGGGGAGAAGTAGATTGATGACTTCATGCATTGTATTGAATATTTTATATATTTGCATGATGGTTTAATGTTTCTCATAACATGTGATGAATGTTACTTGGATTTAGAATAATCCAAGGTTTCTATCATTATGGTATATTGATAAGGGGAGTTTGTTTAAACTCCAGGGAATTAAGGTTAACTCCGTCATTAATTAGTTATCATCATAAATGTTAGGGATCGAGTGGCACTAAGAGGGGGTGAATTAGTGCACCGGATAAAACGATAGATTTTTTTTCAGCGATTTAAAACAAGCTTTGGAAACTTCATACATGCGAAAGCAACGTTTCATTTGAACCCGGAAAGATTGCATTTTAACTTTAAAGCATGCGCATGAAGATGAAAAGGAAGTGGAGTAAGTAAAGTAAAGACTTGCAATGAAGTAAAGAGATAAAACAGAAATTTAAACACTCACACAATCAAGACGCAGCGATGTATAGTGGTTCGGTTAAAGTGACCTACATCAACTTCCGAAGCCTTCTCTGATGAGGCTCCCTTCTTCCACTATCAAATCCTTTGAAGGGGAAGGATCAAATACCCCTTTTACAACCCTTTACAAGTGGTTCACACTCTTACAAGATTTCACAAGAAGAATGAGGTGAACACTTAGCAAGAACAAGACTTTTCAAGACTTTTCAAAGACTTAAAACTAAGATTCTAACTCTCAAAAGGGTTCTCCTTTCAGTTGAGAAAGAAGGGGTATTTATAAGCCTCAAAGTGATTCAAATTTGGAGCCCAAACTTGGAGCCAAAAATTTGAATCTTTTGAGTTTTTCGGTGCTGTCAGTCCTGGCAGACTAACACACCCAGGTGGTGCTACCGCCTCAGCCAGGCGGTGCTATCGCCTGCTACAGTAATCAAGCGGTGCTACCGCCTCAGCCAGGTGGTGCTACTACCTGCTACAGTAGCCGAGTGGTGCTACCGCCCCAGGCTGGGCCGTTCAACCGCCTGGCCCATTCACCCAAGGCTGAATGGGCCCTGTTTAAGGCCCAACTTGACCCAATAGAGGCCCGATTGGCCCCTACTGAATTTAGTTAGGATTTTTTCTAAATCCTTGCCCTACTCATGTGCAAACTATGAACTTAAAGACATTCCTAAGTTGTTACAAAGTCCGCAAGTCAAGTCTTCTTCCGTCGAGCTTCCGGCGAACTTCCGACGGTCTTCCGATGATCCCTTAGAAACCATCCTACGGACTCCCGGCAAGCTCTCGGACTCCACGATGATTTTGGCGAGTTCCCCCCGAGCTTCTTTGGCAAGCTCCGATCTTTCTTGGCAAGCTCCGCGAACTTCTGATGAACCTCCCGGCGAACTTCCGAAAACCCTTCGGCAAGTTCCCTACTCGTTCTTGACCAGTTCCGGCAGCACTCCCAATGAATCTTCAGACTTCCATCGAACACTCGAACTCCCAATGATCCATCGCACTTGACTTCGACCCTTTGTTTTGCTTTACGTCTTCATCCTTATCGTAGTTACTCCTGCACACAAACAACAAATACTCTACTTCGATCTAGACAGTTATTACAACACGAATTGACATTCAGTTGCCCGGCACGTCATTGGTCGGCGCTTCGTCCGATCCTTCGGCACATCGTCCTCTCTTGCGGTCCGTTGCCCAATCAGTGATTGACCTCCGCAATCCCGATATCCTTAGCGCAACATGCTCTTCTTGGCCCGATGCCCGACGTACGAAGCCTCCTACCGATAGTCGACCGAACCTCCGGCTCGACATCCAATATCCTGACGTGATCACCTCCGGTGCAATGTCAATTCCTCCAATGTTAACTGTTTAATCCTGATCGATAGTAGACCTGCGTAACTCAACATGTAGTTAGACCACAAATCACACTCAATTAGTTTCATCATCAAAATCCGAGATTCAACAATCTCCCCCTTTTTGATGATGACAACTAATTGATGACTGACGGAGTTAACCAAAACTCCCCAGAGTTTAACACAAACTCCCCCTATTAATATGCCATTGATAGAATCCTTGGATTATCCCAAATCCAAGTAACATGTATCATTTATGTAGTGAGAAAATAATAAACCATCATGCAAATATAAAATATTCAATCAATGCATGAAGTCATCAATCTACTTCTCCCTCTTTGTCATCAACAAAAAGGAGAAGTAACATTATAGCTAGTTTTCAAGGATATGCAAATATTACAAACATACTAGCTATTAATCACATCATATAACATTTAGATATCGCATGTTTATCATGATAAGCAAGATAGTACTTGTCGCGATGATGGCAAGTTTTTCTATGTTCCTTTGAGAAGTACAAGCAAATTGTGCATTTTCTTGACTTCTTTTGCGATATGTATGCAATTTTATAATTTCTTTCTTCTCTTTTGAGAAGAGCAAGCTTGCAAGTTTTGCTTTCTTTGCATGCTAGGACTTTTGCATTCATTTGTAAAAGCCTTCTCCCCCTTTATCAATATCAAAAAGAAAAGGAGGATTAATACTACAAATAATCTTGCATGAGATTCAACAATAATTTGTAACAAAGATGCAAGCAATTTTGTTGAAAAAAGTGAAGTTGAGCAAGATTTTTGCCTCTCTTGAGATAGCAACTTTTTGCTTCTCAATGTTTAAGCTAGCAAATTTTTCTCTTTTGATATACAAGTTAACAATTTTTCTCCCCCTTTATCAAAATAAAAAAGAAGGGAGGAACCAATGAGAAAATTGCATCAATCAATATATCAATCATCACATGATGCATACGAGATTATATTGAAACATGAGAAATCATGTCATGAAGGATATCAATATGTAAATTCAACAAGAATCAAAACCAAAAGATATCATCCATGATTCATAACTTTTCATTTTAGCAAACTCTAGATTCATATTTATCAATTTTTAATTCAAGATAAATGTCATACAACCAAGAATCATGATATATGAAAGCATATCAATATTAAGGATCAAATCATGATTACAAGTGCTAACATATTTTTTTTCATTCATTTTTAAGCCATGATAAAAGAATAAATCAATGATTCCAATATTAAGCACAATTCTTTTTCATCAAATTTTCAATCATCATATAAGGCATTTGAGGAAGTATTGAAACAATAAAAAAAAAATCAATTTTAGCATATAATGTTTCAATCTTCAATCTTGAGTCATGAATCCAAAAGTCATAAATCAAAAGGTTTATGAATCATTTTGACAAATCTCCTTTTTAGGAAATAACAAGTGGAAGTCTTAGGAAATCAAACACAAGATCTTGATTCATACATAAGAATTTTTTACCAAGATCATATTTCATAAGAATCACGACACGAATTCATAAAAATTCAAGTATTAAATTTCAAGAAATCAAAAGACAAGTTACATTTCATTTAAAGAATTTTCTTTTGATAAGACAGAAGGGGCATGGTAAAAGATCTTGATTTATAAAGAGTTTCAAGTCATAGTTGTCAAGATCATGATTTCAATAAAATTTCTTTATAGCTAAATGAAATCTTTTAAAACTTGATTCAAGCATTAAATATGTCTTAACAAGTCATAATTCTAAAAGATTCAAGAATCGTTAAAAGAAAAATCATTCAAGCTCAATTTGTCAACTCGAAACTCATAATCAAAATCATTTTAGAGATTTAAAATGCTAGCTATATGTATTAATCATGACAAGTGATATATCAAAAGTCTACATCAATATTTCAATTATCATGTCATGAAGCATACAAAGTGGTATTGAAACATGAGAGAAAAGTTCAAATTGCACATACAATATTTCAATCTTCAAAACATATTTTCTTAAATTGAGTATCAATAAGTTAAGAGAAAATAATTTATATTTTTCTTCATATAACATGGGAGAAACATAAGAGAGTATAGAGATAAAAAAACTCAAGTTATCAAGATGATGATCTCATAAAAGTAATTCAAAATCATAGTTTCGTGAAACAAGAGATAAGTTATATTTCATTTGGAAAATTATCTTTTCAAGTAATTTTTTCATCTAAATATGCCTTTGTCTTTATATACCAAGATAAGCATGAAAGTTCAAGATGTAAAGGCAAAATCTCATAAGGCATTATCAAGACAAAAATGTAACACATTATTTCAAGACATGAGTTTCAATATATCATGATAATGTGTTTCATTTTAAGTTAATTGTTTCATGTAAGTGTACTCATGTTTCAAAAGATGAGTATCAAATTTTAAAACCGAAACATGAGTTTGTCATCAAGATATGATATCACAAGGTCATTAAGCATGATAACAAACTTCTAATATTTTCATTTCAATGATGATTTCATAATGTATGTTCAAATATTTATACAGAAGCCATCATTGTATAAATTTGAAATACAAGTTGTCATTCAGCCCATTAAGATCAAAAGCATTACACGTAAAGCATCATGATAGTGCAATTTCTCTTTTTTTTTATGTGTTCCATTTCAAGTGATTTGACGTTCATATAAGTATACTCATGTTTTTCATATAGGTCCAAAGAGCATGTTTCAAGAGAAATCATTAAGACCGAAAACATGAGGCATATTTTTTAAAATATTCATCATGTTTATTTTTATGAGATTCGCAAGACTCATAACATGAATTCATTCACCTCAATAGAATGAGAAAAAATACATTTTCATTTTAAGCAATTTGATGTGAGCATATTCAAAATTTTTATGAAAACATGTATCAAAATAAAACACAAGCTTAGTCATAAAATCGTCAAGACCAAATACATAAAAATGATACATTATGATAGTGCATTTTCTTATTTTTAAGAGTTTCAATTTACGTGATTTGATCTTTCGTAAGAATGATCAATGTCATACATCATATTTAAACATGAGAGCATCATCATATTTAGAAATGAATTCATCATTAAAATTATTTCCCATCTTTCTTTCATTTGTTATAACAAGATGATCAATGCTCAAATTTTTGCTAAACTCATATATCATTTTTTTAAAAATCTGAAAAATATTTTTCGTCATGAAAATCATCAAGTCCAAATGTAATACAAGGCAACATAAAAATCACATTTCTTTCATTTGGAAAATTTATGGGTTAGGTCTTTATAATTGATTTCATGAAGACATGTATCATTTAAAAATTTCATCATAAAAAAAAGGTTAAGACCTATTAATCCAAGATAGAAGTTTTTAGATCAACATCACTTCAACAACTCATGCATGATATAATGTAAACCATCAAGATACTCATGCATGGTTTAATCCTAAGCATTATCACAAATCTTACAATCGTCATTCATATTTTTACTTTTCAAAAATACTATAAAGAAAAGCATAGTATAATTTCGAATTTTTTTTTAATTTCTAAAAACACAAGAAAAGTATAAAAAAAATTCCTACTAACTAAGTTAACCATTCATTGAAATCATCAAGTAATTTCAAAATAATTCAAGGAAGTTAAGTTACTTACCTCATTGTCGAAGCCCATTAAAGCATAGTTTGCTTCTTCTTTCCTTGATTCTTCTTTGCAAGCCTTCTTCTTCTTCTTTGGCCTCTTTCTCCATTCAAGTTCATTTGTGTTTTTTAATTTTTGTTTAATGAACTTGTTAACATTCATTGTTATGTGTTCAATGTCTTCATTGTCCTCATCACTTGAGTCATTACTCAAGTGGCATTTCATAGTTCGGAGTTCAAAAACCTTCTTGTTCTTTAGAAGGTGGTTCATGTGTTCATCATGTTCATCATATTCATCATGTTCTATTTCATAAGTCTTTAAAGACCCAATGAGTTCATCAATAGAATAATTATTTAGATCCTTTGATTCTTGAATCGTCGTTATTTTAGGATCCCATCATTTTGAAAGGGATCTTAAGATCTTGTTAGTGAGTTCAAAATCTGAAAAACTTTTACCAAAACTTTTCAAGCTATTGACGACATCCGTGAAGCGGGTGTACATGTCATCGATAGATTTGCTTGGTGTCATTTGGAAGAGCTCAAAATCATGCAATAAGAGGTTTACTTTCGAGTCTTTAACTCTACTAGTTCCCTCATGCGTGATTTCAAGTGTTCGCCAAATGTCAAAAGCCGTTTCGCACATAGAAATCCGATTGAACTCGTTCTTGTTCAAAGCACAAAATAAGGCATTCATAGCCTTTTCGTTTAAAGAAAACGACCTTTTCTCCAAAACCGACCATTCGTTCGTCGGTTTAGAGGAAGGTTGAAAACAACTTTCGATGATGTTCCACAAATCCAAATCCATTGAAAGCATAAAAACTCTCATTCGAGTTTTCCAATATGTGTAGTCCGAACCGTTAAAGAACGGTGGACGAAAAATCGAAATGCCCTCTTGAAAACCATTTAGAGCCATTTCTCACGGGTGTAAATCCGAAAGAGAAAGAATGTGGCTCTGATACCAATTGTTAGGGATCGAGTGGCACTAAGAGGGGGGGGGTGAATTAGTGCAGCGGATAAAACGATAGATTTTTTTTCAGCGATTTCGGGCGTTGCTACAGTAGCCATCGCTGCTACAGTAGTCGGGCGGTGCTACCGCCACAGGCTGGGCGGTTCAACTGCCTAGCCCATTCACCCAAGGCTGAATGGGCCCTGTTTAAGGCCCAACTCGACCCAGTAGAGGCTCGGTTGGCCCCCACTGAATTTAGTTAGGATTTTTTCTAAATCCTTGCCCTACTCATGTGCAAACTATGAACTTAAAGATATTTCTAAGCTGTTACAAAGTCCGCAAGTCAAGTCTTCTTCCGTCGAGCTTCCGGCGAACTTCCGACGGTCTTCCGACGATCCCTCAGAAACCATCCTACGGACTCCCGGCAAGCTCTCGGACTCCACGATGATTTTGGCGAGTTCCCTCGAGCTTCTTTGGCAAGCTCCGATCTTTCTTGGCAAGCTCCGCGAACTTCCGACGAACCTCCCGGCGAACTTCCGAAAACCCTTCGGCAAGCTCCCTACTCGTTCTCGACCAGTTCCGGCAGCACTCCCAACGAATCTTCAGACTTCCATCGAACACTCGAACTCCCAATGATCCATCGCACTTGACATCGACCCTTTGTTTTACTTTACATCTTCATCCTTATCGTAGTTACTCCTGCACACAAACAACAAACACTCTACTTCGATCTAGACAGTTATTACAACACGAATTGACATTCAGTTGCCCGGCACGTCATTGGTCGGCGCTTCATCCGATCCTTCGGCACATCGTCCTCTCTTGCGGTCCGTTGCCCAATCGGTGATTGACCTCCGCAATCCCGATATCCTTAGCGCAATACGCTCTTCTTGGCCCGATGCCCGACGTACGAAGCCTCCTGCCGATAGTCGACCGAACCTCCGGCTCGACATCCATTATCCTAACGTGATCACCTTCGGTGCAACATCAATTCCTCCAGTGTCAACTGTCTAATCCTGATCGATAGTAGACCTGCATAACTCAACACGTAGTTAGACCACAAATCACACTCAATTAGTTTCATCATCAAAATCCGAGATTCAACAATAAAAAGGGGAGACTATTTGGTCTCGGATTTTGATGATGAAACTAATTGATTGTGTTTTATTATCTAATTATATTTTAAGTCATGCAGGTCTACTCTATCAAGATTAGACAGTTGACACAGGATGAATCAGCGTTGTACTAGAAGAAATCATGTCAAGAGATTAGACGTCAAGCCGGAGGTCCGATCGATAATCGATAGAAGATTTTGGACAAAGATATTGGGCATCGGGCCAAGAAGAATGTTATTGCACTAAGGATATCGGGGTCACGGAGGTCAACCACCGATTAGGCAACAGGCCATAAGAGAGAACAATACACCAAAGAACCGGACAAAGCATTAAACAATGACGTGTCGGGCAATAGGAGGTTGATTCGTGTAACTAACTAGATCAAAGTAGAGTTAAGGTTAATGTGTGCAGGATTAACTAAGATAACGATGAAGACAAGTGATAGTACTACTAGCAGTTAATAACTGCCAAGCGGTGATACCACTTATCAGGTGGTGGTACTAGCCTAGGTCAGTACCCAGGACCTTGTCGAGCGATAGTACCACTAGACTATATGGTGGTACTACTACCTAGTATCAGGGTCAACTAGCGGTAGTACTGCCAGGGACAAGCGATGGTACTGGCAGTACCTCGGAAATCTAGGATGGGACCTTTTTTTGGCTCTAATTTTGAAGCTAATTGAGGTCTATAAATATCCCTTATTTCTCAGCTAGTTGAGCTTAGAGAAGTGATAAGAATTAAACCAAAACTATAGCCACCTCCAGATTGGGGTGGTGGTACTGCCTAGGTCAAGTGGTGGTACCGCCAGCAGTTAATAACTACCAAGTGATGGTACCACCAGACTGGGCGATGGTACCACCCAATATCAGGATCAAATGACGATAGTACCGCTAGGGACAAGTGATGGTACCGCTAATACCTCAGAAATCTAGGATCAGACTTTTTTTGGCTTAATTTTGAAGCCAATTGAGGCCTATAAATATCCCTTCTCAATTGGTTGAGCACAAAGAAGGGATAAGAACTAAACCAAAACTATAGTGAAATAGATTTCAAAAGTTGAGTGTTCACCTCCACCATTCTCTAAGTATAAAAAGTTTGTAAAAGGAGAGTGAACCACTTGCCTCTTAAAGAAAGATCGATAGTGGAAGCCGGTGACCTCATCGGAGGAGGTATCAGAAGTGGACGTAGGTCGGACGACCGAACCACTATAAAATTGGTGCGTTCTTCTCTTGGTGCATAAATTTCATTTGCTGCATTCAATCTTTACTTTATTGCAACTATCCAATCTCCTCTTCTCTACTCTCTTATGAACTCACTCGAGGCAATGTCTTTCTGAAATGGTTTTCGTCGAATGAAAATTTTCCATCGTACAAAGTTTTTTAAAATTATTTATATCATCGAGCTTTATTCACCACACTAATTCACCCCCCCCTCCCCCTCTTAGTGTTGTTCTTGATCATAATAGTTGGTATCAGAGCAAGGCCACTCTCATTTTGGTTTAAAACCCAAGAGAGATGACATTTGTCGGCATCCAAGAGGGTCACTCAATCACACATCCACTCATGTTCAATGGGACGGATTACACCTATTGGAAAACTTACATGAGAATTTTTCTTATTTCTATAGATTTTGAATTGTGAAACATTGTTAAAAACACTTTTCAAAAGTCTTCTCTTCCGATGAACAATTGGAATGAGTCAGAGAAGAAGACTTTCTCTCTAAATACCAAGGCTATGAATGCCTTGTTTTGCACTTTAGATAAAAATAAATTTAATCAAGTTTCTATTTGCAAAATGGCTTTCGATATTTGGCATACTCTTGAAATCACTCATGAAGGTACTAGTAGAGTGAAAGAGTCTAAAATCAATCTTTTAGTTCATTCTTATGAGTTGTTTCGGATAAAACCAAGTGAGTCTATTGGAGACATGTACACCCGATTTATGGATATTGTCAATGGACTAAAAACATTTAGTCAAAATTTTTCTAACTTTGAACTTGTTAATAAAATCTTGAGATTCCTTCCAAAGAGTTGGGACCCTAAAGTAATGGTCATTCAAGAGGCCAAGGACTTAAATAATTTCCCTCTCGAAGAACAAGTTGGGTCTTTAATGACCTATGAGATGGCTTGTAACACTCATGAAGAGCTTGATAACTCCCTTCCAAAGAACAGGAAGGATATGACACTAAGAACTCATGAAAACTACTTGAAAGAAAGTTCAAGTGATAAGGACTATGATGATGATTTGGCACTCTTGACATGAAAATTCAAAAAATTCATAGAAAGAAATAAAGCTAAAAATGATTCTAAAAATCAAATTAAATCCAAGAAAGAATAAGTTATATGCTACGAGTGCAAGAAGCTAGGACATTTCAAAAGTGAATGTCCCCAAGCAAAGAAGAAATAACCGAAGAAGAAGAAGGTGCTCAAAGCAATGTAGGATGATGCAAGCGACTCCGAAGATGAAAAATAAAGTAACAAAGAGATAGTCAACTACGCTCTAATGGCTATTGGAGAAGAGGTAAGTAATTTATTAGATGAAAATTTAACTTTTGATGAGCTTTTGAATGCTTTTCATGATTTGTTTGATGAGTGTAGAATAATTTAGTAAGAAGTTTAATTCATTGAAAAGGAGCATGCCCTTTAAACATGACACTCCTTCATTGCCTCCATATACTAAGTGTGAACACTTAGTGACACTTAAGAAGGAAAACTTGCTACTCAAAGAAACTCTAGAAAAATTTAAAGTTGGTATCAAGTCTTTGAATATGATCCTTGCAAATAAGGATCATGTTCATAGAATAGGTGGAATCGGATTTGTGAGTGGCTCTCACCGAAATCTGACCACTTTTGTTAAAGGCCCTATCTTATATGTATCACCTCACACCAAATGTAACTTTTGTTGTAAACCCAAACATTTCGCTTATAAATGTCCATTTAGAAAGTATAAGCCACACAAATTGATTTGGGTTCCTAAAGGAACCGTAAAAAGCTCTATGCAAAATCACAATTTAAGTAGATCAATTTGTTAGGCATCCATGTTCAAATGAGTACCGAAAAACTATCCTTTTTTATAGATACATTCACATTCACAAGCTAGGAGTAAGAGATGGTATCTTGATAGTGGATGCTCAAGGTACCTAACCAGAGATCCATCTTAATTCTCTAAGTTCACTAGCCAACACGAAGAGTATGTCACATTCGAAGATAACAACAAGTGTAAAATCATTGGCAAAGGAACCATAGGTAACAAATCTAACTTTTTAATTGAAGATGTGTTATTGGTTGATGACTTAAAGTATAATCTTTTGAGCATTAATCAATTATGTGATAAAGGATATATCATTAGATTTGAATTCAATGCTTACATTATTGAAAAACCTCACAAAAACATATCTATGATTGCCCTAAAACAAAATAATATATACACTATTGACATTAATGATCTTTATAATAAAATATACTTTTGGTTTTGAATGATGATGCTTGGCTTTGGCATAGGAGATTAGATTATGCTAGTATGAAACTAATCTCTCAAATCTTATCTAGAGTACTAGTAAATGGTATTCCTAACATTAAATTTATTAAAGACAAAGTGTATGATGCATGTCAACTAGGAAAACAAATGAAATGTAGTTTCAAATCAAAGAATTAAATAAGCACCTCTAGATCATTACAATTGATCCATATGGATTTATTTGGACCAATTGATACAACAAGCCTAGGAGGTAGCAAATATACCTTTATAATTATAGATGACTATAGTAGATACACTTGGACATATTTCTTAGCACACAAAAGTGATTGCTTTAAATATTTTTTAAAATTTTGTAATCTTGTTCAAAATGAAAAAAGCTTCGTCAATTCGGAGTGATCACAGTGGTGAATTTCAAAACTGTGATTTCCAAAAATTTTGTGAATCTAATAGATATAACCATAATTTCTCTGCTCCAAGGAATCCTTAAGAAAATGGAGTAGTAGAAAAAAAGAATAGGAGTTTACAAGAAATGGCATGAACCATATTAAACGAACATAACCTACTCAAATATTTTTGGGCTAAAACCATTAATATGACATGCTATGTCATGAATAGGGTTCTAGTAAAACCATTACTCTCCAAAACTCCTTATGAATTATGGAACAATAAAAAACTCAATGTTTCATATTTTAAAGTTTTCGGTTGTAAGTGTTTTATCTTGAATGAAAAAGATGCTTTAGGAAAGTTTGATGCAAAATCCGATGAAAGCATTTTTCTTGGTTATTCTTCTATTTCTAAAGCCTTTCGTGTCTTTAATAAAAGAACTTTTGTTATAGGAGAATTTATTCATGTGGTTTTCAATGAAGTTTCCAAATTTAAGAAAAATAATTTTGATGATGATCTTAATTTTAATGGTTTGAATTTAAATGAAACCTTACCTCCAAATAGCAACTTTGATGCATCTTCTTCCGAAACTTCCTTACCTAAGGAATGGAAGTATGTAGATGCCCATCCTAAGGAGCTAATTATAGGAGACATATCAAAAGGAGTTTAAACTTGTTCTTCTTTTAAAAATTTTTGTGCCAATGCCGCTGTTCTTTCTCAAATTAAACCTAAATGCATTGACAAGGTCTTGAAAGATGATTCTTGGGATATTGTAATACAAGAGAAATTGAACTAATTTAAGAGAAATAATGTATAGAAGTCTGTTCCTAGACCTAGTGACCATTTAGTTATTGGTATCAAATGGGTCTTTAGAAATAAGTAAGAAGAATTTGGTATCGTGGTTAGAAACAAGACTATATTAGTAGCCAAGTGTTTCAACCAAAAAGAAGGTATCGATTATGAAGAAACCTTCGCTCTTGTGGTAAGATTAGAAGCCATAAGGATGCTCCTTGCCTATGCTTGTAGTAATAATTTTAAGCTATTTCAAATGGATGTCAAAAGTGCTTTCTTAAATGGCTTTATTTCCGAAGAAGTGTATGTTGAACATCCTCCCAGATTTGAGAACTCTCTTTTTCCTAATCATGTGTTTAAGTTAATTAAGACTCTATAGATTAAAACAAGCCCCAAGAGCTTGGCATGAGAGACTTAACTCTTTTCTTATTCAAAATAATTTCTCTAAAGGTAAGGTCAATACTACATTGTTTAATAAAAATTTTAAAAATAATTTTCTTGTTATTCAAATTTATGTTAATGATATTATTTTTGGTTCTACTAATGAGTCCTTATGCGAATCATTTACCAAGAATATGAGCCAAGAGTTTGAAATAAGTTTAATAGGTGAACTAACATTCTTTTTAGAATTACAAATCAAACAACTTAGTGATGGTATATTTCTTAGTCACACCAAATATGTATTAGAATTGCTAAAATGGTTTAATATGGATAGTTCAAAGGCTATCAATACTCCTATGAGTACCTGCACTAAGTTAGACATGGACAAAAGTGAAAAAAGTTATGATAAAAAAACTTATAATGGTATGATAGGTAGTTTACTATACCTCACCGCAACTAGACCTGATATCATGTATAGTGTAAGACTTTATGCTAGATTTCAAGCTAATCCTAAGTTATCTCATCTTAAAGCTATTAAAAGAATTCTTAAATATCTTAAAGAAACCCCTAACCTAGGATTATGGTATCTAAAATCTGAAAACTTTGAATTAATTGCTTATAAGGATGCAAATTTTACCAGATGCAAAATAGATAGAGAAAGCACATTTGAAACATGTCAATTCTTTGGACATACATTTATCTCTTGGTCTTCCAAGAAACAAAACTCGATTGCACTATCGTTGGATGAAGCCAAATACATAGCCGCAAGTGCATACTATGCACAAGTTGTATGGATGAAAAATGTTAGGGATCGAGCGGCACTAAGAGGGGAGGGGGGTGAATTAGTACAACGGTAAAGAACGATAAATTTCAGTAATTTAAAACAAGTTCGGCAATTTTGTATGATAGAAATCATGTTTTTGACTAAAACCAACTTTCATTAAAGTGTAATGGAAAGTGCTTAAAGTAAGGAGTGTTTAGAGAGGAAGAAGGCAGTGATAAGTAAGTTGAGCAGCGAAGAAAAGATAATTTGCAGAAAGGTAAATGCAAGAACATAAACACAAACCATTTTTTTAGTGGTTCGGTCATCCGACCTACATCCACTCTCGATTCCTCTTCACTTGAGGCCACCAGCTTTCTACTAGCTGCCTTCCTTCTAACGGGTGAAGACAAACTCTCTTTTACAAACTCTATTTACAAAGCCTCCCTCAACATCTTTCTTAAGAATACTTCTAAACTTTTGGAAGGATTTCTACTTCAAATGACAGAGTTTTCCCTTAGTTTTCTTGCACTCTTCTTGCTCTCTTAGCAAGAACATCTGAGGCATTTATAGACCCCAAGAGGATTCAAATTTTTGAGCTCAAATTTAGAGTCTAAATTTGAATTGCCTTGAACTACATCATTCTGGCGGTACCACCGCCTGACACTAGTGGTACCATCGCTAGTCTAACACTGACACTATCAGTGTACCAAGTGGTGCCACCGCTTGTGTTCTCGAGCACTGGGCGGTGCTACCATCCCAGCTAGGCGGTGCCACCGCCCAGCTTGGGCAATGCCCAACCTTTTCAACACACTAGTTTGGGCCTTAAACTCGGCCCAAACGAGTCCGTTATCGGGCCCAATTGGCCCATACTTGGGTTATAGGATTAATACCTAATCCTAACCCAAATTAACAAGCTAACTACAAAATTAAAGAAATTTTCTAAGCTATTACAAAGTCCAGCAAGTCAAGACTTCTTCCGGTGAACTTCCAGCGATTTTCGATGAACCCTCGAAAACCATTCTGCGGACTCTCGGCAAGTTCCTGGACTTCACGATGATCTTGGCGAGTTCCAACGAGCTTCTTTGGCAAGCTCGCATCTTTCTTGGCAAGCTTCACAAACTTTCGACGAACCTTTTGATTATGAAACTAATTGATTATGGTTTATTGTTTAACTGCATTTTTGATTTACACAGGTCTACTATCGATCAGGATTAGACAATTGACTCTGGAGGAATTGACGTTGCACCAGGTGATCATGTCTGGATATTGGATGTCAAGCCGGAGGTTCGGTCGATAATCGGCAGAAGGCTTCGTACGTAGGGCATCGGGCCAAGAAGAGCGTGTTGTGCCAAGGATATCGGGGTTGCGGAGGTCAACCGCCGATTGGGCAACGGATCTCTAGAGAGGATGATGTGCCGAAGAATTGGATGAAGCACCGATAAGCCAATGATATGCCGGGCAACTGAATGTCAATTCGCGTTATAATAATTATCTAGATCCAAGTAGAGTTTTGGTTTATATGTGCAGGATTATCTATGATGACGATGAAGACGTAAAGTGAAACAAAGTGCTAGAAGACAAGTGGGATGGATCGTTGGGAGTTTAAGAGTTCGACGGAAGTCCAAAAATTCATTGGGAGTGTTGCCGGAACTAGCCGAGAACGAGTAGGGAGCTTGCCGAAGGGTTTTCAGAAGTTCACCGGAAGGTTTGTCAGAAGTTCGCGGAGCTTGCCAAGAAAGATTGGAGCTTGCCAATGAAGCTCGTTGGAACTCGCCAAGATCATCGTGTAGTTCGGGAGCTTACCGGGAGTCTGTAGAATGGTTTCCGAGGGTTCGTCGGAATACCATCGAAAGTTTGCTGGAAGCTCGTAGGAAGAAGTCTTGACTTGTCGAACTTTGTAATAGCTTAGAAAATGTCTTTAAATTCATAGTTAGCATGTAATTTGGTTTATGATTAGGTGTTAATCCTATAAACCAAGTTAGGGCCCATTTGGGGCTGTTTTGGATCGGTTTGGGCTGAGTTTTCGGCCCAAACTAGTGGGCTAAAATATGTTGGGCGGTGGCACCGCCTAGTAGCCGAGCCATGGGCGGTGGCATCGCCGAGCGCCTGTGTGCAGTGGCGGTAGTACCGCCTGCCTTGGGCAGTGGAACCGCCTGTGCACTGTCAGTTTGACAATTGACAGGCGATGGCACCGCCCCTGACAGGTGGTGGCATCGCCAGCACCGGGAAGCTCAGAAAAAATTCAAATTTAGAGCCCAAATTTGAATCCTCTTGGGGTCTATAAATACCCCAAGTGCTCCTGCAAGAAAGAGGGCAAGCACAACACCTTGAAAGCAAGAAAACTCTGCTCAAATCTCTCTAGAAAATCGTCCTTAGTTTTTCACTTGTATTCTATCGAAAGAAAGGAGAGAGTGCTTGTAAGGGTTTCCTCCTAAGCCCGTTAAAAGGAGAAGAGTTGTAAGAGAGTTCATCCTCACCCGTTGGAAGAAGGATAGCTAGTGGAAAGCCGATGGCCTCGAGCAAGAGGAATCGGGAGTGGACGTAGGTCGGATGACCGAACCACTATAAAAATCTGGTTTGCATTTACGTTCTTGCTATTTACTTTGCTGCAAACCCTTTCTACTTAATTTGATGCTCTACTTCTCATCTTTGCAAATATCTTTAAGTTAGAGCTTTTCTTATATGATTCCACCGATATGGCTTTCATAATACAAAATGAAGTTTTCACTGTATGAAGTTTCCGAAGTTGGTTTAAATCACCAAAAATTTATCATCTTTATCTGCTGCACTAATTCACCCCCCCCCTCTTAGTGCCACTCAATCCCTAACAATTGGTATCAGAGCCACGTTATTTCTCATTCAGATTTACACCCGTAAGAAATGGCTCTTCATGGCTTTCAAGAGAGCTTTTAGGTTTTTCGTCCACCGTTCTTTAACGGTTTGGACTACACATATTGGAAAACTCGAATGAGAGTTTTCTTGATTTCTCTCGATTTAAACTTATAGAACATCATTGAAAATGAACTTCAACTTTCCTCTAAACCGACGAACGAATGGTCAGATTTGGAGAAAAGATCGTTTTCTTTAAATGCAAAGGCTATGAATGACTTATTTTGTACTTTTGACAAAAATGAGTTCAACCGGATTTCTACATGCGAAATAGCTTTTGACATTTGGTGAACTTTTGAAATCACGCACGAAGGAACGAGTAGAGTCAAAGACTCGAAAGTTAATATTTTAATGCACGATTTTGAGGTTTTCCGAATGGCACCAAGTGAGACTATCGATGACATGTTCTCTCATTTCTTGGATGTCATCAATAGTCTAAAAGCTCTTCGTAAATATTTTTTAGACTTTGAACTCGTAAGAAAGATTTTAAGATCCTTTCTAAAAAGGTGAGATCCTAAAGTAACCGCAATATAAGATGTCACGCCCCTCCCGAAATCATCGCATTCAGGAGGTGTGACCCTGTCTCAAAATCCATAACATTAAAATTTATGACGATCCAATCCCAGGATCCAAACAATTATTTGAGGATACCGAGAAACATTCAAATATCATTCATATGCATAACATCTGTGCAGTTATAATCATACATCACATCACACGAACCTTTATAAGAACCCAAACCAACTTAACAAAATATCAACCTCACTTATAATTCCACAAGCATAAGAATTTATACAATCAAAACTCCAACCATTTACCATAAATTCATGTCATCATACCCTGAACTCAACATTTCCAAAATTCCAACCATGTGAGGTCTTTAAAAGCTTTTACATAATACATCAATTCAGATTCATCGACAATATTTCATTACATACAAAACATACTTATACAACAATAACATCACAACCCACAAAGTCTTGCCACAATCTGAATAGCTTTTCACTATCTCAGCCTAATTCTAATATTTAGCGAGTCACAAGCTAACCTGAAAAAGAGTTATATAACGACGGAGTGAGCTACAAAGCTCAGCAAGTGGAAAAACATATCCAGAACAAGGAATGATAGTTTCAAACAAGCTTGGTATCAAAATACAAGACAGAAATACAAGAATTCAAAGGTATCAGCTCGATAGATACAAAATCACAAATGTCAGCAAGTGACTAACATATCCATAGGGAAGGAGAATAGCTTTCAATAAGCTTGATATCAAAATGCAAGGCCAGATACAAGGAAACATATATATCATCATATCAGAATCACGAATGTCCTCTTTATTTAAACTTATTTAATTCATAACTAATGGAGTAAAGAATAATTAGAGCATATCAGATGATGATAATGGTAATTTGGAGCATATCAAATGACACACAGGACATTATGAAACATATCAATGGTGCATAGGAGATCTCTCAGAACATATCAGAATAACAAACAAGTAACAGAAGTTCAAATGTCATATCTGATCATTCATTTTCTTATCATCCAAAGTGCACATATAAACACAAACAATGCTTTGGATATCATATCAAAACATAGAGGGTGCAGTGGGATCTCAAACGATATCTCCCAGGTCTGGAAGAGTCATCATCCACGTCTGGATGAAGCCGATAGGGGGGCCGGCAGAGCATCGCAGGCTCTATGCACAATACCCTTTACCATTTCTGGCAAAGGTCCAAATAATCCCTTTACCATTTCTGACAAAGGTCTAAATAATCCCTTTACCATTTCTGGCAATGGTCCAGACAATCCCACAGACACCAGAGTACAAAAAGACAGGTGTGAACAATAATTTGGCACATATCGGAAGCACATGCGGAACAATAAAACGTACATGCGCCTTTATGAAATAGTACGATACAAACATAATCTTTCACAAATTTAGTCAGATTTGAAAGGAAAATAAAAGCAAGAGTATACAAGGATTTGAAACAACAAAATAAAGCTCAATCGAAGAAAGAATTCTAGTTGGATTCAATTTCCAAAGAGATGAAACATGAATAGGCAAGTGAAACATGAATAGGCAAAATCATGTGACTGAGTGATATAATATCAAAAGCACAGAGGGCGGCAGTGGGATCTCAAACAGAATATGGTCCATTCAGAGCATGGACCCAGATAGAAATCAGAGCATCGCGGGCTCTAAGTATATACCCTTTACCATTTCTGGCAAAGGTCCAAATAATCCCTTTACCATTTCTAGCAAAGGTCCAAATATTCCCATAGCTACCAGAGTACAAAAGGACAGGTGAGCAATAAAATTAGCATATCGGAAGCACATGCGGATCAATAAAACGTATATATGCCTTTATGAGTCGATACGATGCAGACATAATCTTTCACAATTACATTCAAACTTGAAAGAAAATAGAAGCAAGAGCATACAAGGATTCAAAGCAATTATATCAAGCTCAGTCAAAGAAAGGATTATAGCTAAAATCAATTTTTCAAAGGAATAAACAAGAATAGGCAGAATCAACCAAAGCTCAATTGTTGGCAAAATTTGAGAGTCACATTACATGAATTGTTCGGATAACCAGTTATGCTCCAAATCACTCAAGAAGGATGTCATTAGAAATCTGAAGCAGTCTACTTTCAGATAAAATAAGTTTCATACAAATAGGAGTTTCAACCAAAGAGTTACAAATGATTCGGTAACCAAGAGTCAAGAAACGAAATCTCTATTTTCAGAAAAGATAGGATCGAATTCAACAGAATTATAGGCAGTCATTTGAACTCCAAACTTTTCAATCTAGGTATCAAAAGAAAGATCAAGAAGTCTAATTTCCAACAAAGTAAGTTTCACATAAATCAGAGTTCCCAATAGAGACTTATAGGCAGTTTAGTATCAAAAGGTCAGAACTTATAGTCTCTATTTTACAGATTCCGTAGAGTTGATTCAATTTGATGTTTGGATAGGCAAATTTACTCCAAAT
Organism: Musa beccarii; assembly: GCA_024322285.1. NCBI lineage: Eukaryota > Viridiplantae > Streptophyta > Magnoliopsida > Zingiberales > Musaceae > Musa > Musa beccarii. The sequence goes on along the minus strand of CM044399.1, from coordinate 36,652,993 downwards.
CATACAAATAAGCTGTCCAAAGAAAGGTCTACAAGTCTATATTCAGATCAAATAAGATTTGCCTAAATTGGAAATCTGTACAGGGATTTATAGCTGAAAAAATGTAGAAGGGTCAGAATTTTGATAATTTTCCAGATTCAAGCAATTACATTCCAAACAATAAAGATATCAGATTTCAAGGCTAGAACAGTTCAAATTTCTCATATTCAAGGAAAAAGCAAAGATTAGGATTGCAGTAGAAAGGAGTGGAACACTTGCCTTTCGAATATTCTGATCCAACGAAATTATAAGCCCAAATCCTTCTACCTTTCCTCAATCTCCTCTCCTTATGCCATATTGTTCACGTATCTTCTTTCTTCCTCAGCTGCATCTCATGCAGAACATAGGAGGGCGCAGTCATCTGCTTTCCCTTCCTCTTTTTTCTCAACCACAGTTGCCGTAGTCACAACCGCAGCTACAGTCCCAACCACAGCCATAGCCATAGCAACAGCCACTGCCCCTTCCACTGTGCTATTTCTGTTCCTTCTCTCTCAGCCATAGCATCCTCATCCTCCCTTGCTCCTCTTCCTCTCTTTCTCCTCTTCCTTCCTCTTCTTCTTTTCCAGCCGCAGCCACAACCTCTTCTTCCTCTCCACCTCTTCTTCTTTCTCAGCCGCAACTGCCACAACCACAGCTACAACCTTCCTTCCCTCCTCATCTCTTCTTCTCTTCTCTCCTTCTTCCCCTTCGCTTCTTCTCTTCTTCCTCTCTTTCCCTTCTCCACCGACGCACTTGCACCTCCTCTGTTTCCTCATGCAGAAACAGGGTGCAGCAACCCCACCGTAGCTGCCACACCATAGCCACACCGCAGCCCTCTTCCCTCTTTTCTTCTTCTTCCCTATTTTCTCCACGGCACAGCCCCCTCTCCTCTTCCCTCCTTCTTCCTCTCTTCTTTCCTAACAAAGCTGCCAGCCCACCAATGCCACGCAGACCTCTTTCCTTCCTCTTCTTCTTCCCTCTCTTCTCCCACTTTTTCTCTTCTTCTCTCCTTCTTTTCTTCTCTCCTAACTGCAGCCCAAGCTACAACCTTCTTCCTCTTTCCTCTCTTCTCCCTTTTTCCTCTTCTTCTCATCTTCTTCCTTTCTCCTCACTGCTACCACAACTCTTCTCCTCTATTTCCTCCTACGGAAAGCAGAGGTGTGCGCCGCTCCCTAGTCTGCACCACCTCCTTCCTCTCTTCTTCCTCTCCTTCTTCTCTTCTCTTCTTCTTCTCTCTCTCTTCTTCTTCTTTTCTTCCTCTTTTTCCCTTCTCCTCCACCGACGCACAGCACCTCCTTTGTTTCGAGGAAACAGAGGTGTGCACGAGAAAAGAGGCGGTGGGATAACCATCGCTATTTTTCCCTCTTTTTTTTTGTAGCTTAATAGTTTTATCCCTGAAATTTTAATATTTACAAATAGATCCTCACATCATATAAATAGGTTTTTCAGTATCGTTTGGGCTTATCTACGGAATTTAAAATGGATAGTAACTTTATTATTAAACTCTTATACGAAAATTTAGAAACAAGGAATGTTACATAAGAGGCTAAAGATTTAAATAATTTACCTATTGAAGAACTAATTGGCTCACTAATGACATATGAAATGAGCCTCCTAGAACATTTTGAACTTGATGAACACTTGAACCACCTTCCAAAGAATAGGAAGGATTTGAAACTCCAAACTATAAAATGCCACTTGAGTGATGACTCAAGTGATGAGGACAATGAGAACTTTGAACTTCGAACACTAAATCTTAATAAGTTCATTAAACAAAAATCTAAAATAGATAATGAACTTGAATGAAGAAAGAGGCCAAAGAAGAAGAAGAAGGCTTGCAAAGAAGAATCAAGTAAAGAAGAGGCGAAATGGGCTTTGACGGTTTTCGACAATGAGGTAAGAAACTCACCCAAGTTGCTTTTACCTTATTTTGAAATTACATGATGCTTTCCATGAATACTTAACTTAGTTAGTAGGAATTTTTTCATGCTTTTCTTGTGTTTTTGGAAATTTAAAAAAAATTGTTTTAAAATTATACTATGCTTTTCTTTTTAGTATTTTTAAAAAGTAAAAATTATGAATGATACTTGCATGATTTGTGATATTGCCTAGGTTTAATCTATACATGTGTATCTTGATGTTTTGTATTTCGTTTCTAAACATGATGCTTGATCTTTAAATTTTTGTATCATGCTTAATGAGGAATTGAAATGATGAAGATTAAAATCCTACATTTTGGAATAATGTATATTCGGACTTGATGGTTTTCATGATGAAATTATTTTTCACATTTATAAAATGATGTATGATTTTAGCAAAAATTTGAGCATTGATCATCTTGTTATTACAAATGAAAGAAAGAATTAAAATGATTTTGATGATGCATTATGAAAACATGCTTAATGATTGTCTCATACTTGATGACTTGAAATCTCATATTTTAAAATAATATATTCATAATGAATCCATGAATCTTGATGATTTTTGTATTACTTTTTGGCTTTAAACTTGATACATATCTTTCATGCAAAAAGTTTTTGGGCATGCTTATGTGAAATCTTGCTTGATAATGAAAATGCTCCATACGTATGATCATGATAAATTCATGAATCTTGATGATTTTATATTGCTTTTGATTTCAAACAAGATGTATGATTTTTGACACAAAAAATTAATAGCATGTTTCAAGATAATTCTTGCACACCAAATATGATTAAAAGATAGAAGCAAGCATATTGATGATTTCGTTTTTACATGAAAATTTGAACATGCTTATATAAGATCAATCACATAAAATAAAATACAAAAGTTAAAAATATTTTAATCATGATATTTTATTTTTGATGTGTTTGGTCTTAACGGTTTTTTTGACGAAACTTACGTCTTGCTTTGAAATGTTGATACATGCTCACATGTAATCAATTTATGTTGCTCTTATTAAAATTTTCGAATGAGAGATTTTGATGCATTTGATCTCAATGGGTTTAATGACAAACTTATATTTTGAATTTATACAATGATGGGTTCCATACAAATGTTTGAACATACATTATGAAATCATCATTGAAATGAAAATATTAAAAGTTTGTTATCATGCTTAATGACTTTGTGATATTATATCTTGATGACAAACTTATGTTTTGGTCTTAAATTTGATACTCATCTTTTGAAACATGAGCACACTTGTTTGAAACAAAATGAAACACATTATCATGAAAAATTGAATCTCATAATGTGTTATATTGTTGTCTTGACAATTTTTATAATAAAGTTTTTCTTTCGGTTTTGAATATTTTGATTTGGCATATAAAGGCAAAAGACATACTTATATGATCAAACATAAAGAAATTATATTTACTATCTTATTGAGATAAATAATTTCATGATATCTTAAGAATCTCATAAATTATAGAAGTGATTTCGATGAATTGATTATGATTTGATAAATTTGAACTTTTCTCTCATGTTTCAATACTACTTTGTATGCTTCATGACTTGTTGATTGAAATATTGATGTAGACTTTTGATGTATCACTTGTCATGATTAATGCAAATTGCTAGCATTTTGAATCTCGAAAATGATTGCTTCTTTTTATCATTTACCAAAGAGGGGATCAGTTAAAGTTTATGTCATTTGTGAATCTCATAAACTATGTTAATGATTTTGATGATTCGAACTTGAATAAGCTTTATCACAATCCAAGTCTTGATATCTTAATACTTGATACTTGGAATTCTTATGCATGAATCAAGTTGCTCTTTATGCTATATCTTTTTAAATGAATCATGAGCCTTAATATCATATATTTCATAATATAGAAATGACAAGAATTCTTTGGCTTGTATGTCTTATGTGGCAATTGAAAAGTTGATGATTGAAAAGAAATTTTCCTTATGATGAATCAATGAATCATGACTTGATCTATGAGAATGATATGTTTTTATGCATCATGATTCTTGATTGTATACCGTTTATCATGAATTGAAATTTACCGTGTAAGCCTTATATGATTCAAAATTGATTGTAATCATTGATTTATTCTTTTATCATGGCTTGAAAATGAATGAAAAGAAAATATGTTAGCACTTGTAATCATGATTTGATCCTTGATATTGATATGCTTTTATATATCATGATTCTTGGTTGCATGACATTTATCTTGAATTAAAAATTGATAAATATGAATTTTGATCTTGCTAAAATGAAAGTTATGAATCATGAATGATATCTTTTGGTTTTGATCCTTGTTGAATTTACATATTGATATCCTTCATGACATAATTTCTTTGCATTGTTGTCTTATTTGCATCATGTGATGATTGAACAATTGATGTATATTTTTATTGATGCAAATTTATAATTGATATGAAAAATGGCTTGTATAATGATTGAAAGTTTTAGCCATTTAGTCCTCCCTTCTTTTTGACAAAGACAAAGGGGGAGAAAAATTGCTACCTTGCAATTTCACAAGAAGTTAAGGATTGCATATCTAAAAGGATGTAAATATTGCTATCTTGACTATCTCAAAAGAAGCAAATGCAAAACTTTAAAATTTTAAAATGTTACACTTGCCATGCCTTTATGTTTGTATGTTTTAATGAAAAGTTAGCATATATATTTAAAGTGATTATACATAATTGCTAGCTCATTGCAAACAAAAAGTTGATAGCTTACAAAGGTAAAACTTAGTTACAAAAGAGAAGAATTTAAAGGAAGCTAACTTGCGTGTCGCAAAGTATGTTAGCTTGTTTATCATTATTGATTGCTTGTTTATCATCTTTTTCTCTCATATCATGATTTTTGACTCGAATTCATGACTTAATATGCTGAAAATTCATATTGTAAATTTGTTATTTTATCATGATCAAAGCATTGACTATTTGTACTCTACTTTTTTGACAAAAATAAAGGGGGAGAAGATTTATTGCTAGCTTATGTATTACAAAGAAAAATTTTGCTAGCTAGAACATATAAAGGAAGCAAAGAAAGTGCAACTTACACATCTCAAGAAGCAAGTGAAAAAAATTACCATCATTGCCCATTCTTAAAAACTTGCTATGATTGAATGGTATGATTGGATGTTGTATTGCAAAGCTATGCTTAAATGTTTATGATGCGATTAATAGCTAGAATGATTGTAAAATTTATATATTCTTTTAAACTAGCTATGATGCAACTTCTCCTTTTTGTTGATGATATAGGGGGAGAAGTAGATTGATGACTTCATGCATTGATTGAATATTTTATATATTTACATGATGGTTTGATAATTCTCATATTATAATGATACATGTTGCTTGGATTTAGGATAATCCAAGTGTTCTATCAATGGCATATTGATAGGGGGAGTTATGATTAACTCCGTTAGTCATCAATTAGTTGTCATCATCAAAAAGGGAGAAATTGTTGAATCTCGAATTTTGATTATGAAACTAATTGATTGTGATTTATTGTTTAACTACGTTTTTGATTTACGCAGGTCTACTATCGATCAGGATTAGGCAGTTGAGACTGGAGGAATTGACATTGCGCTGGGTGATCACGTCTGGATATTGGATGTCGAGCCGAAGGTTCGGTCGACAATCGGTAGAAGGCTTCGTATGTCGGGCATCGAGCCAAGAAGAGCATGTTATGCCAAGGATATCGGGGTTGCGGAGGTCAACTGCCAATTTGGCAATGGATCTCTAGAGAGGACGATATGCCGAAGAATCGGACGAAGTGCCGATAAGCCAATGATGTGCCGGGCAACTGAATGTCAATTCACGTTGTAATAATTATTTAGATCGAAGTAGAGTTTTGGTTTATGTGTGCAGGATATCTACGATGACAATGAAGACGTAAAGCAAAACAAAGTGTCAGAAGACAAGTGGGATGGATCATTGGGAGTTCGAGAGTTCGATGAAAGTCCAAAGATTTGTTGTGAGTGTTGTCGAAATCGATCGAGAACGAGTAGGGAGCTTGCCGAAGGGTTTTCAGAAGTTCACCGGAAGGTTTGTCGGAAGTTCACGGAGCATGCCAAGAAAGATCGAAGCTTGCCAATGAAGATCGTTGGAACTTGCCAAGATCATCGTGTAGTTCAGAAGCTTGCCGGGAGTCCATAGAATGGTTTCCGAGGGTTCATTGGAATATCGTCGGAAGTTTGCCAAAAGCTCGCCGGAAGAAGTCTTGACTTGTTGGACTTTGTAATAGCTTAAAAAATATCTTTAAATTCATAGTTAGTATGTAATTTGGTTTACGATTAGGTGTTAATCCTATAAACCAAGTTAGGGCCCATTTGGGGCTGTTTTGGATCGGTTTGGGCTAAGTTTTCGGCCCAAACCAGTGGGCTGAAATATGCTGGGCGGTGGCACTGCCCAGTAGCCGAGCCATGGGCGGTGGCACCGCCCAGTGCCCGTGTGCAGCAGTGATAGTCCCGACTGCCTTGGGCGGTGGAACCACCTGTGCATTGTCAGTCTGACAACTGACAAGCAGTGGCACCGCCCCTGACAGGCGGTGGCACCGCCAGCACCGGGAAGCTCAGAAAAAATTCAAATTTGGAGCCCAAATTTGAATCCTCTTGGGGTCTATAAATACCCCAAGTGTTCCTATAAGAAAGAGGGCAAGCACAACACCTTGAAAGCAAGAAAACTCTGCTCAAATCTCTCTATAAAATCCTCCTTAGTTTTTCACTTGTATTCCATCGAAAGAAAGGAGAGAGTGCTTGTAAATGTTTCCTCCTAAGCCCATCAAAAGGAGAGGAGTTGTAAGGGAGTTCATACTCACCCATTAGAAGGAGGATAGCTAGTGGAAAGCCGGTGGCCTCAAGCAAGAGGAATCAGGAGTGGACGTAGGTCGAATGACCGAACCACTATAAAAATCTAGTTTGCATTTACGTTCTTGCTATTTACTTTGTTGCAAACCCTTTCTACTTAATTTGATGCTCTACTTCTCATCTCTGCAAACATCTTTAAGTTAGAGCTTTTCTTATATGATTCCACCGATACGGCTTTCATAATACAAAATGAAGTTTTCACCGTACGAAGTTTCTAAAGTTGGTTTAAATCGCCAAAAATTTATTATCTTTATCCGCTACATTAATTCACCCCCCCTCTTAGTGCTGCTCGATCCCTAACACCTTTCAGTGAACTTCCAAAAACTCTTCGGCAAGCTCCCTACTCATTCTTGGCCAGTTCCGGCAATACTCCCAATGAATCTTCGTACTTCCGTCGATCTCTCGAACTCCCAATGATCCATCACACTTGTCTTCCGGTACTCTATTTCGGTTTACGTCTTCATCATTATCGTAGTTAATCCTGCACAAACACAAATAAAAACTCTACTTCGATCTAGATAGTTATTACAACGTGAATTGGCATTCAGTTGCCTGGCACATCATTGGTCGGTGCTTCATCTGATTCTTCGACGCATCATCCTCTCTTGTATTTTGTTACCCAATCGGTGGTTGACCTCCGTAACCCCGATATCCTTGGCACAACTCCACTCTTCTTAGCCCGATGCCCGACGTATGAAGCCTTCTGCCGATTGTCGATCGAACCTCCGGCTAGACATTCAATATCCTAACATGATCACTTCCGACGCAACGTCAATTCCTCCATTATCAACTATCTAATCCTGATCAATAGTAGACCTGCGTAACTCAAAATGTAGTTAGATCACAAAACACAATCAATTAGTTTCATCATCAAAATCCAAGATTCAACAATCTCTCCCTTTTTGATGATGACAACTAATTGATGACTAACGGAGTTAACCTTAACTCCCCGGAGTTTAACCAAACTCCCCCTACCAAGATGCCATTGATAGAACACTTGGATTATCCTAAATCCAAGTAACATTCATCATATGTTAAGAGAATAATTAAAACCATCATGCAGATATATAAAATATTCAATTCAATGCTTGAAGTCATCAATCTACTTCCCCCCCTATGTCATCAACAAAAAGGAGAAGTTACATCATAGCTAGATTTCAAGAATATACAAATTTTATAATCATACTAGCTATTAATCAAGATATTCAACATATGTCACTTAAAAACATTCAATCATAGCAAGTTTTTTAAAGATGTCCAAGCATAGCAATTCAACACTTGCTTCTTGTGCAAATTGTCACTTTACTTTTCTTGAAATTGCAAGGTGGCAATTTTTTGAAATTCAAGTTCTTTTCCTCTTTTGTAGGCTAGCAAGATAGCAAGTTTGCACTTTGATTTCTTTGTGATATGTCAAGCTAGCAATTTTCTTCCTCTTGAATGAGCTAGCAAATTTTTCATTTAAAGTGCAAGCTAGCAACAAACTTTCTCCCCTTTTATCAATGTCAAAAAGAAAGGGAGGATCAAATATGATGATATAAACTTTTCACATAAGTTTACATAAAAAAAGTTTACATCAATCTTCAAATCATGATACAAATATATCAATATAATGGATCAAGTCATGATTCATGATTCATCATAAAAGACATCAAGAAGAACACAATTTCTTTTACTTCAATATTCAAATCATTACAAGTGATTCATATCAAAATTCTACATGAATATTTCGATCATCAAGTCATGAATCATACAAAGAAGTATTGAAGCAAAGGAGAAAAAATCGATTTAAGCATGCAATCAAGTTCAAGTCATGGATACCAATGCTAGCATATTTTACATGTATTTTTATATCATGATAAAAAAGAATAAATCAATGATTCAATCATATCATGTAATGAAAGATGTCAATATGAAAAATCAACAAGGATCAAAAGATATTATTCATGGTTCATAATTATTCTTTTTAGCAAGATCAAGATCATGATTTTAAAACAAATTCTAAGCATATAGTTCCGAGAAATCAAAATCATGATTCACAAATATTTTTTTTATCATCAATTTTCAATTCATGATAAAGGATATATAACCAAGAATCATGATACATAAAAACATGGCATTCTCATAGATCATGATTCAATGATTCATCATAAAGCAAATTTTATTTATATCAAATATTTAATTTACCACACAAGACAAAGAAATCATGTCACTTTTAAGTCATGAATAATATGACATCAAAGCTTAAGAGAATCAACAAGAACATAATTCATGTGACATGCACTTTTAATAATGATTCATCATTAAAGATATCAAGATCATAAATTCATAAAAATTCAAGTATTTAAGTTCTGAGAAATCGAAAGACAAGTTGCATTTTATGTGAAAATTTTTCTTTTGATAACCGAAAGAAGCATGATAAATGATCTTGACATATATAAAGAACTTCATATTATAATTTGCAAGATCATAATTTCAATAAAATATCTTTATACAAAAATGAAATCTTTTAGAACTTAATTCAAGCATTATAAACATCTCAAAAAGTCATGATTCCAAGAGATCAAGAGAAGAGTCAGGAGTAAAAATTTAAATTCAATTCGTCAACTTCAAGCTCTTCATTAAAATTACTTTCGAGATTCATACAAGGTCATAAATGAATTCATCACTTGTCTTTTTATGCCAAATCAAAATAAGTATTCAAAAATGAAAAGCAAGTTTCATTATAAAAATCATCAAGACAAAAATATAACACATTATTTCAAGACATGAGATTCAATTTATCATGATAATGTGTTTCATTTTAAGTTGTTTGTTCCATATAAGTCAACTCATGTTTCAAAAGATGAGTATCAAATTTTAAACCAAACATGAGTTTGTCATCAAGATATAACACCTTTAAATTCTCATGATATAATAAAATCATTAAGCATGATAACAAACTTTTAATATTTTTATTTCATCATTATCAATGATGATTTCATAAGGTTTGTTCAAATATTTTCATGAAAGCCATCATCATATAAATTCGAAATACAAGTTTTATCATTAAAGTCATCAAGATCAAATGCATCAAACATTATGATAGTGTATTTTCTCATCTTTATGAGTTTCAATTTAAGTGATTGGATCTTTCATAAGAATATTCAAATTTTTCATATGAAAATGTCATGCATCATATTTAAAAATAAAAACATCATCAAAATCATTTTAATTATTTCTTTCATTAGTTATAATAAGATGATCGATGCTCAAATTTTTGCTAAAATTATTTTATAAATTTCATCATAAAAATGATTAAGACCTATTAATCCAAGATGGAAGTTTTCAAATTTAAGCAAGATACACACATCTATCATCAAAAGATTTTTAAGAAATTCATACATAGATATGTATCATGTTTATGATCGAAAACCGATATGATATTAAAATCTATTCGATTTGGCTTAAATTCAAAAGATTGAATTCAAGTGCTTTTTACCTTCTAATGATGACATATAGATAGGGGGAGTTGAGTTTAACTCCATCATCAATTGATTGTCATCATCAAAAAGGGGGAGATTATTGAATCTCAGATTTTGATGATAAAATTAATTGGTGAAATATTTGTTCTAATCTATATTATCAAAGATAAGTGTGCAGGATTAACTACGATGAGTCAGAAACATAAAATGATTTGCCGAGGTCAAGTCCGTCAGGTGTTCAAGAGTTCATCAGAAGTCCGAAGGATCGTCGGAATGTCGGAACCAACCAAGATCGAATCAGGGACTTGCCGAAGTTTTCGGAAGTTCATCGCAAAGATCGTCGAAGGTTCGCGGAACTTTGCCGAGAAGGTTCGGAAACTTGTCGAAGACTCGTTGAGTATGCCATACAAGCCGGGAGCATGCTGGGAATCCGTCGGAAGATATCCGAGGGAAGTATCGGAGGAACGCCAAAGTCTCATCGTAAAGCTCACCGGAATAAGACTTGAAGAATGTCGATTTAAATCAGTGTTAATTATGTTTTAATTTCGTAGTTGGCACATACTTAGGGTAAGGATTTCGAATTAATCCTGCTCTAAATTGGTAGGGGTCAACCGGGCCCTTACTGGGCCTTTTGGGCCTTGAACAAGGCCTATTCAGCTTTGTTGAATGGGCCAGGCGGTAGCACCGCCTGGCAGCCGTGTGCTGGGCAGTGCTACCGCCCAACCTGGGGCGGTAGTACCGCCCGCTTACTGATGTCTGATGGTAGTAGTACCGCTTTGCTTCAAGCGAGTGCACCTTTGTGCCTTTCGTCGATCTGACGACCCGACAAGCGGTAGCACTACCAACACCGGGAACTCCAATTTGATTTCAAATTTGGAGCCCAAATTTGAAACCATTTTGGATCTATAAATACCCCCCCTTTCTCAACTGAAAGGACATCCTTTTGAGAGTTAGAATCTTGAGTTTAAGTCTTTGAATAGTCTTGAAAAGCCTTATCTCTTGCTAAGTGTTCACCTCCTTCTTCTTCTTGAGATATCTTGTAAGAGTGTGAATCTCTTGTAAAAGGTTGTAAAAAGGGGTATTTGGTCTTTTCCCTTCAAAGGATTTGCTAGTGGAAGTGCGGAGCCTCATCGTGAAGGCTTCAAGAGTGGATGCAGGTCATTTGTCCGAACCACTATACATCATTGTGTTCATGAATGTGTGAGTGTTTACATTTCTGAATCATTTTATTACTTAGCTGCAAATTGCTTAGTTCCTTGCTATTTCCTTCCCTCAAGCAACTTCTTACAAGTTCTCTTTCATCGAATCAAAATATTCTTACAAACTTGTCTTTTTGTAAAATCGGTTTCAAAACTACGTTTTTAATCCGCTGTGCTAATTCACCCCCCCCCCTCTTAGTGCCTTTTCGATCCTAACAATTGGTATCAGAGCTAGGTTTACTCTCATATTGGTTTAAAACCCAAGAGAGATGGCCTATTTCGGTATGCAAGAGGGTCACTCCATTACTCGTCCGCCTATATTTAATGGGTCGAATTATACATATTGGAAGACTCATATGAGGAATTTTCTCATTTCTATGGACTTCAAACTTTGGAACATTATTGAAAATGATTTTACAAAATCTTCTCTTCCGATGAGTGAATGGAATGAGTCGGAAAGGAAGATTTTTGCTCTCAATGCAAAGGCTATGAATGCCTTATTTTATGCGCTTGATAAGAATGAGTTTAATCGGGCTTCTATTTGCGAATCAGCATTTGATATTTGGCGCACTCTTGAAATCACTCACGAAGGCACTAGCCGAGTGAAAGAGTCCAAAATCAACATTCTTGTGCATTCTTATGAACTTTTTCGTATAAAACCAAATGAGTCCATTGGAGACATGTACACCCGCTTTACGGATGTCATCAATGGACTTAAAGCTCTTGGTAAAGGTTTTTCTAATTTTGAGTTGGTAACTAAAATTTTAAGATCCCTTCCAAAGAGTTGGGATCCAAAGGTTACGGCCATTCAAGAGGCCAAGGATCTTAAAATATTTCCACTTGAAGAACTTATTAGGTCTCTAATGACCTACGAGATGACGTGTCATGCTCATGAAGAGCTTGACAACCCCCTTCCAAAGAACAGGAAGGATATGACACTTAGAACATAAGAAGACCACTTGAAAGGAACATCAAGTGATAAGGATAGTGATAATGACATTGCACTTTTAACTCGAAAGTTTAAGAAATTTATAAGAAAGAACAAATTTAAAAATAACATAAAAAATAAATTTGAACACAAAAAGGACCAAGTTATTTGTTATGAATGCAAGAAGCCGGGACACTTCAAGAATGAATGCCCTCAAGCCAAGAAGAAGCAATTCAAGAAGAAGAAAGCTTTAAAGGCCACGTGGGATGATTCAAGTGACTCCGAGGTTGAAGAAGCTAGCAACAAAGAGGAGGCCAACTTCGCGCTAATGGCATTAGGAGAAGAGGTTAGTGAGTTATTTAATGAAGAGTTATCTTTTGATGAACTTTCTATCACTTTTCATGAGTTATTTGATGAATGTAGAACTATTAGTAAGAAGTTTAATTTGCTTAAGAAAGAGCATGCTTTATTACAAAATAAGTTCAATAGTCTCCAAACCCCTTCTCTACCCCCATGCTCTAAGTGTGAACACTTAGAGGCAACAAAAAGGGAGAACTTGCTACTTAAAGAGACCTTAAACAAGTTTAAGGTCGGTAGCAAGGGCTTGGACATGATCCTTGTTAACAAGGGTCACGTTGGAAATAGAAGTGGAATCGGATTTGTGAGTGGATCTCACCAAAATTCCATCACCTTCACTAAAGGACCCACATTGCATGTATCACCCCATTTGAAATGTAATTTTTGTGGTAAAATAGGACACGTTGCTTACAAATGTCCATTCAAGAAATTTAGTTCACAAAAATTGATATGGGTTCCTAAAGGAACCATAAACAATTCAATGTTGAATTACAAATTAAGTAGATCAATTTGTAAGGCACCCAAAATCAAATGGGTACCTAAAAACCATCCTCTTTTGTAGACAAACTCACAAGCTAGGAGCAAGAAATGGTATCTTGATAGTGGATGCTCAAGGCATATGACCGGAGATCCATCTCATTTCTCTATGCTCACTAGCAAAGAAGAAGGGTATGTCACCTTCGGAGACAACAACAAGGGTAAAATCATTGGCAAGGGAACCATAGGTAACAAATTAAGTTTTTCAATTAATGATGTTTTGCTAGTTGATGGTTTAAAACATAATCTTTTAAGTATTAGTCAATTATGCGATAAAGGTTATGTTGTTAGATTTGAATCTAATGTTTGCATCATTGAAAAACCAAACAATGACATATCCATGATTGCTTTAAAACAAAACAATGTCTACACTATAAATATTGATGAATTAAGTAATGAAATGTGTTTTTCGATTTTGAATAATGATGCTTGGCTTTGGCATAGGAGATTAGGCCATGCAAGCATGAAACTAATCTCTAAGATTTCATCTAGAGAGTTAGTAAGAGGAATCCCAAACATGAAATTTGTTAAGTACAAGGTGTGTGATGCATGTCAACTAGGAAAACAAATAAAAACTAGTTTCAAATCAAAAAATCAAATTAGCACCACTAGACCATTGCAATTGATTCATTTGGACTTATTTGGACCAATTGACATAACAAGCCTAGGAGGTAGCAAATATGCCTTTGTAATTGTGGATGACTATAGTAGATACACTTGGACCTATTTCTTGGCTCACAAAAGTGATTGTTTCAAATGTTTCTCTAAATTTTGTAAACTCACTCAAAATGAAAAAGGTTTTATGATTTCATCAATTCGAAGTGATCACGGAGGTGAATTTCAAAATCATGACTTCCAAAATTTTTGTGAAATAAACGGATATAACCATAACTTCTCTACTCCAAGAAATCCATAACAAAATGGAGTAGTGGAAAGGAAAAATAGAAGTTTGCAAGAAATAGCTAGAACCATGTTAAATAAATATAATTTACCAAAATATTTTTGGGCCGAAGCCGTGAATACGGCTTGCTATGTTATGAATAGAGTTCTAGTGAGACCATCCCTATCTAAAACTCCATATAAATTATGGAATGGTAAAAAACCCAATGTTTCTTATTTTAAAGTTTTTGGTTGTAAATGCTTTATTTTAAATGAAAAGGATGCCTTAGGAAAATTCGATGCAAAATCCAATGAAGACATATTTCTTGGTTATTCTTCCGTTTCTAAGGCTTTTTGTGTTTTCAACAAAAGAACCTTAGTTATAGAAGAATCTATTCATGTGGTTTTTAATGAAATTTCTAAATTTAAGAAGAAATATTTTGATATGATTTTGGCTTTGATAATTTAAATTTAAATGAACCTTCTCCTCAAAATGATAACTTGGATGCATCTTCTTCCCAAACTTCCTTACCCAAGGAATGGAAGTATGTAGATGCTCATCTCAAGGAGTTAATCATAGGAGATGCAACGAAAGGGGTTCAAACTCGCTCTTCTTTCAAAGATTTTTGTGCCCATGCCGCTTTTCTTTCTCAAGTTGAACCAAAATGCATTGATGATGCCTTGAAAGATGATTCTTGGGTTATCGCAATGCAAGAAGAATTGAATCAATTTGAGAGGAATAAGGTATGGAAGCTTGTTCCTAGACCTAATGACCACTTAGTTATTGGTACTAAGTGGGTCTTTAGAAACAAGCAAGATGAATGTGATGTCGTGGTTAGAAACAAGGCTAGACTAGTGGCCAAAGGTTTCAACCAAGAAGAAGGTATCGATTACGAAGAGACCTTCGCTCCGGTGGCAAGATTAGAAGCCATTAGGATGCTCCTTACCTATGCTAGTAGTAATGATTTCAAATTATTTCAAATGGATGTCAAAAGTGCATTCTTAAATGGTTTTATTTCCGAAGAAGTGTATGTCGAACAACCACCCAGATTTGAAAATTCTCTTCTCCCTAACCATGTGTTTAAGCTAACTAAGGCTTTATATGGTCTAAAACAAGCCCCTAGGGCTTGGTATGAGAGGCTTAGTTCTTTTTTAATTTCAAATGATTTCACTAAAGGCAAGGTTGATACTACATTATTTATTAAACATTTTGAAAATAATTTTCTTATTGTTCAAATTTATGTTGATGATATTATTTTTGGTTCTTCTAATAAATCACTATGTGAATCATTTGCCAAGAATATAAGTGATGAATTTGAGATAAGCCTAATGGGAGAACTAAATTTCTTTTTAGGATTGCAAATTAAGCAACTAAGTGATGGTATATTTCTAAATTAATCAAAGTATACATTAGAATTGTTAAAACGATTTAACATGGATGGATCAAAAGACATTAGCACATCTATGGGCACCTCCACTAAGTTAGATATGGATGAAAATGGAGAAAGTTTTGATAAAAAAACATATAGGGGCATGATAGGTAGGTTGCTTTATCTCATTGCAACCAGACCTGACATCATGTTTAGTGTGGGGCTATGTGCAAGATTCCAAGCTAATCCTAAGCTATCTCACATCAAAGCCGTTAAGAGAATCCTTAGATATCTTAAAGGGACTCCGAATCTTGGATTATGGTATCCAAAATCCGATAACTTTGATTTAAAAGCTTATGCAGATGCGGATTTTGGTGGATGTAAAATAGATAGAAAAAGTACATCTAGAACATGCCAATTTCTAGGATATGCACTTGTTTCTTGGACTTCCAAGAAATAAAATTCAATTGCACTATCTATGGTAGAAGCAGAATACATAGCTGTAAGTGCATGCTGTGTACAGATTATTTGGATGAAAAATACACTAGAAGACTATGAAATTTATTTAAAGAACATTCCTATAAAATATGATAACACGAGTGCTATCTGTCTAACTAAAAATCCGATTCAACACTCTCGAACTAAGCACATTGACATTAGGCATCATTTTATACGTGATCATATCAGTAGTAAAGATGTCACCCTTGAATTTATTAATATAAATCATCAATTAGCGGACATTTTTATAAAACCCTTAAATGAGGAACAATTTGATTTTATTAGAAGGGAATTAGGCATGTTAAATTGTCCTAATAAATGAGCTTTATTGTATGAGATTTTTCCTTGAAATTTCGATTTTCATCAATCTGACTTCCTCTCGGATTTCTTTTTGAAATTTCAGATTTCTTTTTGACATCATCTCATCCTTAAAATCTCTGAAAACAAATTCAGAAAAAAAATTTTAAAAAAATATTAATATTTTGTGGGGCCAGCGGTAGCATCGCCTGAACCGACGGTAGTACCGCTTGGGTATTCGGCTCCCAGGTGGTAGCACCGCCTGGTTGGCGGTAGTACCGCCCGAACACCCTCATATTAAAGGGGGTGTTAGGGTCGGTGGTAGAACCGATCGAAACACTCTTCCTTTCATCCTTCTTCCTCCTAAGCTCCTCTAAGCCTTCTCCTCTCCATTCTTCCTCCTCCTAAAGGGCAAATCAAAGGCATTTTTATGATCCAAGCTACTCACCTCTCTAGGAAACACAAACAAGGTAATAGATGAAATTTTCTCTTCTACTCACAATTGCTTGTCTTTTCCTTATTTTTTCCTTTTGTTTGTTCATCATGAATAGATATAGACATGGATCCTAAGAAATCAACAAGAGGCAAAGGGAAAAGGTTGGAAGGAGATTCATTTGAACCAACCCTTTTTAGATTTAATGAGGTAGCCTTAAGATACCTAAATTTTGATTGTAAAACCATACATAAGGGTAAACATGTTGATCTAGGTGAACTAGGAAACCTAGAACCTATTAGATGGTTTGCTAATCTAAATGCTCTACCTATCTTGCAAATTAATGAACCAATCTACCCTAGGTTGGTTAAACTATTTTATGCTAACATGATTATTAAAGATGATGTTTTGTCCACCTATGTGTTAGGAACCACAATTCAGATTTCTGATCGTATTATATGTGAGTTACTTGGAATTAAAGAAAAGAATAGAGGATGTTATTTTAGAGGGCAATGGGATATGGATGTAATCGGAGCAACCCACTCTGAAGCCTTAGAAATGATTTTTGCTAATCCTAACCTAGGCATCATCCCTAAAAGCTATGAGCACTTATTACCTTTTAACTCGAAATTACTTCATCACATTATGATAAGCATTCTACTTTCGAAGTAGTTTCATCCTGATGAAATGAGTATGTTAGAACTGAGTACGATGTATTAGATTATGACTAGACAAAATAACTGCTTTGGTTATTTGATTAGACAACATATGATAGAAATTTTCTCTAGAGACTCGATGTTGTCATATGGTGGGTTGATCACTAGACTCATTTTTGCCCATGACATCTGTGTGTCACCCAACGAGGAAGTAATGAAAGTTGATAGATATAAGACAATTAATAGAAGTCTCCTGAAGCGGCTTAGATGCACTTTTAGAGATGGCATATGGATTAGGCAACCTATAAGGGTTGATATAGTTCCTCCACCAGTAGAGAAACCTGAAACACCAATTTTTAGGAGAAATGAATGTCCTCCGCCTAGTCCCGTTGATCCAGCACCGTTTGAGCCAGCTCTTGCTCCATCTACTGAAGATCCAATCATGCGTGCCTTGAATCAAATCACATCACAACAAACTAAAATTTTGAAGGAAGTGCAACAAATGAACCGCAAAATAGATCACTTGTATAGGCATCTTGGCATTCCTCCTTCGGAGTACTGTTGTTTTCTTTTTAAACACTTGTCCTGTTATGCTTATGACTACTATGGATAATGTTGTGTGTTGTAACTTTCATTTCATCTACTCAGCTTTTGAGTGAACTTTTTTTTTCGATTTGATCATAATTTTGACTTGATACCTTCTTCCTTGTGACACTTTTATATCATTTTATGACTTGATTCCTTCCTCGAATGGTTTCTTGTTCTCTCCATGACAATGAATGGTTTCTTTACCTTCATTATTTTTGTTGATGACAAAGGGGGAGAAAAATGTAAATTGCTATGATGGAGTAATTGTTGCTATGTTGGAATAAAATACTTAAAGTGAAATATGAATCAATTGTATCACATTGTAAATGTTTAAGAACTCTTATTCTTGAGACAAGCTACTTTTTTATTTGAAATCATGCCTTGATATTAAAACACTCTTTTGGATATCACTTGATCTTTATCATATTTGAATTAATATTTTTGGTTATTATAGGTGTAAATACTTTGACATTGTTTAAAATACATTATTTTTAGTATTTATGCCTAAGCTTGTTTATTAAGCTTTATGTTGAATAAAATCTATTCGATTTGGCTTAAATTCAAAAGATTGAATTCAAGTGCTTTTTACCTTCTAATGATATGGCATATAGATAGGGGGAGTTGAGTTTAACTCCATCATCAATTGATTGTCATCATCAAAAAGGGGGAGATTGTTAAATCTCGGATTTTGATGATAAAATCAATTGATGAAATATTTGTTCTAATCTATATTGTCAAAGATAAGTGTACAGGATTAACTACGATGGGTTAGAAACATAAAGTAATTTGCCGAGGTCAAGTCCGTCGGGTGTTCAAGAGTTCATCAGAAGTCCGAAGGATCATCGGAAGTGTTGTCGGAACCAACCAAGATCGAATCAGGGACTTATCGAAGTTTTCGGAAGTTCATTGCAAAGATCGTCGAAGGTTCGCAGAACTTTGTCAAAAAGGTTCGAAAGCTTGTCGAAGACTCGTTGAGCGTGCCATACAAGCCGGGAGCATGCTGAGAATCCGTCAGAAGAAATCCGAAGGAAGTATCGAAGGAACGTCGAAGTCTCATCGTAAAGCTCACCGGAATAAGACTTGAAGAATATCGGTTTAAATCACTGTTAATTATGTTTTAATTTCATAGTTGGCATGTACTTAGGGCAAGGATTTTGAATTAATGCTGCTCTAAATTGGTAGGGGTCAACCGGGCCCTTACTAGGCCTTTTGGGCCTTGAACAAGGCCCATTCAGCTTTGCTGAATGTGCCAAGCGGTAGAACCGCTCGTGTGCCAGGTGGTAGCACCGCTGGCAGCCGTGTCTTTGGCGGTGCTACCGCCACCTGAAAGCAATAGTACCGCCCCACTACTGATGTATGATGGCGGTAGTACCGCTGCTCCAGCGGTAGCACTACTTGTGCACTATCGGGTCCCGATGACTAACAAAGCGTGTAGCACTACCAAAGACCGAACTCAATTTGATTTCAAATTTGGAGCCCAAATTTGAAACCATTTTGGATCTATAAATACCCCCCCTTTCTCAGCTGAAAGGGCACCCTTTTGAGAGTTAGAATCTTGAGTTTAAGTCTTTGAATAGTCTTGAAAAGCCTTATCTCTTGCTAAGTGTTCACCTCCTTCTTCTTCTTGAGATATCTTGTAAGAGTGTGAATCTCTTATAAAGGGTTGTAAAAAGGGATATTTGGTCCTTCCCCTTCAAAGGATTTGCTAGTGGAAGTGCGGAGCCTCATCGTGAAGGCTTCAAGAGTGGATGTAGGTCATTTGATCGAACCACTATACATCATTGTGTTCATGAATATGTGAGTGTTTATATTTCTGAATCATTTTATTACTTAGCTACAAATTGCTTAGTTCCTTGCTATTTCCTTTGCTCAAGCAACTTCTTACAAGTTCTCTTTTATCGAATCGAAATCTTCCTTCAAACTTGTCTTCTTGTAAAATCGGTTTCAAAACTACGTTTTTAATTCGCTAGACTAATTCACCCCCCCCCTCTTAGTGCCTTTTCGATCCTAATAGGATCGAGCGGCACTAAGAGGGGGTTGAATTAGTGCAGCGGTAAAACACGATAAATTTTTGTGATTTAAAACAAGTTCGAAAACTTCATACGATAGAAATCATATTTTTTATGAAAACCAACTTCGATTAAAGTGTAATGGAAAGTGCTTAATGTAGGGAGTGTTTAGAGAGGAAGAAAATAGTGATGAGTAAGTTGAGCAGTGAAGAAAAGACAGTTTGTAGAAAGATAAATGCAAGAACATAAACATAAACTATTTTTATAGTGGTTCGGTCATCCGACCTATATCCACTCCCGATTCCTCTTTGCTTGAGGCCACCGGCATTCCACTAGCTACATTCTTTCCAACGGGTGAAGACAAACTCCCTTTTATAAACTCTGTTTACAAAGCCTCCCTCAACACCTCTCTTAAGAATACTTCTAAACTTTTAGAGGAGGGATTTCTACTTCAAATGACAGAGTTTTCCCTTAGTTTTCTTGCACTCTTCTTGCTCTCTTAACAAGAACATCTGGGGTATTTATAGACCCCAAGAGGATTCAAATTTGGAGCCCAAATTTGAATTGCCTCGAACTGCATCATTCTGGTGATACCACTACCTAACACTAGCGGTACCACCGCCAGTCTGACACTAACACTATTAGTGTACCAGGCGCTGCCACCGCCTAGCTAGGCAGTGCCACTGCTTGTGTTCTTGAGCACTGGGCGGTGCCATCGCCCCAGCTAAGTAGTGCCACCGCCTGGGCCCTCAGCTCCTGGGCAGTGCCACCGCCCAGCCTTTTTAGCACATTGGTTTGGGCCTTAAACTCGGCCCAAACCAGTCTGTTATCGGGCCCAATTGGCCCCTACTTGGGTTATAGGATTAACACCTAATCCTAACCCAAATTAATATGCTAACTATGAAATTAAAGACATTTCCTAAGCTATTTTAAAGTCTAACAAGTCAAGACTTCTTCCGGCAAGCTTTCGGCGAACTTTCGGTGATCTTCCGACGAATCCTTGGAAACCATTCTGTGGACTCCTTGTAAGCTCTTGGACTTCACGATGATCTTGGTGAGTTCCAACGAGCTTCTTTGGCAAGCTCCAATCTTTCTTGACAAGCTCCGTGAACTTCTGATGAACCTTTCGGCGAACTTCCGAAAACCCTTCGGCAAGCTCCCTACTCGTTCTCGGCCAGTTCCAGCAGCACTCCCAAGGAATCTTCGGACTTCTGTCGAACTCTCGAACTCCCAATGATCCATCACACATGTCTTCCGACACTTTGTTTCACTTTAAGTCTTATCATTATCGTAGTTAATCCTGCACACAAACAAAAACTCTACTTCGATCTAGACAGTTATTACAACGTGAATTGACATTCAGTTACCGACACGTCATTGGTCAGCGCTTCATCCGATTCTTCCACGTATCGTCCTCTCTTGCGTTTTGTTGCCCAATCGCTGGTTGACCTCCGCAACCCTGATATCCTTGGCGCAACTCCGCTCTTCTTGGCCTGATGCCTGATGTACAAAGCCTTCTACCGATTGTCAATCGAACCTTCGGCTCGACATTCAATATCCTGACATGATCACTTCTAGCACAACGTCAATTCCTCTAGTGTCAACTGTCTAATCCTTATCGATAGTAGACTTGTATAACTCCAAACACAGTTAGATCATAAAACATAATCAATTAGTTTCATCATCAAAATATGAGATTCAACAAAAAATACATAAGAAGATTACGAAATTCATTTAAAGAATATTCCCATAAAATATGATAACATAAGTGCTATATGTTTAACTAAAAATCCTATTCAACACTCTAGAACTAAACATATTGATATTAGGCATCACTTTATATGAGATCATGTTAATAACAATGATGTAACTCTAGAATTTATTTATACGAAATACCAATTAGCGGATATTTTCACAAAACCTTTAAATGAAGAATAATTTTGTTGAATCTTAGATTTTGATAATGAAACTAATTGATCGTGTTTAGTTATCTAACTGTAATTTAAGTTACGTAGGCCTACTCTCGATCAGGATTAGACAATTGATATAGGAAGAATCAATATTGCGTTGGAGGAAAACACACCTGGAGATTGGACGTCAAGCCAGAGGTTCGATCGACGATCGACAGAAGGCTTCGGACAAAGAAATTGGGCATCAGGCCAGGAAGAGCAGAGTTGTGCTAAGAAGATCAGGGTTGCAGGTGTCAACTGCTGATTGGGCAACAAGTTGCAAGAAAGGATGATGCGTCGAAGAAACGGACGAAGCGCCGATGTGCTAATGACATGCTAAGCGACATCTCGATTAAAGCATTATAATAATTGTCTAGATCGAAGTAGGATTAAGGACTAATTAGATTGTAATTGGGCTAACCCAGTTGAGGCTAGTTGGGCCTATACCCAAATAAGTTTGGGTCGGACTCAAGGCCCAAACAGAGTTGCTGAACCTTATCTGGCGGTGGCACCGCTAGACTGGGGCGGTGGTACCACCTGGGTTCAGTCTTCCAAGTGGTCTGGGCGGTGGTACTACCCAGACTAGGCAGTGGTACCGCCCTAGGGTAGAGTGCCTAGGGGCGGTGGCACTACTGGTTGGGCAGTGGTACTGCCCAATACACTGACCATGTCAGTGTGTCAAGCGATGGTACTGCCAGACTGAGCGATCATACCACCCAATGTTAGAGTCAGACTAGCGCTGGTACCGCAATGTCAGGCAGTGGTACTACCAACATCTAAAAATCCGGGATGATTCAAATTTGGGCTCCAAATTTGAATCACATTGAGCGTATAAATACCCTTCTTATCCATGGTTGAAATACATACAAAACCTAAGAAAGAAAAAGGGAAAACTCTGCTATAATAGTGTCAAAATCTTTCCTCAAAGCTTTAAGTATGATCTAGTCCAAGAGAGGGGTAAGAGACCTTGTAAGGGTTACCTCCTAAGCCCACAAAAGGAGAGTGCTGTAAAAGGGAGTCAATCCTCACCCGTTGGAAGGAGGATATCTAGTGGAAAGTCGATCCCTTCAAGAGAAGAGGATTCGGGAGTGGACGTAGGTCGTATGACCGAACCACTATAAAAATCTAAGTTTGCATTTATATTCTTGCAATTTACATTTTGACAAACCATCCTTATTCCTCTACCTCTCCTTCTTATAATCGGCTTCAAGTTTAAAGCTTTACACCCTACCAATACGTGCAATTGAAATCGATTTTCTTTGAAATGTGTTTTCAACATATGAAGTTTTTGAAGGGGCTAGTTGGGCCTCTACCCAAATAAGTTTGGGCCGAACTCAAGGCCCAAACAGAGTTGCTGAACCATATCTGGCAGTGGCACCGCTAGACTGGGGCGGTGGTACCACTTGGGTTTAGACTCCCAAGTGGTCTGGGCGGTGGTACTACCCAGACTGGGCGATGCTACCGCCCTAGGGTAGAGTACCTAGGGGCGGTGGCACCAGTAGCTGTGCGGTGGTACTGCCTAATACACTGACTATGTTAGTGTGTCAAGTGATGGTACTACCAGACTGAGCGGTGGTACCGCCCAGTATTAGAGTCAAACTAGTGGTGGTACCACCAATGTCAGGCGGTAGTACCACCAGCAACTAGAAATCCAAGATGATTGAAATTTGGGCTCCAAATTTGAATCACATTGAGCCTATAAATACCCCACTCATCCATGGTTTAAATAGACACAAAACCAAAGAAAGAAAAAGGGAAAAACTCTACTATAATAGTGTCAAAATCATTCCTCTAAGCTTTAAGTGTGATCTAGTCCAAGAGAGGGGTAAGAGACCTTATAAGGGTTACTTCCTAAACCCATCAAAAGGAGAGTGCTGTAAAAGGGAGTCCATCCTCGCCCGTTGGAAGGAGGATACCTAGTGGAAAGTCGATCACTTTAAGAGAAGAGGATTCGGGAGTGGACGTAGGTCGTATGACCGAACCACTATAAAAATCCAAGTTTGCATTTATATTCTTGTAATTTATATTTCTGCAAACCATCTTATTCCTCTACCTCTCCTTATTACAATCGACTTCAAGTTTAAAGCTTTACATCCTCCAAATACGTGCAATCGAAATCGATTTTCTTTGAATCGTGTTTTCAATCTATGAAGTTTCCGAAGGGGCAAGTTGGGCCCGTACCCAAATAAGTTTGGGCCGAACTCAAGGCCCAAACAGAGTTGCTGATCCTTATCTGGTAGTGGCACCGCTAGACTGGGGTGGTGGTACCACCTGGGTTCAGTCTCCGAAGTGGTCTGGGCGGTGGTACTGCCTAGATTGGGCGGTGGTACCGCCCTAGGGCAGAGTGCCTAGGGGCGGTGGCACCGCTGGCTAGGCGGTCGTACCGCCCAATACACTGACCATGTCAGTGTGTCAAGCGATGGTACTGCCAGACTGAGCGATCGTACCACCCAATGTTAGAGTCAGACTAGCGGTGGTACCGCCAATGTCAGGCGATGGTACCACCAGCACCTAAAAATCCGGGATGATTCAAATTTGGGCTCTAAATTTGAATCACATTGAGCCTATAAATACCCCTCTCATCCATGGTTGAAATACATACAAAACCTAAGAAAGAAAAAGGGAAAACTCTATTGTAATAGTGTCAAAATATTTCCTCTAAGCTTTAAGTGTGATCTAATCCATGAGAGGGGTAAGAGACCTTATAAGGGTTACCTCCTAAATTCGTCAAAAAGAGAGTGCTATAAAAGGGAGTCAATCCTTGCCCGTTGGAAGGAGGATACCTAGTGGAAAGCCGATTACTTCAAGAGAAGAGAATTCAGGAGTGGACGTAGGTTGTATGACCGAACCACTATAAAAATTCAAGTTTGCATTTATATTCTTGCAATTTATATTTCTGCAAACCATCCTTATTCCTCTACCTCTCCTTCTTACAATCGGCTTTAATTTTAAAGCTTTACATCATTCCAATACGCGCAATCGAAATCGATTTTCTTTGAAACGTGTTTTCAACGTATGAAGTTTCCGAAGGGGCTGGTTGGGTTCGTACCCAAATAAGTTTGGGCCAGACTCAAGGCCCAAACAGAGTTGCTGAACCTTATCTAGCAGTGGCACAACTAGACTGGGACGGTGGTACCACCTGGGTTCAGTCTTCCAAGAGGTCTAGGCGGTGGTCTTGCCCAAACTAGGCGGTGGTACCGCCCTAGGGCATAGTGCCTAGGGGCGGTGGCACCGATGGCTGGGCGGTGGTACCGCCTAATACACTGACCATGTTAGTGTGTCAAGCAATGGCACTGCTAGACTAAGCGGTGGACCGCCCAATGTTAGAGTTAGACTAGTGGTGGTACCACCAATGTCAGGCGGTGGTACCACCAGCACTTAGAAATCTGGGATGATTCAAATTTGGGATCCAAATTTGAATCACATTAAGCATATAAATGCCCCTCTCATCCTTACAATCGGCTTCAAGTTTAAAGCTTTACATCCTTCTAATAGTGCAATCGAAATCGATTTTCTTTGAAACGTGTTTTCAACGTATGAAGTTTCCGAAGGGGTTAGTTGAGTCCGTACCCAAATAAGTTTGGGCCAAACTCAAGGCCCAAACAGAGTTGTTAAACCTTATCTGGCGGTAGCACCACTAGACTGGGGCGATGGTACCACCTGAGTTCAGTCTCCCAAGTGGTATGGGTGTGGTACTGCCCAGACTGGGCGGTGGTACCGCTCTAGGGCAGAGTGCCTAGGGGCGGTGGCACCGCTGGCTGGGCGGTGGTAGTGCCCAATATATTAACCATGTTAGTGTGTCAAGCGATGGTACTGCTAGACTGAGTGGTAGTATCGCCCTGTGTTAGAGTCAGAATAGCGGTGGTACCGCCAATGTTAGGCGGTACCACCTAGGTCTAGTCTCCCAAGTGGTCTATTGGTAACGCATGTAGGCGTGTACCGCCCTAGGGCGAGTGCCTAGGGGCGGTGGCACCGCTGGTGGGTGGTGGTACCGCCCAATACACCGACCATGTTAGCGTGTCAAGTGATGGTACTGCCAGACTAAGCGGTGGTACCATCCAGTGTTAGAGTCAGAATAGCGGTGGTACCGCCAATGTTAGGCGGTGGTACCACCAGCACCTAGAAATCTGGGATGATTCAAATTTGGGCTCCAAATTTGAATCACATTAAGCCTATAAATACCCCTCTCATCCATGGTTGAAATACAAAGAAAACCTAAAGAAAAAGGGAAAACTCTACTATAATAGTGTCAAAATCTTTCCTCTAAGCTTTAAGTATGATCTAGTCCAAGAGAAGGGTAAGAGACCTTGTAAGGGTTACCTCCTAAGCCCGTCAAAAGGAGAGTACTATAAAAGGGAGTCAATCCTCGCCAGTTGGAAGTAGGATACCTAGTGAAAAGCCGATCACTTCAAGAGAAGAGGATTCAGGAGTGGACGTAGGTCGTATGACCGAACCACTATAAAAATCCAAGTTTGCAGTTATATTCTTGCAATTTACATTTTTGCAAACCATTCTTATTCCTCTACCTCTCCTTCTTACAATCAGCTTCAAGTTTAAAGCTTTACATCATTCCAATACGTGTAATCGAAATCGATTTTCTTTGAAACGTGTTTTCAACGTATGAAGTTTCCGAAGGGGCTGGTTGGGCCCGTACCCAAATAAGTTTGGGCCAGACTCAAGGCCCAAACAGAGTTGCTGAACCTTATCTGGCGGTGGCATAACTAGACTGGGACGGTGGTACCACTTGGGTTCAATCTCCCAAGAGGTCTGGGCGGTGGTCTTGCCCAGACTGGGCGGTGGTACCGCCCTAGGGCATAGTGCCTAGGGGCGGTGGCACCGATGGTGGGGCGGTGGTACTGCCTAATACACTGACTATGTTAGTGTGTCAAGCAATGGCACGACAAGACTAAGCGGTGGTACCGCCCAATGTTAGAGTTAGACTAGCGGTGGTACCACCAATGTCAGGCGGTGGTACCACCAGCACTTAGAAATCTGGGATGATTCAAATTTGGGATCCAAATTTGAATCACATTAAGCCTATAAATGCCCCTCTCATCTATGGTTAAAATACACACAAAACCTAAGAAAGAAAAAGGGAAAACTCTGCTATAATAGTGTCAAAATCTTTCCTCTAAACTTTAAGTGTGATCTAGTCCAAGAGGGGTAAGAGACCTTGTAAGGGTTACCTCCTATGCCCGTCAAAAGGAGAGTACTGTAAAAGGGAGTCAATCCTCACATGTTAGAAGGAGGATATATAGTGGAAAGCTGATCACTTCAAGAGAAGAGGATTCGGGAGTGGACGTAGGTCGTATGACCGAACCACTATAAAAATCTAGGTTTGCATTTATATTCTTGTAATTTACCTTTCTGCAAACCATCCTTATTCCTCTACCTCCCCTTCTTACAATCAACTTCAGGTTTAACGCTTTACATCCTTCCAATAAGTGCAATCGAAATCGATTTTCTTTGAAACATGTTTTCAACGTTTGAAGTTTCCGAAGGGGCTAGTTGGGCCCGTACCCAAATAAGTTTGGGCCAGACTCAAGGCCCAAACAGAGTTGCTGAACCTTATCTGGCGGGGCACCGCTAGATTGGGGCGGTGATACCACCTAGGTCTAGTCTCCCAAGTGGTCTGGGCTGTGGTACTGCCCCAGACTAGGCGGTGGTACCGCCCTAGGGCAGAGTGCCTAGGGGCGGTGGCACCGCTGGCTGGGTGGTGGTACCGCCCAATACACTGACCATGTTAGCGTGTCAAGTGATGGTACTGCCAGACTAAGCGGTGGTACCATCCAGTGTTAGAGTCAGACTAGCGGTGGTACCGTCAATGTTAGGTGGTGGTACCACCAGCACCTAGAAATCCGAGATGATTGAAATTTGGGCTCCAAATTTAAATCACATTGAGCCTATAAATATCCCTCTCATCCATGGTTGAAATACACACAAAACCTAAGAAAGAAAAAGGGAAAACTCTATTGTAATAATGTCAAAATCGTTCCTCTAAGCTTTAAGTGTGATCTAGTCTAAGAGAGGGATAAGAGACCTTGTAAGGGTTACCTCCTAAGCCCATCAAAAGGAGAGTGCTGTAAAAGGGAGTCAATCCTCACTCGTTGGAAGGAGGATACCTAGTGGAAAGCCGATCACTTCAAGAGAAGAGGATTCAGGAGTGGACATAGGTCGTATGACTGAACCACTATAAAAATCCAAGTTTGCATTTATATTCTTGCAATTTACATTTCTGCAAACCATCTTTATTCCTCTACCTCTCCTTCTTACAATCGGCTTCAAGTTTAAAGCTTTACATCCTTCCAATACGTGCAATCAAAATTGATTTTCTTTGAAATGTGTTTTCAACGTATGATGTTTTCGAACTTGTTTAAATCACCGAAATTTATCGTTATTTACTGTTGCACTAATTCACCCACCTCCCCTCTTAGTGTCGCTCTCAATCCCAATAATTGGTATCAGAGCCTTATTATTTCTCTTTCAAATTCACACCCGTGAGAAATGGCTATTCACGACTTTTAAGAGAGTTTTTCGATTGTTCATCCTCCGTTGTTTAACGGATCAGACTATACATATTGCATAACTCGAATGAGAGTTTTCTTGATTTCTATAGATTTAAACTTATGGAATATTATTGAAAATAATTTTCAACTTCCCTCTAAATCGACGAATGAATGGTCAGATTTAGAGAAGAAATCTTTTTCTTTAAATGCAAAGGCTATGAATGCCTTATTTTGTGCTTTGGACAAAAACGAGTTCAATCGGATTTCTACGTGTAAAATGATTTTTTATATTTGGCGAACACTTGGAATCACGCATGAGAGAACTAGTAGAGTCAAAGACTCGAAAGTAAATCTCTTATTGCATGATTTTGAGCTCTTTCGAATGACACCAAGCGAGTCTATCGGCGACATGTACACCCGTTTCACGGATGTCGTCAATAGCTTGAAAAGTCTTGGCAAGTATTTTTCAAATTTTGAACTCACTAACAAGATCTTAAGATCCCTTCCAAAAAGGTGGGATCCTAAAATAACCACAATATAAGAGACTAAAAATTTAAATAACTTTCCACTGGAAGAACTAATCGGGTCATTAATGACCTATGAAATGACACTCTTAGAATATTTTGAACTCGATGAATACATGAACCACCTTCCAAAAAATAGGAAGAATTTGAAACTCCGGATTATAAAATGCCACTTGAGTGATGACTCAAGTGATGAGGACAATGAAGAGGACATTGAACTTTTAATCAATTTTAATAAGTTCATTAAACAAAAATCTAAAATCTAAAATAAACTTGAATGGAGGAAGAGGCCAAAGAAGAGGAAGGCACCCAAGGGCAAATCAAGTAAAGAAGAGGCAAATTGGGCTTTGACGGATTTCATCAATGAGGTAAGTAACTCACCCATTATGCTTTTACCTTATTTTGAAATTACATGATGTTTTTTATGAGTGCTTAATTTAGATAGTAGGAAATAAAATATTATTTTCAAAAATTATATTATGCTTTTCTTTCTAGTATTTTTAAAAAGTAAAAATTATGAATGATAATTACTTAATTTGTGATAATGCATAAATTCTATGTATGCTTTCCGTATCAGATTTTGGTCTTAAACTTGATGTATATCTATGTATGTTATTCTTGAAAGTATCTTTATGATAATTACATCTCATGCTTGTACACCTAATAAGATAAAATCAATGAACATCTATCTTGATGACTTTATATTTTAAAACTATGCATGATGAGCAAATCTTATGTGTTAATGCTTGGCTCTCGTATAAAACTTTTGAAGATGCTTTATGGTATTATGCTTGATCTTTAAATTTTTGTATCATGCTTAATAAGGAATTGAAGTAATGAAAATTGAAATCCTACATTTTCGGAATAATGTGTTTTTGGACTTGATGGAATTCATGACAAAAATTATTTTTTGGATTTATAAAATGATGCATGATTTTGGTAAAAATTTGAGCATTGATCATCTTGTTGTAACTAATAAAAGAAAGTATTAAAATGGTTTCGATGATGTTTTTGGTTTTAAATATGATGCATGATATTTTCATATGAAAAATTTGAACATTCCTATGAAAGATCACATCACTTAAATTGAAACACATAAAAATTAGAAAATGCACTATCATGATGATTTATGTGTGATGCATTTGATCGTAATGGGTTTGACGACAATACTCATGTTTTGGATTTAAACTTGATACTCATCTTTTAAAACTTGAGCACATTTATATGAAACAAATAACTTAAAATAAAGCACATTATGTATGATGAGTAACTCTCACGTTTTGAACTAATGTGTATTTGGTCTTAATCATTTTTATGATGAATTTTTATATGACGTGTTATGTCTGTCTATTTTAAAAATCTTGATGATGGTTTTTTCCTTTATGTCTTGAACTTTCGTGCTTATCTCTATTTCACATTAAAAGACAAAGGCATGCTCTTATGAAATGAATCATAAAATGGAAATGCATATATCTTGAAATCTTTCTCTCTAGAGTTTTTTTATTTTTCCATAAAAGATAAGCAAGGAATTCATTTAGTTAATATTGTGAATCTCATGAATTTCTTGAATGTGATTTTGATGATATGTTTGGAGTTGATGAATTGAACTAGAATGAGATTTTTTAGAATGATTCATAACTTCTAAACTTTTGGAATCACAACCTTATTTTGTTGGAATCATGACTTGTTGAGTAATGAGAGCTTGAATGCATAAATCAAGGTGTTCTTTTTGCTATTTTTTACCAAACGAATCATGATTGATATCATTGCTATTATACCTCCTATGAATCATGTTGTAGAGAAAGAATTCATAAATCATGATGCAATGAGAATTCTTATGCAATAATCAAGTGCTCATGTAAAAGAAAATATTTACGATTCATGATCTTGATAATTATAATTTAAAATTTTTTGTTAAATCAAAATCATATGCCATGATTATTTCATTCATCAAAAGAGAAGTTTCCAAAGGAAATATAACTTGTGTTTTGATTTCTTGAAATTCAATACCTGAATTTTTATGAATTCGTGATCTTGATACTTGAATTTTTCTTTATGAAATGCGATCTTGATATCTTTTATGATGAATCATTATTAAAAGGATTTGTTAAATGAATCATGTTCCTCTTAATTTTCTTGAGCTTTTGTTTCATATTTTTCATGACTTAGAAATGATATGATTACTTTGGCTTGTATGCCTTGTGTGATAATTGAAAATCAATTTGCTTTATGATGAATCATTGAATCGTGATATGTCATTTGACTAATTGAATGCATTATGTGATATTGATTGATGATTTTTTATAAAATAAAAAGTTGATGTAACAAGGAAGAAAACCTTGTCCTCCCTTCTTTTTGAGAATGATAAAGTGGGAGTAAAATTACTACTTTGGAGAAAACTTCCTAGCTTGTGTATCACAAAAAAAAGTAGCAAACATAGCTAGCTAGAACTTGCAAAAAGGCAAAACTTACACTTCTCAAAATGAGAAAAAAGAAATTACAAAGTTGCATTATTTTTAAACTCATGAGCTTGCATGTCTAAAACATTGTAAATTTTACAAAAAATACTAGCTCATTGCAAAAAAAAAGGGGGTTGATAGCTTGCAAAGGCGAAATTTAGTTGCAAAAAGAGAAAAATTAAAAGGGAGCTAGCTTGCATATCGCAAAGTATGCTAGCATGCCTATCATTATTGCTTTCTTGCTTATCATCAATTTCCCTCATATCATGGTTTATTTATGACTCCCTTGAACTCATGACTTGATATGTTGAAAATTCATGATGTAAATTTATTATTTTGGCATGATCAAAGCATTGATGTAAAAGACTATTTGTACTCCACTTCATTTTGACAAAAACTAAGGGTGAGCTAGCTTGTTTAATTCACATTCATGACTTGAATTTTGATGATTGAAACAATTATGTCAATATTCATTTTTTGATATCTCATTTGTCATGATTTGAAAAGTTGATAAAAAAGGAAATGAATTACAACATTACATTTTCCCTTTCTTTTGACAATGATAAAGAGAAGACAAAATTGCTAGCTTGGTATATCACAAAGAAATCAAAGTGCAAACTTGCTATCTTGCTAGCCTACAAAAAAGAAAAAGAACTTGTTATCTTGAATATAAAAAATTGCTACCTTGCGAATTTAAGAAAAGCAAAATGTAACCTTGCACAAGAAACACGTGTTGAATTGCCATGATTACATATCCTTAAAAACTTGCTACAATTGAATATTTTTAAAGTGATGTATGTTGAACATCTAGATTGATAGCTAGTATAATTATAAAATTTCCATATCTTTTAAACTAGCTATGATGCTATTTCTCCTTTTTGTTGATGACATAAGGGGAGAAGTAGATTGATGACTTCATGCAATGCAATGTTGAGTGAATGTTTTACATATTTGTATGATATTTTTTGTTGTCATGATTTTGATACATGTTGCTTGGATTTGACATAATCTAAGGGTTCTATTAATATGGCACATTGATAGGGGGAGTTTGTTAAACTCTAGGAGTTAAGGTTAACTCCATTAGTCATCAATTAGTTGTCATCATCAAAAAGGGAGAGAT
This sequence comes from Musa beccarii, assembly GCA_024322285.1. Classification (NCBI taxonomy): domain Eukaryota; kingdom Viridiplantae; phylum Streptophyta; class Magnoliopsida; order Zingiberales; family Musaceae; genus Musa; species Musa beccarii. Next base: position 36,620,393 of record CM044399.1, on the reverse strand, counting down.
TATTGAATCTCGAATTTTGATGATGAAACTAATTGATCATGTTTGATTATCTAACTACATTTTGAGTCACGAAGGTCTACCCTCGATCAGGATTAGACAATTGACATAGAAAGAATCAATATTGCGTTAGAGGAAAACACGTCAGGAGATTAGACGTTGAGCCGAAGGTCTGGTCGACGATCGGTAGAAGGCTTCGGACAAAGAAATCGAGCATCGGGCTAGGAAGAGCGGAGTTGTGCCAAGAAGATCAGGGTTGCAGGCATAAACTGCTGATTGGGCAATAGGTTGCTAGAAAGGACAATGCGTCGAAGAAACGGGCGAAGCATCGATGTGCCAATGGCGTGCCGAGCGATATTTTGATTAAAGCGTTGTAATAATTGTCTAGATCGAAGTAGGATTAAGGACTAATTGGGTTATAATTGGGCTAACCCAGTCAGGGGTCAGTTGAGCCTATACCCAAATAAGTTTGGGCCGGACTCAAGGCCCAAACAGGGTTGCTGAACCCTGTATGGCAGTGGCACCACTAGACTAGGGTGGTGGTACCGCCTGGGTTCAGTCTCCCAGGTGGTCTGGGCGGTGGTACCACCCTGGGGTAGAGTGCTTGGACGGTGGCATCGTTGGCTGGGTGGTGGTACCACCCAGTACACTGACCATGTTAGTGTGTCAAGCAGTGGTACCATCAGACTGAGTGGTGGTACCACCTAGTGTCAGAGTCAGACTGGTGGTGGTACCGCCAGCACTTGAAAATCTAAGATGATTAAAATTTGAGCTCCAAATTTGAATCACATTGAGGCCTATAAATACCCCTCTCATCCATGGTTGAAATACACACTAAACCTAAGAAAGAAAAAGGGAAAACTTGTTGAATCTTGGATTTTGATGATGAAGTTAATTGGTGAATTATTTGTTTTAATCCATATTATTGAGATAAGTGTGCAGGATTAACTATGTAGGATGAAAACATAAAGCAATTTACCAAGGTCAAGTTTGCCGGGTGTTCGAGAGTTCATCGGAAGTCCGAAGGATCATCAAAATTGTTGTCAAAACCAACCGAGATAGAATCAGGGACTTGCCGAAGGTTTCGAAAGTTTACCGGAAAGATCGTCGGAGGTTCGTAGAGATCACTGAGAAGGTTTGGAAGCTTGCCAAAGACTCGTTGAGCTCGCCACAAAATTTGGGAGCCTGTTGGGAGTCCATCGGAAGTAATCCGAAGGAGTGTCGGAAGTCTACCGGAATTTTATCAGAAAGCTCATCGGAAGTAGACTTGAAGAATGTCAATTTAAATCACTTATAATTATGTTTCAATTTTATAATTAACATATAATTAGGATAAGGATTAGGAAATAATCCTGTTTAAACCTAGTAGGGGCCAACCGGGCTCTTATTGGGCTGATTTGGGCCTAAAATAGGGCTCATTCAGCTTTGTTGAATGGCCTAAGCGATGGTACCGCCCATGCTGGGCGATGGAACCGCCCAATGGCCGAGAGCTTGGGCAGTGGCACTGCCTAGCACTCGAGAGGTTAGGCGATGGCACCGTTGCCCTGGGTGATGGAATTGCCTAATACTCTATCAGTCTGATAACTGAAAGGCGGTGGCACCGCCAACACCAGGAAACCCAAAATGAATTCAAATTTGAAGCCCAAATTTGAATCCTCTTGGGGTTTATAAATACCCCTCTTTTCTCAGCTAAAAGTGCAACCTTTTGAGAGTTAGAAATTGAGCAAAAGCCATAGCAAAGCTTTGTTTTCGATAGCTTAAGTGTTTACCTCCCTCTCTTTGCAAAAATCTGTAAGAGTGTGAACTACTTGTAAGAAGGTTGTAAGAGGGGTATTTGGTCCTTCCCCTTTAAAGTGACTGGCTAGTGGAAGTTGGGAGCCTCATCAAAGAAGGCTTCGAAAGCAGATGTAGGTTATTTAACCGAACCACTATACATCGTGGTGTTTCTTGAATATGTGAGTGTTTAAATTTTTGAATCATTTCTTTACTTAGCTACAAATCATTCAGTCTTCATCTCCTTTACTCGAGCTACTTTAACTAAGTCATTTTTTTATTGAATCGAAATCTCCATACAAACTAGTTATTTATGAAATCGATTTCAAACTTACTAGTTTTAATTCGCTGCACTAATTCACCCTCCCCCCCTCTTATTGCCACTCCAATCCTAACAATTAGTATCAGAGCAAGGTTCACTGTCATATTTGGTTTAAAACCCAAGAGAGATGGTTTACTCCGGTATGCAAGAGGGTCACTCCATTACACGTTCGCCTATATTTAATGGGTCGGATTACACATATTGAAAGACTCGTATGAGGATCTTTCTTATTTCCATGGATTTTGAGCTTTAAAATATCATCGAAAATAGATTTCAAAAATCTTCTCTTCCGATGAGTGAATGGAATGAATCAGAGAAGAAGGTTTTTACTTTAAATGCAAAGGCTATGAATACCTTATTTTGTGCACTTGATAAAAATGAGTTTAATCGCGTTTCGATTTGTGAATCAGCTTTTGATATTTGGCACACTCTTGAGATCACTCATGAAGGCACTAGCTAAGTGAAAGAATCTAAAATCAATATTCTTATGCATTCTTACGAGCTTTTTCAAATGAAACCAAGTGAGTCCATCAGAGACATGTACACTCGCTTCACGGATGTCGTCAATGGACTCAAGGCACTTGGTAAAGATTTTTTTAATTTTGAACTAGTAACAAAAATTTTAAGATCCCTTCCAAAGAGTTAGGATCCAAAGGTTATGACCATTTAAGAGGCCAAGGACCTTAAATCTTTTCCTATCGAAGAACTCATAGGGTCTTTAATGACCTATGAAATAACATGTCATGCTCATGATGAGCTAAAGAACCCCCTTCCAAAGAACAGGAAGGATATGGCATTAAGAACACAAGAAGACCACTTGAAAGGAACATTAAGTGATGAGGACTTTGATGAAGACATTGCACTCTTAACTAGAAAATTTAAAAAATTTATTAAAAAAGGTAAATTTAAAAATGAATCCAAAAATAAACTTGAACAAAAAAAGGACCAAGTCATATGTTACGAATGCAAGAAGCCAGGGTACTTCAAAAATGAATGCCCCCAAGCCAAGAAGAAGCAACTCAAGAAGAAGAAGGCATTGAAGGCTACATGGGATGATTCAGGTGATCCAAGGATGAAGAAACAAGCAACAAAGAGGAGGCCAACTTCACGCTAATGGCCTTAGGAGAAGAGAGTCATTCACCATCACAAGCTAGGAGCAAGAGATGGTATCTTGATAATGGATGCTCAAGGCACATGACCGGAGATCTATCTCAATTCTCTATACTCACAAACAAAGAAGAAGGGTATGTCACCTTCGAAGACAACAGCAAGGATAAAATTATTGGCAAGGGAACCATAGGTAACAAATCAACTTTTTAAATTAATAATGTGTTATTGGTAAATGGTTTAAAGCATAATCTTTTGAGTGTTAGTCAATTATGTGATAAGGGATATGTTGTGAAATTTGAATCTAATGCTTGTATTATTGAAAAACCACATAACAATACATCTATGATTTCACTAAAATAAAATAATATCTACACCATCAACATTGATGATCTTAGTAGTGAAATGTATTTTTCGGTGTTGAATGATGACGCTTGGCTTTGGCATAGGAGATTAAGTCATGCTAGCATGAAGCTAATCAATCAAATCACATCCAAAGCACTTGTAAGAGGCATTCCCAATGTTAAGTTCATTAAAGATAAAGTATGTGATGCTTGTCAACTAGGAAAACAAATTAAAACTTGCTTCAAGCCAAAAAATCAAATATGTAACTCTAGACCATTATAATTGATTCATATGGATTTATTTGGACCAATTGACACAACAAGCCTAGGAGGAAGCAAATATGCCTTTGTAATTATAGATGACTATAGTAGAAACACTTGGACCTATTTCTTGGCTCACAAAAGTGATTATTTTAAATGTTTCTCTAAATTTTGTAAACTTACTCAAACGAAAAGGATTTCATGATTTCATCCATTCGGAGTGATCACGGTGGTGAATTCCAAAACCATGACTTCCAAAATTTTTGTGAATCAAATGGGTACAACCATAACTTCTCTACTCCAAGGAATCCTCAACAAAATGGAGTAGTAGAAAGAAAGAATAGAAATTTATAAGAAATGACAAGAACCATGTTAAATGAACATAGTCTACCCAAATACTTTTGGGCCAAAGCCATTAATACAACATGCTATATCATGAATAGGGTTCTAGTAAGACCACCTCTATCCAAGACTCCTTATGAATTATGGAATAACGAAAAATCTAATATTTCTTACTTTAAAATTTTTGGTTGAAAATGCTTTATTTTAAATAAAAAGGATGCTTTAGGAAAATTCGATTCTAAACCCGATGAAGGCATCTTTCTTGGTTACTCTTCCGTTTCTAAAGCTTTTTGTATTTTTAACAAAAGAACGTTAGTTATAGAAGAGTCTATTCATGTTATTTTTAATGAAATTTTTAAATTTAAGAAAAAAGATTTGATGATAATTTTGGTTTTGATGGTTTGAATTTAAATGAACCCTCTCCTCAAAATAGCAACTTGGATGCATCTTCCCAAATTTCCTTACCTAAGGAATGGAAGTATGTAGATGCCCATCCCAAGGAGTTAATTATAAGAGACATTGAAAGGGGTTCAAACTTGTTCTTCTTTAAAAATTTTTGTGCCCATGCCACTTTTCTTTCTCAAATTGAACCTAAGTGAATTGATGATACCTTGAAAGATGATTCTTGGGTTATCGCAATACAAGAAGAATTGAATCAATTTGGAAGGAATGAGGTAAGGAAGCTTGTTCCTAGACCTAGTGACCATTTAGTTATTAGTACTAAATAGGTCTTTAGAAACAAGCAAGATGAATACGGTATCGTGGTTAGAAATAAGGCTAGACTAGTGGCCAAAGGTTTCAACTAAGAAGAAGGTATTGATTATGAAGAGACCTTCACTCCTATGGTAAGATTAGAAGCCATTAGGATGCTCCTTGCCTATGCTAGTAGTAAAAATTTTAAGCTTTTTCAAAGGATGTCAAAAGTGCTTTCTTAAATGGCTTTATTTCTGAAGAAGTGTATGTTGAACAACCACTAGGATTTGAAAATTCTTTTCTTTCCAATCATGTGTTTAAACTAACTAAGGCTCTCTATGGATTAAAACAAGCCTTTAGGGCTTGGTATGAGAGGCTTAGTTTTTCTTAATTTCAAATAATTTTACTAAAGGCAAGGTTGATACAACATTATTTATCAAACATTTTAAAAATAATTTTCTTGTTGTTCAAATTTATGTTAACGATATTATCTTTGGTTTTTTGGATGATTCACTATGCGAATCATTTGCTAAGTGTATGAGTCATGAATTTGAAATGAGCTTAATGGGAGAATTAACCTTCTTTCTAGGATTGCAAGTTAAACAACCTAGTGATGGCATATTTCTTAATCAAACAAAGTATATATTAGAATTGTTAAAACGATTTAACGTGGATGGTTTAAAAGCCATCAACACTCCAATGAGTACTTCTACCAAGTTAGACTTGGATGAAAGTGGAGAAAATTTTGATCAAAAAATATATAGGGAAATGATAGTTAGCTTACTTTACCTCACCACAACTAGACCAGATATCATGTTAGGTCTATGTGCAAGATTCTAAGCTAATCCTAAGTTATCTCATCTCAAAGCTATTAAAAGAATCCTTAGGTATCTTAAAGGAACTCCTAATCTAGGATTATGGTATCCAAAATCTGATAACTTTGATTTAAAAACCTATGCGGATGCAGATTTTGGTGGTTATAGAATAGATAGAAAGAGCACATCCGAAACATGCCAATTTTTAAGACATGCACTTGTTTCTTAGACTTCTAAGAAATAAAATTCGGTTGCACTATCTACGGCGGAAGCCGAATACATAGCTGCAAGTGCATGTTGTGCATAAGTTGTTTAGATGAAAAATATGTTAGAAGACTATGAAATTTATCTAAAGAATATTCCCATAAAATGTGATAATACAAGCGCTATTTGTCTAACCAAAAGTCAAATTCAATACTCTAGAGCTAAGATATTGACATTAGGCATCACTTTATACGAGATCATGTAAATAATAATAATGTCATTCTAGAATTTATTGATATAAAACACCAATTAGCGGACATCTTCATAAAACCCCTAAATGAAGAACAATTTGACTTCATTAGAAAAGAATTAGGCATGCTAAATTGTTCTAATACATAATGTTATATGTTTCTTTTCCTAAATTTTCCAACTTCGGTTTTGATTGTATCATCTTAATATTATCTCTTCATTTTTTAATGACAACTTTACAATATCATCTTAGCATTTTGATGAAAGCTCTCATTTTTATCTTCTTATTTTGATTCTCCTCTTCAATTGATAAATTTTTGATTTGTGTCATGACTTTTGATGAAATGATTAAATTTTCAGTTTTGATAGTTTCACATTGATATTAAATTTTTGCATTTTGATGACATCTTTATATCATGGAGCTCACATTTTTATCTTTCGATCATAATCTTAATGAAAGCTATCATGATGTTGTTTTCCTCATTCTTTAAATAGTGGATACTAATGATGTAGTAAAAATTGATTTTATACCCTCTTTTAAGTATAACTAAAGATATTTCATGACTTGCATTTTATATGAAGCATAACATATGCATAAATTAATGTCATGAATTGTGCAAAATTAAGTTCTTAAATGTTCATTTTTGATTTTTATTCTTGTGCTAATCGGCATGATTCAAGGTTTTATGACTTCCTCCTCATGAATCACTACAAGAATGCCACGTCGAATTTTTTCCTTCAAATTTTTGATGTTGATATATTTCATTCGTTGAAGTTTTATGAATTTTGACATATCATTCTTATGGAGTTTACCTTAAAATATGAAATCTTTGATGAATGACTTTAATGATCTATCCTTTCACAATTCTATGCTCGAATTCTCAATAAAAAAATTGAGTCTTAAAATTTTCATGTATGAATTCTTCATGAGCATTTTGAAACTCTAATGTATTTCTTCGGATCTCATGAACATGAATAAAAATGGTCCAAACATTTTCAAATTTATCCATCAAGGATGACATATTTTGCATTATGTTCAACTCATTTATCATATGCTTGATAATTGACCACTCTTTTTTTTTTGTGGTATGGTACCTTGTGGTGGCTACTTCACCTCCTTTTTGTTGATGACAAAGGGGGAGAAAAATGTGTAAATTGATGACATATGAAAATAACTTGATAAAATATCTTACATAGTATTAAGAAGATTGAATTCAAGTGTTTTGAGATCAATATCATATCATGTTTAAAAATTGGGTTCTTTTTATTGATATGATAAGCTAATATTTCATTTGATATCATGCCTTGATCTTGTGCACTTCATTGATATCATTTGATCCTTGTGGTAATTCAATCTGTGATTAGTTTCTCTTATCGAAATGATGAATGTCTATTATTTGACTAGAAAATGCATATCATGCCAAGATATTGTGAAAAATACGAAGTTTCATATTTATGGATGAAAGATCATGCTTGTTAAGCATGACGGTAAGTTTATGATTGAAACTTATCGGGTTTGGGTTGAATTCAAGAAGATTGAATTCAAGTATTTTTACCTTCTCATAATATAGCATATAGTTAAGGGGAGTTAAGATTAACTCCATCATCAATTGATTATCATCATCAAAAAGGGGGAGATTGTTGAATCTCGGATTTTCATGATGAAGTCAATTGGTGAATTATTTATTGTAATTCATATTGCTGAGATAAGTGTGCAGGATTAACTACGATAGGATGAAAACATAAAGCGATTTACTGAGGTCAAGTTCGCCGGGAGTTCGAGAGTTCACCAGAAGTTCGAAGAATCGTCGGAAGTGTTGCCGGAACCAACCAAGATAGATTCAGGGACTTACCGAAAGTTTCGGAAGTTCACTGGAAAGATCGTCGGAGGTTCGCGAAGATCACCGAGAAGGTTCGGAAGCTTGCCAAAGACTCATTGAGCTTGCCACAAAATCCGAGAGCCTGTTGGGAGTCCACCGGAAGAAATCTGAAGGAGTGTCGGAAGTCCATCGAAATTTTTCCAGAAAGCTCACCGGAAGTAGACTTGAAGAATATTGATTTAAATCACTTATAATTATATTTTAATTTCATAGTTAGCACATAATTAGGATAAGGATTAGGAAATAATCCTGTTTAAACCTAGTAGGGGCCAACGGGGCTCTTATTGGGCTGATTTAGGCCTAAAATAGGGCCCATTCAGCTTTGTTGAATGGCCTAGGCGATGGTACCGCCCATGCTGGGCGGTGGAATCGCCCAGTGGCTAAGAAGCTGGGCGGTGGCACCACTTAGCACCCGAGAGGCTGGGCGGTGGCACAATTGCCCTAGGCAGTAGAATCGCCCAGTACTTCGTTAGTCTAACAACTGACAGGCGATAGCACCGCCAACACCGGGAAACCTAAAATGAATTCAAATTTAGAGCCCAAATTTAAATCCTCATTGGGTCTATAAATACTCCTCTTTTCTCAGCTAAAAGTACAACCTTTTGAGAGTTAGAAATTGAGCAAAAGCCATAGCAAAACTTTATTTTTGATAGCTTAAGTGTTCACCTCCCTCTCTTTGCAAAAATCTATAAGAGTGTGAACCACTTGTAAGAAGGTTGTAAGAGGAGTATTTGGTCCTTCCCCTTCAAAGTGACTGGCTAGTGGAAGTTGGGAGCCTCATCGAAGAAGGCTTCGAAAGTGGATGCAGGTCATTTGACTAAACCACTATACATCATTGTGTTCCTTGAATGTATGAGTGTTTAAATTTCTGAATCATTTCTTTACTTAGTTGTAAATCATTCGATCTTCATCTCCTTTACTCGAGCTACTTTAACTAAGTCATTTTTCGTTGAATCGAAATCTTCATACGAACTAGCTATTTACGAAATCGATTTCAAACTTACTAGTTTTAATCTGCTACACTAATTCACCCCCCCCTCTTAGTGTCACTCCAGTCCTAACAAAACTCTGCTATACTAGTGTCAAAATCTTTCCTCTAAGCTTTAAGTGTGATCTAGTCCAAGAGAGGGGTAAGAGACCTTGTAAGGATTACCTCCTAAGCCTGTCAAAAGGAGAGTACTATAAAAGGGAGTCAATCCTCGCTCGTTGGAAGGAGGATACCTAGTGGAAAGTCGATCACCTCAAGAGAAGAGGATTCGGGAGTGGACGTAGGTCGTATGACCGAACCACTATAAAAATCCGGGTTTGCATTTATATTCTTACAATTTATATTTCTGCAAATCATCCTTATTCCTCTACCTCTCCTTTTTACAATCGGCTTCGAGTTTAAAGCTTTACATCCTTCCAATACGTGTAATCGAAATTGATTTTCTTTGAAATGTGTTTTCAACATGTGAAGTTTCCGAACTTGTTTAAATCACCAAAATTTATCATTATTTACTACTGTACTAATTCACCACCCCCCCCTCTTAGTGCCGCTCTCGATCCTAATAAATTTGACTTCATTAGAAGAAAATTAGACATGCTAAATTATCCTAATGCATGAGTTTATTATATACCTTTTTCGAAATTTTTTGATTTCATACTATTTTTGTATCATCTTTTTGATTTCATAAATGGAGCTTTCATGAACTTATTTTTCTATCTTCCTCCTATCTCGATATTGAATTCACTTAATGAATGTTTGATACTCTAGCTACAATGTTTGATAACTTTTTGAATTGGTATCGAACTCGATTTTATCGTTTGATGACTTTTGACACTTTTTTAATCCTCCCTTTATTCACGAATCTTTACTCATGAATCCTTGTATTTCACACTTATGAAGTTCTGATAAGAAATGGATTTTAATGACTTGAAAAATTTTATAAAGATTATGAATTTGTTTAATAGCAACACCATTCATGAACTTACTTCATGAAAATGTCACTCTCGGATCTTATTTGACTCTTGTGCAAATTCTTGCAAAATGATATATGTGACATTCATGGATTCTATGAAATGATACATATTAGCTCTTGATGCACTCAATTTTCTTTAGCTTGAACGAATTGTTTTCATGATTCACGGACTTCTTCTCTTTATACATATCTTTATGTCATGAGTTCTTTATAAAGGAAGAAGCTTTTATGAATTTTTAATAGCTTGAATGCCCTCTTGAACTCAATACAGATTTCAGTCACTTCTTTAAATGTGAATTTAATGTCATGATAAAAGTGATGTATGAATTTTTAAGAAACATCATTTACATCATTCATAAACGAACATTCATGACTCTTGTATAAATTTTTGTGTCATGAGACTTTCTGAATTTTTGATAACTTGAATGATTCATTTTTGCTTACTTCGCAAATTTTATGGAAATGTCGAGTTAGCTCTTATTGTGAATTTTTTTTCATGTGTGAATTTTTAAATAACATAAATGAATTGTTTTTCTGTTGTAATATTCATGAAAATTTTATTACAGATCGAGTGGCACTAAGAGGGGGGGGGGGGTGAATTAGTGCAGCGGTAAAGAACGATAAATTTTTACGATTTAAAACAACTTCCGAGATATAACATTTGAGCTTATGTTTCTGATTTGTTCTTCTGATATGCTCTTAGATATCTCATATGCCATTGTTATCATTTGAAATATGTTCTGAAACCATTTCATATGCTATTTAATATGTTCAGAAATGTTTCATCTGTTCTTGATTTGCATTAAAACATTTCCTACGTCATTGTTATGTTTTGAAATATTTTATTTGCTTTGATTTGCTCCGAAACATTTCATATGCCATTGATATGCTCTGTAATGTCTTATATGTCATTTGAATTGCTCCAAAATACTATTTATAGATATGTTCCAATTACTCTTTACCCCATTTGTTATTGAACCAAATAGGTTTGAATCAGAGGGTATTTTCGATTCAGTATCCGATAAGATGATAAATATGTCTTCTTATATCTTGCTTTGTATTTTGATTATCATGTTTTTTTTAAAACTATTATTTTTCACCATGAATATATTAATCACTTGCTAAGCTCTGTTATTCTCACTCCGATCGCTATAACTTTTTTTTTTCAAGCCAGCTTATCAGTCTCTGGAATGTTTAAATTGGGTTAACGAAGGAAATGCTAGAAGATTTTAGCTTGAGCTTTAATGGATGATATGTTTTGTTGCATAAATATATTTTGTGTTTAAGAAAATGATGACGATAAATCTGAACTTATGTGTTCTGTAAAAGTTAAAGGACCTCTCATGTTAGGATTTGGAATGTTAAGTTTAAATTGTATAATGATATGAACATGTGGTAAATGTTGGTTTGGTAATTGTATGGATTCCTACACTTGTGAATTTATGATATGGATGTTGTTTAGTTGAGTTAGTTTTGGACTTTATGAATCAATGAATGAAGTGGAGTATGATTTATGAAACTTTACAGTTTACGAATTATGAATTTAAGGGTTTAAATATTGATTTGAATGATTTTTAGAATCCTCAAATTGTTAGAATGGATCCTGGATTGAATTGTTCTTAAAATTTTAATGTTATGGATTTTTAAGACAGGGTCACACCTCCTAAACAAAGATTAAAAAATTCAAGGGGGCATGACAGAAGTGGTATCAGAGCATGATTTGAGGATTTCTAAGAATTTTGATATACTAGATGTGTAATAAATTTTGAGGTTTAGTGATTTTAATTTAGAGACTGATCAAAAGCTTCCTTTTATTGATTTTAGGAAGTAAGAATGACGAGGTCATCTGGTTCTCCTATTGCATCTACTTTTGATCAATTGAGTGGAATTAAGAAAACTCTAGAGGCTATGACACAAGTGATGCAACAACAAGTCCAACAAGGAAGAAATGATGAAGCGGGACTTCAAACCAGACTAGGTTGGGAATTGAGTAGTTTAAGAAGCTCAGTCTGTAAGGATCAAAAGGCACTAAGAGGGGGGGGTGAATTAGTGCAGCGGATTAAACTCGTATTCTTGAAACCGATTTCGCAAAGAAACACAAGTTCGTAGGAAGATTTCGATTCGACGAAAGAGAACTTGAAATTAATTGCTTGTGAAAAGGAACTAACTATGAACTTGCAGCCAAGAAATGAAATGATTCAGAAATATAAACACTCATATATTTAAGGACACAATGATGTATAGTGGTTCGGTCAAATGACCTACATCCACTCTTGAAGCCTTTGCGATGAGGCTCCGCTCTTCCACTAGCAAGTCCTTTGAAGGGGAAGGATCAAACACCCCTTTTTACAACCCTTTACAAGATGTTCACACTTGTACAAGATCTCTCAAGAAGAAGAAGAAGGTGAACACTTAGCAAAGAAAACAACACTTTTCAAACTCTTCAAAAGCTCAAGACTCAAACTTTTTCTTGCTCAAAAGGGTTGTATTTTTCAGCTGAAAAGGAAGGGGTATTTATAAGCCTCAAAGTGATTCAAATTTGGAGCCCAAACTTGGAGCCAAAAATTTGAATCCTTTGAGTTTTTCTCTTGATCAAGTCTTGGCAGATCGACACACCCAGCGTGTCTACCGCCCACCAGCGGTGCTACCACCTGGCTTTCCACGCACCAGCGGTGCTACACTTTCAACCAGCGGTGCTACCGCCTGCTACAATAGCCGGGCTCGCTACAGTGAGCGCATGATACAAGATACTGCTCGCTCACAGTGAGAGCCTCACATAAGATCCGGGCTCACTATGATAGCGAGGCTACAGATATGCACGTAGCATGCATGCATGTGTAGCTTGATTCGGTTTGGGCCAAAATTTTGGCCCAAACTCATCTAATCAAGGCCCAATGGGCCCCACTTTGATTATCTAATCCTAACCCAAAATACGTGCTAACTACTTAATTTTAAAGACGTTTCCTAAGCTATTACAAAGTCCACATGACAACTTCTTCCGGCGAGCTTCCGGTCAACTTCCGATCTTCCGACGAACCTGGAAACCATTCCGCGGACTCACGGCAAGCTCTCGGACTTCACGATGATCTTGGCGAGTTCCCCGAGCTTCTTTGGCAAGCTCCGATCTTTTTTGGCAAGCTCGCGAACTTCCGACGAACCTCCCGACGAACTTCAAAACCCTTCGGCAAGCTTCCTACTGTTCTCGACCAGTTCGACAGCGCTCCCAACGAATCTTCGGACTTCCTTTGAACACTCGAACTCCCAACGATTCATCACACTTGTCTTCGGCCCTTTGTTTCGCTTTACGTCTTCATCCCTATCGTAGTCAATCCCGCTTTCGATAGTAGACTGCATAACTCAAAACGCAGTTAGACCACAAATCACACTCAATTAGTTTCATCATCAAAATCCGAGATTCAACAATCTCCCCTTTTTGATGATGACAACTAATTGATGACCGAACGAGTTAACCATAACTCCCTGGAGTTTAACACAAACTCCCCTATCAATATGCAATTGATAGAACCCTTGGATTATCCCAAATCCAAGTAACATGTATCATTCATGTAGTGAAATAAGAACAAACCATCATGCAAATATAAAATATTCAATCAATGCATGAAGTCATCAATCTACTTCTCCCCTATGTCATCAACAAAAGGAGAAGTATTATTATAGCTAGTTTAAAAGATATGCAGATTTTTACAACAAACTAGCTTGCACTTTGTAAGATATGCAGATTTTTACAATATCATACAACATTTTGCAATACAACATTAAGTTATACCATTCAATCATAGCAAGTTTCAAAGATGGGCAATGATGGTAATTTTCACTTGCTTCTTGAGATGTGCAAATTTGCACCTTGTTTCTCACGATAGCAATATTTGCATCATTTGATATAACAATTCTTAGCTTCTCATGAAGTTGCAAAGTAGGAATCAAGATGGCAAATTTTTGCAATGTTCGAGCTAAAACTTTCTCCCCTTTGTTAGCATCAAAAGAAAGGGAGGATAAAATACTTCAAATAATCTTGCATAAGATTCAACAATAATTTGTAACAAAAATGCAAGCAATTTTGAAGAAGTGAAATTGAGCAAGATTTTTGCCTCTCTTGAGATAGCAACTCTTTGCTTCTCAATGTTCAAGCTAGCAGAATTTTCTCTTTTGAAGCACAAGCAAGCAATAAATCTTCTCCCCCTTTGTTTTTGTCAAAGAGAAGGGATGAATATTATCTCAATCAAATAATTTTGCATCAATCAATATATCAATCATCACATGATGCATACGAGATGATATTGAAACATGAGAAATCATGTCATGAAGGATATCAATATGTAAATTCAACAAGAATCAAAACCAAAAGATATCATCCATGATTCATAACTTTTCATTTTAGCAAGATCTAGATTCATATTTATCAATTTTAATTCAAGATAAATGTCATACAACCAAGAATCATGATATATGAAAGCATATCGATATTAAGGATCAAATCATGATTACAAGTGCTAACATATTTTCTTTTCATTCATTTTTAAGCCATGATAAAAGAATAAATCAATGATTCAAATATTAAGCACAATTCTTTTTCATCAAATTTTCAATCGTATAAGGCTTACATGGCAAATATCAATTCATGATAAAGGGTATACTATCTTGAATCATGATGCATAAAAACATATCATTCTCATAGATCAAGTCATGATTCATTGATTCATCATAAGGCAAATTTCTTTTCAATTATCTATTTTTCAATTGCCACATAAGACATACAAGCCAAAGAATCTTTGTCATTTCTATATTATGAAATATATGATAATAAGACTCATGATTCATTTAAAAAGATATAGCATAAAGAGTAACTTGATTCAAGTATAAGATTTTTCATCAAGATCACATTTCATAAGAATCAAGATCACAAATTCATAAAAATTCAAGGATTGAATTCCGAGAAATCAAAAGACAAGTTACATTTCATTTAAGGAATTTTCTTTTGATAAGACGGAAGGAGCATGGTAAAAGATCTTGATTTATAAAGAGTTTCAAGTCATATTTGTCAAGATCATGATTTCAATAAAATTTCTTTATAGCAAAATGAAATCTTTTAGAACTTGATTCAAGCATTAAATATGTCTTAACAAATCATAATTCTAGAAGATTCAAGAATCATTAAAAGAAAAATCATTCAAGCTCAATTTATCAACTTATGACTCATAATTAAATTATTATTTTTGAGATTAATAACATGAATAAAGTCATTACCGTATCATCAAAATCTCATTCGTAATTCTAATGATTTATAAAATATCATAAATGAATTTATCACTTGCCTTTCATCAAAAATTGAAAATCAAACTTTATCATAAAATTGTCAAGGCATAAATGCAACATATTATTCCAAGACATGAGATTCAATTTATCATGATAATATGTTTCATGTTTCAAAAGATGAGTATCAAATTTTAAAACCGAAACATGAGTTTGTCATCAAGATATGATATCACAAAGTCATTAAGCATGATAACAAACTTTTAGTATTTTATTTCAATGATGATTTCATAATGTATGTTCAAACATTTATGTGGATCCCATCATTGTAGAAATTCAAAACATAAGTTTGTCATTATATCCATCAAGATCATATGCATCAAATATCATGACAATACATTTTCTCATCTTTATGAGTTTCAATTTAAGTGATTTGATCTTTCATAAGAATGTTCAACTTTTTCATATGAAAATGTCATGCATTATATTCAAAAACGAAAATATCATCAAAATCATTTTAATTTATAAGATTCATAAGATATCACAAAATCATTAAGCATGACAACCAACTATTATTATCAATGATGATTACATAAGGTATGTCCAATTATATATATGAAAATCATCATTGTATTACTTTGAAATACAAGTTGTCATGTAGTCCATTAAGATCAAAAGCATTACACGTAAAGCATCATGATAGTGCAATTTCTCATTTTTTATGTGTTCCATTTCAAGTGATTTGATGTGAGTATACTCATGTTTTTCATATAGATCCAAAGAGCAAGTTTCAAGAGAAATCATTAAGACCGAAAACATGAAGCACATTTTTAAAATATTCATCATGTTTATTTTCATGAGATTCACAAGACTCATAACATGAATTCATTCATCTCAATAGAATAAAAAAGATATTTTCATTTTAAGCAATTTGATGTGAGCATATTCAAAATTTTTATGAAAACATGTATCAAAATAAAACACAAGCTTCGTCAATAAATTGTCAAGACTAAATATGTAAAAATGATAGCACACTTTCAATTTTTATGTTAAAATGCCATGTTCAAATTTTTGCCAAAATCATGCATCTATTTATAAATTCGAAAAATATGTTTCATCATCACAATATGACACTTTATTACTTCAAAAGCTCATGCATGATAAAATCATCAAGCATCATATTTGGAGACAATGTAAACCATCAAGATACACATGCATGGATTAATCCTAAGCATTATCACAAATCTTGCATCATTCATATGTTTACTTTTCAAAAATACTATAAAGAAAAGCATAGTATAATTTCGAATTTTTTTTTTAATTTCTAAAAACACAAGAAAAGCATTAAAAAAAATTCCTACTAACTAAGTTAAGCATTCATGGAAATCATCAAGTAATTTCAAAATAATTCAAGGAAGTTAAGTTACTTACCTCATTGTCGAAGCCCATTAAAGCGTAGTTTGCTTCTTCTTCTTGGTGAGCCTTCTTCTTCTTCATTGGTCTATTCCTCCGTTCAAGTTCATTGTTGATTTTAGATTTTTGTTTAATGAACTTATTAAGATTGATTAAAGGTTCAAAGTCCTCTTCATTGTCCTCATCACTTGAGTCATCACTCAAGTGGCATTCTCTTGTTCTAAGTTCAAAAACCTTCTTGTTCTTTAGAAGGTGGTTCATGTGTTCATCATGTTCATCATATTCATCATGTTCCATTTCATAGGTCTTTAAAGACCCAATGAGTTCATCAATAGAATAATTATTTAGATCCTTTGATTCTTGAATCGCCGTTATTTTAGGATCCCACCATTTTGAAAGGGATCTTAAGATCTTGTTAGTGAGTTCAAAATTCAAAAACTTTTACCAAGACTTTTCAAGCTATTGACGACATCCATGAAGCGGGTGTACATGTCGTCGATAGATTCGCTTGTGTCATTTGGAAGAGCTCAAAATCATGCAACAAAGGTTTACTTTCGAGTCTTTAACTCTACTAGTTCCCTCATGCGTGATTTCAAGAGTTCGCCAAATGTCAAAAGCCGTTCGCACATAGAAATCCGATTAAACTCGTTCTTGTTTAAAGCACAAAATAAGGCATTCATAGCCTTTGCGTTTAAAGAAAATGACCTTTTCTCCAAAACCGACCATTCGTCGTCGGTTTAGAGGAAGGTTGAAAACCATTTTCAATGATGTTCCACAAATCCAAATCCATTGAAAGCATGAAAACTCTCATTCGAGTTTTCCAATATGTGTAGTCCGCATGCAAAAGAACGGTGGACTAAAATTGAAAAGCCCTCTTGAAAACCATTTAGAGCCATTTCTCACGGGTGTAAATCCGAAGAGAAAGAACGTGGCTCGATACCAATTGTAAGGATCAAAAGGCACTAAGAGGGGGTGAATTAGTGCAGCGGATTAAACTCGTATTCTTAAAACCGATTTAGCAAAGAAACACAAGTTCGTAGGAAGATTTCGATTCGACGAAAGAGAACTTGAAATTAATTGCTTGTGAAAAGGAACTAACTATGAACTTGCAGCCAAGAAATGAAATGATTCAGAAATATAAACACTCACATATTTAAGGACACAATGATGTATAGTGGTTCGGTCAAATGACCTACATCCACTCTTGAAGCCTTTGCGATGAGGCTCCGCTCTTCCACTAGCAAGTCCTTTGAAGGGGAAGGATCAAACACCCCTTTTACAACCCTTTACAAGATGTTCACACTTGTACAAGATCTCTCAAGAAGAAGAAGAAGGTGAACACTTAGCAAAGAAAACAACACTTTTCAAACTCTTCAAAAGCTCAAGACTCAAACTTTTTCTTGCTCAAAAGGGTTGTATTTTTCAAATGAAAAGGAAGGGGTATTTATAAGCCTCAAAGTGATTCAAATTTGGAGCCCAAACTTGGAGCCAAAATTTGAATCCTTTGAGTTTTTCACCGTGCTTGATCAAGTCTTGGCAGATCGACACACCCAGCGGTTCTACCGCCCACCAAAGCGGTGCTACCGCTTTACATAAACTGAGCGGTGCTTTGATAAAGATGCTACCGCTTTGGCTCACATAGCTGAAGGCGGTGCTACCGCCACACGATGAGCGGGCTCGCTTCGCTCATGGCGCGTTGATACAGATCCGGGCTCGCTACGGTGAGAGCACACTACGATATCGGGCTCACATGATGAGCGAGGCTACAAAGAAGATGCACGTAGCATGCATGCATGTGTAGTTGATTCGGTTTGGGCCAAAATTTTGGCCCAAACTCATCTAATCAAGGCCCAATGGGCCCCACTTTGATTATCTAATCCTAACCCAAAATACGTGCTAACTACGAATTTTAAAGACGCTTTCCTAAGCTATTACAAAGTCCACATGACAATTTCTTCCGGCGAGCTTCCGGTCAACTTCCGATAGCTTCCGCGAACCTTCGGAAACCATTCCGCGGACTCACGGCAAGCTCTCGGACTTCACGATGATCTTGGCGAGTTCCCCGAGCTTCTTTGGCAAGCTCCGATCTTTTTGGCAAGCTCCGCGAACTTCCGACGAACCTCCCGGCGAACTTCCGAAAACCCTTCGGCAAGCTTCCTACTCGTTCTCGGCCGCCTAACGCCCCCAACGAATCTTCGGACTTCCTTTGAACACTCGAACTCCCAACGATTCATCACACTTGTCTTCGGCCCTTTGTTTCGCTTTACGTCTTCATCCCTATCGTAGTCAATCCTGCTCGATAGTAGACCTGCATAACTCAAAACGCAGTTAGACCACAAATCACACTCAATTAGTTTCATCATCAAAATCCGAGATTCAACACAGTCCTCCTAGTTTTAGTGGTGAGCCTGATCTAATGATGGCAGAACAATAGATGATGCTGATAGAGAAAATATTTGATGTTTTAAATTGCCCTGATGATAAGAAGGTTTCTCTTGATACCTTCATGCTAGAAGGAGAGGCTGAGCATTGGTGGAGAACAATGAAGAGAATTTCTAAAATTAGACATGAGCCAATCACTTGGAAGGTATTTACAGAAAAGTTCAATGATAAATATTTTCCAGATTGTATTAGATAGCAGAAAGAATTGGAGTTCCTGAATCTCATCTAGGGAAATTTGATGGTAGCGAAATATGAATCAAAATTCACTGAACTCTCTAGATTTGCTCCACATATGACTGATGATGAATCAAGAAAGGCAAAGCGATTTGAAAGGGGTCTAAAGCCAGCAATAAGAAGCCAGATATCAGTCTTAAAACTTCAAGAATATGCTGATGTGGAAGAAAGAGCTTTAATAATTGAAAAAGACTTGGAAGAGATCCAAGAAATCAGGAGTAGGAATGATAAGGATAAGTTTATTAGCAAAAAACAAAAAGAAAGTGAACTAGAAAGAAGCAACAAGAGGGTAAAAACATCTGAATTTGAAGAGGAAAAGCTACCACAAAGGACTTAAACATGTACAAGATGTGGGTCAAATCATGAAACAAGCCAATGTTTTTGGGTGATTGGAGCCTGTTTCGCTTGTGGGAAGTTGGATCATAAGATAAAAGACTACCCATTAAAGAAAAAAGAAAGTTTACCCTCATCCTATCATTGATAGAGGTATGATAAATTTATAGGACTAAATTTTTATTTTAAAGGGGGGAGTGTAACATCCCTCATATTTTTTTCTCATTTCTAAATTTTGTATAAGAGTTTAATTATAATATTACTACCCATCTTAAATTCTGTAGATGAGCCCAAATAAATCTTAAATCCTATTTATAAAATATGAGGACTTGTTTATAAAATTCTAAGGACCTATTTGTAAATATGAGAAATGTTTAACAATTCTTTACTACTCAATAGTTTTATATTGAAAGTTATTGCTGGAGACCAAAATGTGAATCTTAGTAATTGGAGGTGATTTGTGAAAGATTCATATTAAGTTTAAAAAAAAATAAAAATAAAAAGGAAAAAAGAGGAAGACGTGTGTCATTAGCTAACCTAATGAAGGGCCACATGTGTTTATTCAATGGATGACACCCAAGCTTCTCTCATGCATGCTTGCATTCTTGTAAATCTTTGCATGAGCCAAACCTAAGTGATTATAGGAGAAAACTTGCTACCAACATAGAAGAGAAAGAGAAGGAATTGAAGGAGAAGAAGAACTTTTGTCTTAGCTCAAGGTTTTGCATCAACTCTCCATAGTTGGGAATCAAACTTTTATGAGGCAAGTGTTCCACTCCTTTCTATTGCAATTACAATATTTGCTTTTGCCTTGGATATGAGAAATTTGAATTATTCTAGCCTTGAAATCTGATATCTTTATTGTTTGAAATGTAAATGTTTGAATCTGAAAAATTATTAAGATTCTGACTCTTCTATTTTGTTTCGACTATA
Source organism: Musa beccarii (assembly GCA_024322285.1). Lineage (NCBI taxonomy): Eukaryota > Viridiplantae > Streptophyta > Magnoliopsida > Zingiberales > Musaceae > Musa > Musa beccarii. The sequence continues at coordinate 36,599,819 of CM044399.1, read as the reverse complement.
AATCCCTGTACAGAATTCTAATTTAGGTAAAACTTATTTGAACTGAATACAAACTTGTAAACCTTTCTTTTGACAGCTTACTTGTATGATTTGGAGTAAATTTTCCTATCCAAACATCAAATTGAATTAGCTCTACGAAATTTATAAAATAGAGACAATAAGCTCTGACCTTTTGATACTAAACTGCCTATAACTCTCGATTTAAAACTCTGATTTATATAAAACTTATTTTGTTGAAAATTAAACTTATTAATATTTCTTTTGGTACATAGATTAAAAGGTTTGGAGTCTAAACGACTACCCAGAATTCTATTGAATTTGATCCTATCGTTTCTAAAAATAGAGATTTCATTCCTTGGCTTTTAGTTACCGAATCATTTGTAACTCTTTGATTGAGACTCCTATTTGTATGAAACTTATTTTATCTGAAAGTAGATCGATTTAGCTTTCCAATGATACCTTTCTTGAGTAATTTGGAGTATAACTGATTATCCAAATAATCCATGAAATGTACCTTTCAAATTTTGCCAGAATTAAGTTCTTTTGTTGATGTTGTCTATTCATGTTTCAACCTATTAGAAACTGATTCAGCTAAATTCTTCTTCAGTTGAGCTTTATATTAGTCCTTTATAATTCTTGTATTGTTCATCCTGAAATTTATTTATATACCTAAAATCTATTATGTAATGTTCATGTTGGCACTACCTTGTTTCGTAAAGGCACACACATATTTTCGTTGTTCCGCATGTGCTTCCGATATATGCTAATGTTATTATTCATACTATACTTTTATACCCTAGTGTCTTGTGGGATTATTTGGACCTTTGCCAGAAATAGTAAAGGGATTATTTGGACCTTTGCCAAAAATGGTAAAGGGTGTATGCTTAGAGCCTACGATGCTATGTCGGCCCCCTCTAGCTTCATCCAGACGTGGATGTATGACGCTCCCAGACGCGGGAGATTCTATTTGAGATCCACTTGCACCCTCTATATTTCTGATATAATATCCAAAGTATTGCTTGTGTTTATATGTTCGCTTTGGATGAGAATGAAATGAATGCACGTTAGATATAACATTTGAGCTTTTGTTTCTAATTTGTTCTTCTGATATGCTCTGAGATATCTCATATGCCATTGTTATCTTTCGAAATATGCTCTGAAACCATTTCATATGCTATTTAATATATTCAGAAATGTTCATTTGTTCTTGATTTGCATCGAAACATTTCCTACGTCATTGATATGTTTCAAAATGTTTCATTTTTTTGATTTGCTCTGAAACATTTCATATGCCATTGATATGCTCTGTAATATCTTTTATGCCATTTGATTTGCTCTGAAATACTATTTACATCCTCTGATATGTTCCAATTACTTTTTACCCCATTTGTTATTGAACCAAATAGGTTTGAATAAGAGGGTATTTTCGATTCAGTATCCGATAAGATGATAAATACGTTTTCTTGTATCTTGCTTTGTATTTTGATTACCATATTTTTTTTAAAACTATTTTTTTCACCATGGATATGTTAATCACTTGCTGAGCTCTATTATACTCACTCCGATTGCTATAATTTTTTTTTTCAGGCTAGCTTATTAGTCTCTGGAATGTTTAAATTGGGTTGATGAAGGGAATGCTAGAAGATTTTAGCTTGAGCTTTAATGGATGATATGTTTTATTGTATAAATATATTTTGTGTTTAAGGAAATGACGATGATAAATCTGAACTTATGTGTTCTGTAAAAGTTAAAGGACCTCTCTTGTTAGAATTTGGAATGTTAAGTTTAAATTATATAATAATATGAACATGTGGTAAATGTTTGATAATTGTATGGATTCCTACACTTGTGAATTTATGATATGGATGTTGTTGTTAGAACCCTTGCGGATTCTAAGCTTGGGGTTGATCTCTATAAGTAGAAATAACCACTAATGGCCTTAGTTGACATTGGACCACATACATCATTATGTATGAGTACCAATAACTCAATGGCTCTCTCTCTAGTTCCACTAAATGAAGAGTTGGTCATCTTTCCATGAAAGCAAGGTTCACAAGTCGTATATGACTCATACTCAAATGGATCTAGGTATCCATTTATCAGCAACTTTTGAATCCTTCCCTCATGGATGGATATAACCTAGCATATAATGCCATAGTATGCACTGTTCGCCTCATCTCATTTCCTCTTAGACTCACTTACATTTATGAAATATGGAGTAGTATCTAGCATAATCAAACTATTATGCAATGTTCTTCTCAAGATGATCGTATCATCCTCAATAGTTGAATAACTATTATTCTCAAAAACTACTTCATAACCATTTAATGTAAAACATAAAATGGAAATAATATTTTTGATGATAGAGAGAACAAAATAAGATGCATCTAATGCAATAGTAGCTCCACCAGACAGATGTAGGGTGACCTCGCCAATCAATAGCAATAGTAGCAACTCTTGCTTAATTACCCATCTTGAGGTCCATCTTGCCTCTCATGCTAGAACCTACAATGAATTACAGATATGATAAACACTATCGGTATCCAATACCTATGTGTTATCATATGAGTCTGATAGATAGAGACTAATCATGAATGCATATCTGAAGCTTCTCTAAGCATCTATTTTGCCTTCTCTGCAATATACTCTTTGTAGTTCCTCTTCTAATGCCCGTCTTTGCCACAGTGGAAGCACTAGTTTTGTCCTCTTCTGGGTTTTCTTAGCAACATTTGCTTTACCCGATCTGCCCTTGCCCTTTGCCCTTCTCAAGAGACTTCTCTATCTTCCTTTTCTTTTTGGTCTTACTAGCATAGAGAACTATGAAAAGGAATCGAGTAGAGACTGAAGCACAAGATCCACACGCAGGTTATCCTCTAGGACCATTCCTAGACCTGTGAGTGTCTCTATCCACTTGATCATCTTAAGGATATGATTATAAACCAGTGTCCTCTCAGTCATCTTGGCATAGAAGAGACTCTTTGATATCTCATATCATTAAGTTCTTCTCTATTCCTCAAATAATTTATGGAGATGTAGGAGTATAGATCTATCATCCATCCTTTTATGTTGTCTCTATAACTCGGGAGTCATGGAGCCCAACATATAATACTGAGCAAGAGTGGAGTTATCTATGTACTTCACATAACAAGTAATCTTATCCTCTCTTGCCCCTTCCTTGGGCATAGGCATCACTATTTCAAGGACATATACTATTTTCTCTGCTGTGAGAACTATTCTCAGGTTACGGAGTTAGTTCGCATAGTTTTGACCAGTGAAGCGGTTGACATCAATATGCCACATAGAGAGTCTAATAACGATATTTTCAAAAAATAAAAATATAGCATAAATAAATAACATACAGATTTTATAGAAATATAAATAATCAAGATGTAGACTTCTATCTTGATGTACTCTCACTATTTTTCTAGCGAGTCACGTGACACCCTCAGCACATGAAATAAAAGTCTCCGACAGACTTCTGGTGGGGATCGAGATCCAATCAGCATCTTAGTGTAACATCGAGCGACTTAACCAATCACACTAAGCCCAAAAGGTAGGCAACTCTTATCGATCACAACTCCTTGTAATTCCCATCCTGTTCAGCCTCCAAACCACCATGGCCTCGAGGGACTCCACCAACCATGATGTTCGGTTAAGTTATTACCATCGTTACAAGATGAGTCTAATTCGATGATATACCCTTGAGGGACTTGACCAAGCATACCATGTCCTCAAATCACCGGTGACATCTCTATATCATAGATAAGATAGCAAATCATGATATAGGTGAGCCTCGCAAGACTCAACCAACTTAACCTACACTGGGAATCAGTTCCTACCTATAACGATGGAAGGCCACGTGGGTCAATCTAATTGCCTCACGTTTACTAACTTAATATTATCGAGAAAGAGAATTTTTTATTTAGTCTCCTAATATAATGTGTCACACATATACATATTTACATCGCATGCAAATATATATATATATATATATCTAGTAAGTGTATAACCAATCACACATCACATGAGTAATCACACTAGAAGATCATAGACCACATCCTAATATGATCAAGCTCGAGCCAGTGGGCCCAATCACTCACATCAAGATCTATGTGTACTTTGGTGTATCTCCATGCCCCTGTGATCATCCATCTTGCTTCGTCGGTTCTGTCGGCATATCAATGCATCTCCATACGTCGAATCGTCCGTCTTAACCTCGTGGGTCCCACTATCGCTTTCACGCTCCCGTTGCGCCTCCTCATGTAATTACAACATAATTACAGGCATGCAAGCCTGATAATAAATGAGAAAAATAAAATCTTGTAGGCTCTAATAATAATAATGATCACATCATACACATACATCACATCACACGGTCCATGATCATTTGTTCACATTATTCATCATATGTATGAGGTGATACCACTGACAATTATTACCTATTAGCGGTGGTACCACCTGACAAGCGATGGTACCACTTCTCTATAGGGTCTAAGGATCCTATCAGGTGGTGGTACTGCTAGACTAGGCAGTGGTACCGCTTAGTACACTGATAGAGTAGGATCAACTAGCGGTGGTACCACCAGTGCCAAGTGATGGTACCGCTAGTATATGGAAATCCTAGATGTGACTCTTTTTGGCTCTAATTCTAAAGCCAATTGAGCCTATAAATACCCCTTACTTCTCAGTTGGCTAAGCATATTGAGAAATAATAAAAACTGAGTCAAAATTCTAGCAAAGTTTGTATTCGAAAGCTTGAGTGTTCACCACCCAAAGCCTCACTTGTAAAAGTTCTGTAAGAGAGTGTGAACCATTTATAAAAGTCTATAAGAGGGGTGCTTGGTCCTTCCTCTTCAAGAAGAATTTATAGTGGAAGTTAGGAACCTCATCGGAGGAGGTTTCGGAAGTGGACGTAGGTCATTTAACCGAACCACTATAAATCTCTGCGTACTTCTCTTGGTTGAGAATTTAAATTGCTACATTTCAATTTTTACTTGACTGTAATCTCTCAATTTCCTTCTCAAAACTCTCTTTCGTATTCAATCAAAATATTCACTTCATCAAAATCTTTTTCATCGGACCAAAACTTCTCAATGCACAACTCTTTTCGAAATTGCTTTGAATTTATAGTTTTTATCTATTGCGCTAATTCACCCCCCCCACCTCTTAGTGCTGCTCTAGATCATAACAGATAATATCGTTAGACTAGGAAGTGGTACCGCCCAATGTCAAAGAGCACAAATGGTGGTACTGCTAGTACTCCAGAAATCCGGGACAAGACCTTTTTTAGCTCAATTTTTGAAGCCAATTTAGGCCTATAAATACCCCATGCTTCTTGGCTTGTGGAGCACAAAAAAAGTGAACAAAAAACCTGTGATTATAGTAAAATCGCTGTTGTAATTTTTGATAGTTCACCTCCACTGATTCTAACTTAGATTTTTGTATAAGGAAAAGTGAGAGAAGTGTAAAAAGGTGGTCTCTTGAACCTGTTAAAAGGAGAAGAGATCTGTAAACAAGGTGATTGATCTTCGCCCATTGAAGGAAGATCAATAGTGGAAGCCGGTGACCTTGACGGAGGAGGAATCAGAAGTGGATGTAGGTCATAACGACCAAACCACTATAAATCTGATGTGTTCTTTCCTTACTGCTTGCTTTCATTACTTAGCTGCTCTCTACATTCTACATTTAATTCTGTTAGGGATCGAGCGGCACTAAGAGGGGGGTGAATTAGTGCAGCGGATAAAATGATGGATTTTTCAGTGATTTAAAATAAGCTTCGGACACTTCGTACGATGAAAGCAACGTTTCATTTGAAACCAATTTTTGCGTTCTAACTTTAAAGCATGCGTACAAAGATAAAAAGGAAGTGGAGCAAGTAAAGTAAAGGCTTGCAGCAAAGTAAAACAGAAATTTAAACACTCACACAATCAAGACGCAGCGATGTATAGTGGTTCGGTCAAAGTGACCTACATCCACTTCCGAAGCCTTCTCCGATGAGGCTCCCTTCTTCCACTATCAAATCCTTTGAAGGGGAAGGATCAAATATCCCTCTTACAACTCTTTACAAGTGGTTCACACTCTTACAAGATTTCTCAAGGAGAAGAAGGAGGTGAACACTTAGCAAGAACAAAACTTTTCAAGACTTTTCAAAAGCTCAAAACTAAGATTCTAACTCTCAAAAGGATTATGTTTTTCAGCTGAAAAGGAAGGGGTATTTATAAGCCTTAAAGTGATTCAAATTTGGAGCCCAAACTTGGAGCCAAAAATTTGAATCTTTTGAGTTTTTTTCTTTGTCATCTGGCAGATCGACACACCCAGCGTTCTACCACCCCAGCCTAGCCAGCGGTTCTACCGCCTGGCTTTCCACGCACCAGGCGGTGCTACCGCCCTAGCCAGGCGGTGCTACCGCCTAGCCAGCGGTGCTACCGGCTGCTATAGCAGGCGGTGCTACCACTGCTATAGTAGCACTCGATGGCAAACTCTGATGCAGACTCTGATAGCATGCACGTAGCATGCATGCACATAGTCTGGTTCGGTTTGGGCCAAAATTTTGGCCCAAACTCATCCTAATCAAGGCCCAATGGGCCCCCACTTTGGGTTATCTAATCCTAACCCAAAATATGTGCTAACTACGAATTTTAAAGACGTTTCCTAAGCTATTACAAAGTCCACATGACAACTTCTTCCAGTGAGCTTCCGGTCAACTTCCGACGGTATTCCGACGAACCTTCGAAAACCATTCCCCGGACTCACAGCAAGCTCTCGGACTTCACGATGATCTTGGTGACTTCCCCTGAGCTTCTTTGGCAAGCTCCGATCTTTCTTGGCAAGCTCCGCGAACTTTCGACGAACCTCTCAATGAACTTCCGAAAACCCTTCGACAAGCTCCCTACTCGTTCTCGGCCAGTTCCGGCAATGCTCCCAACGAATCTTTGGACTTCCGTTGAACACTCGAACTCCCAACGATTCATCACACTTGTCTTCGGCCCTTTGTTTCGCTTTACGTCTTCATCCCTATCGTAGTCACTCCTGCACAAACAAACAACAAACACTCTACTTTGATCTAGACAGTTATTACAATGCGAATTGACATTCAGTTGCCAGGCACATCATTGGTCGGCGCTTCGTCCGATCCTTCGGCACATCACCCTCTCTAGCGGCTTGTTGCCCAATCGACGGTTGACCTCCGCAACCCCGATATCTATGGCGCAACTCCACACTTCTTAGTCCGATGCCCGACGTACGAAGCCTCCTGCCAATAGTCGACCGAACCTCTAGCTCGACATCCAATATCCTGACGTGATCACCTCCGGCGCAACGTCAATTCCTCCAGCATCAACTGTCTAATCCTGATCGATAGTAGACCTGCATAACTCAAAACGCAGTTAGACAACAAAACACACTCAATTAGTTTCATCATCAAAATCCGAGATTCAACAAATTCAAGTCAACATCCTCTCGATATAGTTTCTTCGCTTACGTTTTCATCAACTTGAAAAGATTTCAAATCGCAAATATTGTTTTTATCACTGTACTAATTAAACAAACCCCCCCTACACCCCCCCTCCCCTTAGTGCCGTATTGATCCTAACAAATATAAGAGTCAAAGGACCTAAACTATTTACCTCTTGAAGAACTTATCAGGACTTTAATGACCTATGAAATAACTTATATCGAATATGATGAACAAAAGAACAACCTTCCAAAGAACAGGAAGGATTTGGCACTTAGAACAAAGGAAGACCACTTGGGAGAAAAGTAATGATGATGATGACCTTGAACTTCTAACAATAAAATTTAAAAAATTCATAAAATAAGAATCAAAGAAAAAAAAATAAACTTAAAAAAGGGAGGTCACAAAAGAAGAAGAAAGCACTCAAGGTGACATGAGATAAAACGAGTGCATTTGAAGACGAGGTTACAAATTACGCTTTGATGGCTTTCAACAACAAGGTACGTGACTCAACCAAAACCCCTTTACTTTACTATGAAATTACTTGATGTATTTCATGAGTTATTTTTAAATTAGTAGGAAATATAAAAAATATAAAAAATATATCATGCATTTCTTTCTAGTGATTTTAAAAATTTTTAAAAAATGAGCATGACATTTGCATGTTAATTCCTTGCACTAAGTATGAAATGTTAGATTCACTTTAGAAGGAAAATATATTATCAATAGAATTAAAATGATAAATCGAATCTATTGTTTGAATATGTGTTATTGTTTTAATGTGTTATACTATTGATCTTGATGATTTCTTTTTTGATGAAACTTACATTTCGGGTTTATACAATGATGTATGGTTTTAGCATAAAAACTTAGTCATGCTTGTATGAAATCAATCACATGAATTGAATCTAAAAGAAGAATGTTTGTTTTTCGAAAATTTCTCTATCTCTATCTTTTTAATTTTTCAAGAAGTGATTTTTAGTGATGAATCTATATTATGAATCTTGTGAACTATGAAAGTGATTTTCATGGTTTGAATTGGAACGAGTTTTATCGAAATCATGATCTTAATTTCTCAATAATTATAACATGAAATCTTTTATGAATCAAGATCTCTTATTATGTGTTCTCGTATCATTCCTTCTTATTATTTAAAAGGAGATTTATCAAAATGAATCATGTTTTTTTCTTTTGATTGCAACTTGATCTTGATTTGGATGAGTTTTATCCAAATCTTACATTTGTTACTTAAGATTTTTTTTATGAATCATGATTTGGAAGACATGAGATTTCTTATGCATGAATCAAGATCTTTTATTTGTTTTCCTACGATCTTCTTGGTATTTACTAAAAAAGAAAATTATGCAAACAAACCATGATCTTGATAATTATAACTTGAGATTTTCTTTATATGAATCAAGATCTCTTACTCTTTATTCTTTATGATTCTCTCATTTTATTAAATAGAATATTTGTCCAAATAAAACATAATGTTTTCTTTTTTTTTTAAACTCACAACTTGAAATGATATGCTTTGATGTTTGGAACATTGTATACATAAATTGATTTTTCTTTCATGTTTTGATACTCCCTTGTATTTATGATTGTATACCTTATGTTATGATGATTAGAGCATTATTGTAAATAAAAAATTATACCATTGTATTATTTCCTTCTTTTTGACAATGACAAAGGGGGAGAAAGTCTTGCTAGCTTGCACTTTACAAAAGGAAGCAAAAAATTGTTAGATTGCATATCACAAATGAAAGAAATGAATTTGCTAGCTTGCACATTTCAAGGAGAAAGAATTTGCTAGCTTGAACATCATAAAGAGAAGCAAAAAGTTGCTATCTCAAGAGAAGCAAAAATTTTGCTTAACTTCACAATTCTTAAAAAATTGCTAGCTTGCTCATTGCAAAGAAAGACAAAATTGCTAGCTTGTAAAGAAAGATAAAACTTGTTGGCTTGCACTTCTCAAAAGAGAAGAAAGAACATGCTATCTTGCACATATCAAGAGAAGCAAAAAGTGTTTGCTTTTTTTTTTTTTAAGTAAATGTAATTGTATTTAGTATGAAGTTTGCACAAAATAGCTTTGTCTACACAAGCCGTAGACTATAGCCTGAGATCTCTTAGAGCAGTCTAAGAGAATGCACCCCACCTTAGAAAGGTGGAATGGACTCACTCCACCAGACTCATCTCCAAGAGATGATAAACAAAAAAGTAGCCATGACTACACATGTTGTAGACTATGACGCCTTACGATATTCAATAAATAGCAAAATACAATAATCAACCATTCCTAAACGACCTATGAATACATCACATTATAGAAACATAGAAACATACAATACAGCAATCTCATTCTAGAAAGCATTAATGAATAATAAAATTGAATCTGATAAAGATATCTTTTTCTCTACTTGTTAAATGCTTCATTTCCAAATCCTGCTCCATACATGATCTTGAGTCACTAAGTATCTCGAGCAATAGGTGAGTATTGTGTGTGTTGTGGCCCTCAAAGATTCTGCTACACCTCTCCCTCCAAATCCACCAAATAGCACATCTGAAGGTACTTTTTTGCTAGTTGTGTAAGAAGCCCTTTTCTTGAGAAGCTTTGCTGCAGCTATTCTAATTCCTGATACAAGTTTGGCATTGGTAGCCTATGGAGTTCAAATCTCTTCAGAATCTCCTCCCATATCCAATTAGTGTAGTCGAAAATAAAATAAAGATGATTAATATCTTCTTCCTGTTGCATACAAAAGAGCATCGATTAACAATATATATACCTTTTCGCTTCATATTATCCATTGTGGGTAGTTTGGCAAGAAGGGCCTGCCATGTGCATAAGGAATGTCTCTGTGAGCCCGGTCTATCCCATGTCCAACTGCTTAGGATCCACTTGTTGTTTCTTTGTTTGATTTGATTCCATGCAGATGTAGCACTAAATTTTTCATTGTCATAAAGCCAATTAAGCATATCTGAGGAGTTGTTCTTGATTGGAAGAGTTGTAATAGTCGGCCAAAGTGATAGCATATCAAGAGAAATAGGACTAGGAAGACACCAAGTGCCGTTAACAATGAACTCAGAAACCTTCCAATCTTTAGAGGCCCCAAGATCTTTTCGTACTCTATCGCCATACAATTGAAATATACTCTTTTCATTCACCCAAGGATCATACCACATATTAATTCTCATCCCAAAAGAGATTGTATAAGAAATATGTTTGGTCAGCCAATTTCTTGCCTTCAAAATTCCTTTCCAAGCAACAGAATGATATGTTTTTGTTGAAACTTCCCAGATTGATTCCTTAGATAGGTACCTAGCGGAAACCCATTGTGACCATAAGGATTTGTTTTACGAAAGATCCCATAATTTCTGTATCAAACAAGCTTTATTCTAATCTCTCAGATTTCGTAGATTCAGCCCCCCCTCATCTTTCGGTCTACAGATGTTATCCCAATTTACTATATGCATTGCCTTACCATCCGTACCATTCCATAAAAAGTTCTTCAATAGCCATTCAATATCCTGAAGAAGTCCAACAAGTAGAAGAAATGTATTAGACCAATAAATAGAGTAAGAGAACAGCACAGATCGGATGAGTTCCAATCGTCCTGCTTTGGAAAGAAGTCTAGTTTTCCAAGAGGAAATTCGATTCTTTATTTTTTGTAAGATAGGTTGACAATGAGTTTTGTGAATGCCAGTGGATATGAGTGGGAGACCTAGATAAGGAATTGGCAGACTTCCCTCGCTAACCCCCAAAGTTTATATAATAAAGTTTTTATCTTCAATGCAAGGACCTATATAAACTTTACTTTTTGCATGATTTAACTGAAGGCCAGAAACCAAACCAAAATCTTTCATAATAGTAGCTAAATTCCTCACTGAAGTAGTGTCATTACGAAGAAATATAATAAGATCATTTGTAAATATTATGTGGGATATATGAATATAACTAGCATGGGGTACCTTAATGCTGCCATCAGAGACTGCCTTTTCTAACATACAGCTGAGTCCTTTCATGACAATTGTAAAAAAGATATGGAGAAAGTGGATCTCCATGTCGGATGCCATTCGTACTCCCAAAGAAGCCAATGGATGAACCATTAAATAGAACAAAAAATTTTGGAGTTTCCAAGCAACACTGAATCCAATTAATCCATTGTCGAGGGAAGTTCATACTGAGGAGCATCATGTAGAGAAAGTGTCTATTAACTGAATCAAATACTTTTCGTAAGTCAGCTTTAAAACATATTTTTGTCCCTCTTGATTTCGAATGCAGATCCTTGACCAAGTCGTTAGCAAGAAGAACATTATGATGTATGCTTCTCCCGTTAATGAAAGCAACCTGAGTAGGACTAATGATCTTGTGCATAATCATTTGCATTCGATCTACAAGCAACTTGGAGATGATCTGGTAAATAAAGTTGCATAATGAAATGGGCCTGTAGTGCTCTAGTGAATCAGCCCCTGCATTCTTAGGAACTAAAGAAATAAACGTGCAATTTATCGCTTTAAGAATATGGCCTGAAGAGAAAAAATACTGACAAGCTTTAATCACATCATTTCCAATGATCGACCATGCAATTTGGTAAAATTCAGTTGAAAATCCATCTAGACCAGGGCTTTTGTGCTTTGGTGACTTGAAGACAACTCTTACAATTTCTTCATATGTAATTGGTGTATTAAGAATCGTGATGTCATCCGAATCAAGCTTTCTAGTAGGCTCCACATGAACATTATTAGGCTGCTCTGTTTGATTGAGTAAAGAATAAAATAATTATTCAGTGTGTGCTTTAATCTCATCCAAATTCTCAATAAGCATACCGTCTTGGTCTTTACATTTCCTGATACAATTAACAGCCCTTCTAGTAGCAATGGCTGTATAGAAAAACTTCGTATTGGAATCCTAGTGTAGCGTAAGCCAATGTTGTCTAGATTTCTGTTTTGCAAAACTTTCTTCCCACTGTAAGGCCTGCATGAATTGGTACCTAGCTTCTGCTTCTTTGCAAATAAGATTCTCGTCCAAGGGCTGAAGATGCAACTCATGTTGCACCGCCATTAGTTCCTTCTTGCTTAACTGGACCCGAGTGGTAATATCACCAAAGATGTTTGTATTTCACTCCTTTAGTGCTACTTTACATGCTTTAAGCTTTTGGCATAAGATGTAAGGGGGAGAACCATGCACATTAACATTCCAAGCTGATCTGATAACCTCGAGGAACTGAGGATGGGTACTCCACATGTTAAAGAATCTAAATGGTTTCTTGCCTCTGGGTAGTACTTTGTCTGCATATATATACATTGAAGAGTGATCAGAGAACAACTGAGCACCATACTTCAGAAGTGAATCAGGGTAAACTATTAACCATTCTCGATTAATCAGACACCTATCGAGTCGAGCCATTATTTTCCTGCGGGTAGCACCTTGATTACTCCATGAAAGCCAATCCCCTACAGATTTCATATCAATTAATTCAGCAATATCTATGTAATCATTAAAACCTTTAAGCTTGCTCTTCGAAAGTGGTTTACCTCCCACTTTTTCATGTGTATACCGAACAGTATTGAAGTCACCAAGAATAATCCAAGGCACTATAAGACAGCCATTTGCAATGTTAATCAGATCAGTCCATAGAACATTTCTTTCCTGTATACTATTAGAAGCATATACACCAGTAATATGGAATTGACAACCATTCCTTTTATCCTTGGCCTTAAGGTGGATGAATTGTTCTGTAGCAGAAATAAAGCAAGCACTAACAGAGTTTGGATGCCATAATACCCATATTTTACCATAAGTGTCACAAGTATCATTGGTAAGAAGTTCTACCTCTGGCCATATTAAATTTTTTTGAACACAAACCCGAAATGGTTTAATTTTTATTTCCACTAGAATAACAATATCACAAGCAGTAGACTTGATTGTTCTATTAAGCTCCCAACATTTCTCAAGTTTATTTAGTCCACGAACATTCCAACAAAGTATCTTCATCAAAATTAAAACAGGTAGGTAAATAAAGGACTCTTACTAGGTAGACGGAAGTATGTACGACTTACCAGTACCATCCTTTTTCTTATCCTTGGGTTTTGCAGTTTCCTCCCGCATAATATCCTTACCTTTTAAGCCTTTATTTCTATTTTTCTCCACTTCATCCATAGCTTGCTTACTTATCTCAAGAGAAGCAAAACTTGTTAGCCTTCATACTTACAAAGAAAAGTACACTTGCCAACTTGTTAGCTTTAATGTTGTAAAGTGATGTAAAACTTGCTAAATTTTTAGCTTGAATGTTTCCAAAACTTGCTAGTTGCACTTTTCTTTTTTGTTAATGACAAAGGGGGAGAAGTTTGATGATGATGATTTGTTATGATAATTTAAAATTTTATGCATGTTATACCTTGATTTGAAATTATGTTTATAATCATGATGCATGCAATGATAAAATACTTTGAATTTAAAAATTTTATCAATATAGCATATTGATAGGGAGAGTTTAGTTAAACTCTATCATCAATTGATTGTCATCATAAAAAAGAGAGAGATTATTGAATCTCGAATTTTGATGATGAAACCAATTGATAAAGTTATGAACTAATTTGCATTTAAGTGATGTAGGACTAACTTCGATCATGGTGAGACAATTTGATTAAAGCAAGAAGAATTAATGTTGGGCCAGAGTGGAACATATTAAAAGATTAGATGTCGAGAAGAAGAATCGATTGACTTATTGGTAGAAGGCTTTGTGCCATGAGTTCAAGCATCAGGCTAAGAAGATTGGACATTGCACCAAGGAGATCGGATATTGCAAAAAGACAACATGCCGATTGAGCAATATATGAAGGAGTGGATGATACGCTAAAGGGTCAAACGAAGTGCCAGATAAACCAATGACATACCGGATAATATATGATTAATACTTTATAATAATTACCTATATCAAAATAGTTTTAGTTCTAATTAGGTTGGTTTAGAATGTAATTAGGCCAATTCAATTAAAGGCCCATTGGGCTTAAGTTAGGACTATTTTAGGCTAAGAGAAAGGCCCAATCAATAACCCAAAATGTGGGTCATGTAGTGGCACCACCAGAACAGGTGGTAGAATTACTAGTGGCTCAGTCTCTAAGACACAATCTCCAAGACTGTGTTAGGCAGTGGTACTACCAGACTGGGCGAGGGTACTGCCTAGTGTCAAGTGGTGGGACTACTAGACTGGGCAGTAGTACCGTCCAGTATTAGTGCTGCAAGCGATGGTACCGCCAGTACCCTGAAGACCCGGGATAAGACTAGTTTTGGCTCCAAGTTTTAATCCATTTGAGGCCTATAAATACCCCTCTCAACCTTGCTCAGATCATATAAGAATTAAGAACAATATAGTGTGAAAACTCTACTGTAATCTCTTGAGAATTCCCCTCTAGCTCTAAGTTTTGGTTTTAGTTTAAGAGAGGGGTGAGCAAATTGTAAAGGTTATCTTCTAAACCTGTGAAAAGGAGAAAAAGGTTATAAGAGGGTGGTTGATCTTTGCCCATTGAAGGAAGATTGTTAGTGGATGTCGGCGGCCTTGACGGACGAGGAATCGAGAGTAGCGTAGGTCACGACAATCGAACTACTATAAATCTGGTGTGATCGCTTTTTTGCTACTTTCTCTTTATATTACTTACTGATTTGGCTACACAATCCACTTTATAGCCTTTTTAAATTAAACACATTTCTGATATGGGCTTAATCGAAATGAAGTTTTCTAAATTGTCGACATTTTTATGTACGCACTATTGTTGAATCTCTAATTTTGATGATGAAGTCAGTTGATGAGTTATTTGATCTAATCCATATTATTGAGATAAGTGTGCAGGATTAACTATGATAGCTTGAAGAAATAAAGTAAATTACCAGAGTCAAGCAGTTAGGAGTTCGAGAGTCCATCGGAAGTTTGAAATATTATTGATAATGTTTCTGGAACCAACCGAGAAAGAATCGGGGACTTGCCGAAGGTTTCGGAAGTTCGTTGAAAAGATCGTCGATGGTTCGCAGAGACCACTAAAAAGATTCGGAAGCTTGCCAAAGATTCGTCAACTCGCCATAAGTCCGGGTGCCTACTAGGAATCCGCCTGAAGGAATCCGAGGGTGCGTCGGAAGTCCGTCGAAAGTTCGCCGGAAAGCTCACCGGAAGAAGACTCGACATTGTCGATTGTTAATTTTCTTAGAATTATGTTTCAATTCTATAGTTAGCATGTAATTAGGATAAGGATTAGGTAATAATCCTGTTTAACCCTTGTAGGGGCCAATTGGACCTTATTTGGGCTGATTTGGGCCGAAGTCAGGGCCCATTCAGCCTTGCTGGAATAGTCTGGCCGTGGCATCGCCCAGGGACCAAAATCCCATGTGTTCTGGGTGGTGGCACTGCCCCAAGTCAGCGGTGGTACCGCCAGACCACAAAGCCCGAGGACTTTGTCAAGCGGTGGTACCGCTAGTGTCAAGCGGTGGTACCACTAGTAGCCTGGAAAACCAAGAAGATTCAAATTTGGGCTCTAAATTTGAATCCTTTTGGAGCCTATAAAAACCCCTCCCATCCCTGGGTTACAGTAATGCAAGCACATACACTTTGAAAGCTAGAAAACACTATTCAAATCTCTCTAGAAATCCCTCCTTTAGTTTTCTCTTGTATTCGATTCTAAAGAAAGGAGAGAGTGCTTGTAAGAGTTGTCTCCTAAGCCTGTCAAAAGCAGAAAGCACTGTAAAAGGGAATTGGTCTTCGCCCTTGGAAGGAAGACACCTAGTGAAAAGCTGATAGCCTCAAGAGAAGAGGAATCGGGAGTGGACGTAGGTCGTATGACCGAACCACTATAAAATCGGTTTGTCTGTACTTATTGTTCTTTAAATTTCTGTAAACCTATTTATTTTACTTACTCCACTTCCTCCTCACTTTCTTATGAATCATTTTAAGTTTATACATAATCGAAATCAGATTTCATCGAAAAGTATTTTTGTCGTATAAAGTTTTCGAAGTTATTTTAAATCACCGAAAAGTTATCGTTATTAACCGCTACACTAATTCAACCCCCCCCTTTTAGTGTCGGTCAATCCCTAACAATTGGTATCAGAGCTTGGTCATTCTCATCTGGTTTAAAATCCAAGAGAGATGGCTTATTCTAGCATGCAAGAGGGTCATTCAATTACACGTCGACCAATGTTCAATAGGTCAAATTACACGTATTAGAAGACTCGTATGAGGATCTTTTTTATTTCCATGGACTTCAAACTTTAGAATATTGTTGAAAATAGATTTCAAAAATCTTCTCTTTTGATGAGCAAATGGAATGAATCGGAGAAGAAGGCTTTTGCTTTAAATGCAAAGGCTATGAATGCCTTATTTTGTGCACTTGATAAAAATGAGTTTAATCGCATTTCAATTTATGAATCAGCTTTTGATATTTGGCGTACTCTTAAAATCACTCATGAAGACACTAGCCGAGTGAAAGACTCCAAAATCAACATTCTTATGCATTCTTATAAACTTTTTCAGATGAAACCAAGTGAGTCTATTGGAGACATGTACACCCGTTTCACGGATGTCGTCAATGGACTCAAAGCACTTGGTAAAGGTTTTTCTAATTTTGAACTTGTAACTAAAATTTTAAGATCCCTTTCAAAGAGTTGGGATTCAAAAGTTACTGCCATTCAAGAGGCCAAGGACCTTAAAACTTTTCCTCTTGAAGGACTTATTGGGTCTCTAATGACCTACGAAATGACATGCCATGCTCATGAAGAGCTCGAGAACCTCCTTCCAAAGAATAGGACGGATATAACATTAAGAACATAAGAAGACTACTTGAAAGGAACATCAAGTGATGAGGACAGTGATGATGACATTGCACTCTTGACTCAAAAATTTTAAAAATTCATAAGAAGGAATAAATTTAAAAATGACACTAAAAATAAACTTGAACCAAGAAAGGACCAAGTCATATGTTACAAATGCAAGAAGCTGGGATACTTCAAAATTGAATGCCCCCAAGCCAAAAAGAAGCAACCGAAGAAGAAGAAAGCTTTCAAGGCGATGTGGGATGACTCAAGTGACTCCGAGAATGAAGAAGCAAGCAACAAAGAGGAGGCCAACTTCGCGCTAATGACTTTAGGAGAATAGGTATGTGATTTAATTAATGAAGATTTATCTTTCGACGAACTTTCTATCACTTTTCATGAATTATTTGAAGAGTGTAGATCTATTAGTAAGAAGTTCAATTTACTAAAGAAGGAGCATACTTTATTACTAGATAAACTTGATAGTCTTCAAACTCCCTCTTCACCTCCATGCTCTAAGTGTGAACACTTAGAAGCAATAAAAAATGAGAACTTGCTACTTAAAGAGACCCTAAACAAGTTTAAGGTTGGTAGCAAGGGCTTGGATATGATCCTTACAAACAAGGGTCACGTAGCAAATAAAAGTGGAATTGGATTTATCAGTGGATCTTACCAAAATCCTACCACCTTCGTTAAAGGACCCACACTACATGTATCATCTCATTTGAAATGTAATTTTTGTTGTAAATCTGGACATGTTATTTACAAATGTCCGTTTAAAAAAATTAGTCCACATAAATTGATATGGGTTCCTAACGAAACCATAAATAATTCAATGCTAAATGACAAAGTTAATAGATCAATTTTTTAGGCTCCCAAAATCAAATGAGTACCTAAAAACTATCCTCTTTTATAGACACACTCACCATCACAAGCTAGGAGCAAGAGATTGTATCTTGCTAGTGGATGCTCAAGGCACATGACCGGAGATCCATCTCAATTCTCTATGCTCACTAGTAAAGAAGGAGGGTATGTCACCTTCGGAGACAACAACAAGGGTAAAATCATTGGCAAGGGAACCCTAGGTAACAAATCAAGTTTTTCAATTGATGATGTGTTACTAGTTGATGGATTAAAATATAATCTTTTGAGCATTAGTTAATTATGCGATAAAGGTTACATCGTTATATTTGAATCTAATGCTTGTATCATTGAAAAACCAAACAACAACATATCCATGATTGCATTAAAACAAAATAATGTTTACACTATTAACATTGATGAACTTAGTAATGAAATGTGCTTTTCCATTTTAAATGATGATGCTTGGCTTTGGCATAAGAGATTAGGCCATACAAGCATGAAACTAATATCTAAAATTTCATCTAAAGAACTAGTACGAGGAATTCCTAATATCAAGTTTGTCAAGGACAAAGTACGTGATGCTTGTCAACTAGGAAAACAAATAAAAACTAGCTTCAAACCAAAAAATCAAATAAGCACCTCTAGACCATTACAATTGATCCATATGGATTTATTTGGACTAATTAACACAACAAGCTTAGGAGGTAGCAAATATGTATTTGTCATTGTAGATGACTATAGTAGATACACTTGAACCTATTTCTTAGCTCACAAAAGTGATTGTTTTAAATGCTTCACTAAATTTTGTAAACTTGCTCAAAACGAAAAGGGTTTCATGATTTTATCGATTTGGAGTGATCATGGTGGAGAATTTCAAAACCATGACTTCCAAACTTTTTGTGAATCTAATGGATATAACCACAACTTCTCTACTCCGAGGAATCCTCAACAAAATGAAGTAGTAGAAAGAAAGAATAGAAATTTACAAGAAATGGCAAGAACCTTGTTAAATGAACATAGTTTACCCAAATATTTTTGGGCCGAAGCCATTAATACGACTTGCTATGTCATGAATAGGATTCTAGTAAGACCATCTCTATTCAAGACTCCATATGAATTGTGAAATAACAAAAAACCTAATGTTTCTTACTTTAAAGTTTTCGGTTGTAAATGCTTTATTTTAAATAAAAAGGATGTCTTAGAAAAATTCGATGCTAAATCCAATGAAGGCATCTTTCTTGGTTACTCTTCTATCTCTAAAGTTTTTTATATTTTTAACAAAAGAACTTTAATTATAGAAGAGTCTATTCATGTAGTTTTTAATGAAGTTTCTGAACTTAAGAAAAATGATTTTGATGATGATCTTGGTTTTGATGGTTTAAATTTGAATAAACCCTCTCCTCAACAAAATAGCAACTTGGATGCATCTTCTTCCAAATTTTCCTTACCTAAGGAATGGAAGTATGTAAATGCCCATCCTAAGGAGCTAATTGTAGGATTTACATCAAAAGGGATTCAAACTTGTTCCTTTTTTAAAAATTTTTATGCCCATGCCGCTTTTCGTTCTCAAATTGAACCTAAGTGCATTGACAATGCCTTGAAAGATGATTCTTGGGTTACCATAATGCAAGAAGAATTGAATCAATCTGAGAGGAATGAGGTATGGAAGCTTGTTCCTAAACCTAGTGACCATTTAGTTATTGGTACTAAATGGGTCTTTAGAAACTAGGAAGATGAATGTGGTATCGTGGTTAGAAACAATGCTAGATTAGTGGCCAAAGGTTTCAACCAAGAAGAATGTATCAATTACGAAGAGACCTTCGCTCCTGTGGCAAGATTAGAAGCCATTAGGATGCTCTTTGCCTATGCTAATAGTAATAATTTTAAATTATTTTAAATGGATGTCAAAAGTGCTTTCTTAAATGGCTTTATTTCTGAAGAAGTGTTTTTTGAACAACCTTCCGGTTTTGAAAACTCTTATTTTCCTAACCATGTGTTTAAATTGACTAAGGCTCTCTATGGTTTAAAACAAGCTCCAAGGGCTTGGTATAAGAGACTTAGCTTATTTTTAATTTTAAATAATTTTACTAAAAGCAAGGTTGATACTACATTGTTTGTTAAACATTTTAAAAATAATTTTCTTGTTGTTCAAATTTATCTTGATGACATTATTTTTGGTTCTACTAATAAATCATAATGCGAGTCATTCGCCAAGTGTATGAGTCATGAATTTGAAATGAGTCTAATGGGTGAACTAACCTTCTATCTAAGATTACAAATTATACAACTTATTAATGGTATATTTCTTAATCAATCTAAATATACATTAGAATTGTTAAAATGATTTAACATGGATGGTTCAAAAGCTATAAACACTCCTATGAGTACTTCCACTAAGTTAGACATGGATGAAAGTGAAGAAAATTTTGATCAAAAAACATATAGGGGAATGATAGGTAGTTTACTTTACCTCACCGTAACTAGACCGGATATCATGTTTAGTGTAGAACTTTGTGTAAGATTTCAAGCTAATCCTAAGTTGTCTCATCTTAAAACTGTTAAAAGAATCCTTAGATAACTTAAAGGCACTCATCCGATGACTTTGATTTAAAAGCCTATGCAGATGCGGATTTTGGCGGATGTAGAATACATAGAAAAAGCACATACGGAACATGCCAATTTTTAGGACATGCACTTGTTTTTTAGACTTCCAAGAAATAAAACTCGATTGCATTATCCACGGTGGAAGCCGAATACATAACCGCTAGTGCATGTTGTGCACAAGTTGTTTAGATGAAAAATACTTTACAAGACTATGGAATTCATTTAAGGAATATTCTCATAAAATATGATAATACAAGTGCTATTTGTTTAACTAAGAATCCCATTTAACACTTTAGAAATAAGCACATTAACATTAGGTATCATTTTATATGAGATCATGTCCATAATAATGATGTCATTTTAGAATTTATTGATACAAAACATCAATTAGTGGATATTTTCATAAAACCCCTAAATGAAGAATAATTTGACTTCATTAGAAAAGAATTAGGCATGTTAAATTGTCCTAATAGATGAAGATGTTATATATTCTTTTTTCGAAATTTTTCCACTTCGGCTTTCATTGTCTCATCTTGATATTATCTTTTTATTTTCGGATGACATCTTTACAATATCAACTTTTGAGCAGAGTTCTCATTCATATCCTTCAATCATAATATTTTGATTCTCCTCTTCGATTGATGAATTTTTTAGTTATGTCATGCCTTTTGATGACATGGTAAAATCAGTTTTGATAAATCTCAACCTTGATATTATTTTGGATGATATTTTTACACTCATTTTTTTTTTCCTTCGATTGTAATATTTTAATAAAGCTATCATTTTGGATTTTTACAATTTGAAGCTTTAAAACTTAATGTTTTCCCCTCATGAATAAGAATGCCATGTTGAATCCTTCAATGAAATTTTTTATGTTGATTCATAAATGCCATGTTGAAGCTTTATGAATTTCTTTTAACCTCTCTTTCTCATGGATCTTACCTTAAAATTGATATGAGATGTTTGATGAATGATCTATCTTTCCACTTTATTATTTTATTCTTGAATTTACAAAATCGCATCTTAAGGCTTACATCCTCCTTCATGAATGAATCTTTGATGATTTATCTTTTTCCGGATTTCATAAACATGAACAAAAATGATCAAAACATCTTTTGGATTTTTCCGTCAAGGATGACATATCATGTGTGTTTGATATGCATGATGATACCTTATGATGACCATTTTTATTAAATGCACCTCCTTTTTGTTGATAACAAAGGGGGAGAAGAATGTGTAAATAAATTGATGACATGTGGAAATGACTTGATAAAATGTCTTGCATGCATCGTATTGAGAAGAATATGACAAATAAACAAATGACTTATATGTATCGTATTGTATCGCAATGACTTATATGCTATGTATTGCAATATGATGGAATGAAAAAGTCTTATATGTTTTATATTGCAATGCGTTATAATTAAAAATTGATTGATATCTTTAAAAGCATTGCAATAAAATGTGTATCGTATCGTAATGTATCACATGTATCATAAATATTTTTTAAAAAAATTTTTGCTATCATATCATGTTTAATAATTAGTATCTTTCATTGATATGATAAGTTATCATTTGATGATGTATCGCTTAATGATTTAATGTCTTGCATTTATGGTTTTTCTATTGATATCATTTGATATATATTATATTTCAAACTATAATTGGTATCTCTAGTCGAAATGATGAATATCGATCATTCGACTTGAAAATACGTGTCATGTCATGACATTGTGAAAAATATGAAGTTTCATATTTATTGATAAAAAATCATGCTTGTTAAGTATGATGATAAGTTCAACGGATGAAACTTATCGATTTCAGTTTGAATTCAAAGAGATTGAATTCAAGCGTTTTCTTTCTCATAATATGGCATGTAGATAGGGGGAGTTAAGATTAACTCCGTCATCAATTGATTGTCATCATCAAAAAGGGGGAGATTGTTGAATCTTGGATTTTGATAATAAAGTCATTGATGGGTTATTTGATCTAATTCATATTATTGAGATAAGTGTGTAGGATTAACTACGATAGCTTGAACACATAAAGTAAATTACTGAAGCCAAGCAGTTAGGAGTTTGAGAGTCCACTGGAAGTCCGAAAGATCGTCGATAATGTTGTCGGAACCAACCGAGAAAGAATCGAGGACTTGCCGAAGGTTTCTGAAGTTCACCGGAAAAATCGTTAGAGGTTTATGGAGATCATGAGAAGATTCGAAAGCTTGCCAAAGATTTGTCAACTCGCCACAAGTCCGGGAGCCTATTGGGAATCCGTTGGAAGAAATCCAAGGATGCATCGGAAGTCCGTCTAAAGTTCGTCGGAAGAAGACTCGACATTGCCGGTTGTTAATTTGCTTAGAATTATGTTTCAATTCTGTAGTTAGCACATAATTAGGATAAAGATTAGATAATAATCATGTTTAACTATTGTAGGGGCCAACTGGGCCTTATTTGGGCTGATTTGGGCTGATTTGGGCCGAAGTCAGGGCCCATTCAGCCTTGCTAGAATAGTCTAGCGGTGGCATCGCCAGACCCAGGCGGTGGCACCGCCCAGGGACCAAAATCCCAGGTGTTCTTGGCAATGGCACCACCCAAGGTTAGCGGTGGTACCATCGACTTTAATGCGTGGCAGGTGGTGGTACCGCCTGGCAGGCAGTGGTACTGCCAAACCATAGAGCCCGAGGACTCTGCCAAGCGGTGGTACTACTAGTATCAGGTGGTGGTATCACTAGTAGCCTGGAAAATCGAGAAGATTCAAATATGGGCTCCAAATTTGAATCCTCTTGGAGCCTATAAAAACCCCTCTCATCCTTGGGTTGTAGCAATGCAAGCACATACACTTTGAAAGCTAGAAAACACTGTTCAAATCTCTCTAGAAATCCCTCCTTTAGTTTTCTCTTGTATTCGATTCTAAAGAAAGGAGAGAGTGCTTGTAAGGGTTGTCTCCTAAGCCCATCAAAAGGAGAAAGCACTGTAAAAGGGAATTGGTCTTCGCCCTTGGAAAGAAGATACCTAGTGGAAAGCCGGTGGCCACAAGAGAAGAGGAATCAGGAGTGGACATAGGTCGTTTGACCAAACCACTATAAAATCGATTTGCCTTTACTTATTATTCTTTAAATTTCTGTAAACTTGTTTATTTTACTTACTCCACTTTCTCCTCACTTTGTTATAAATCATTTTAAGTTTATATGTAATCGAAACTAGATTTCATCGAAACGTATTTTTGTTGCACAAAGTTTTCGAAGTTATTTTAAATCACCAAAAAATTATCGTTATTAACCGCTGCACTAATTCACCCCCCTCTTAGTGCCACTCGATCTCTAACAACTAATTCACTTGCCCCCCTCTTAGTGTCAATTTTGATCCTAATAGTTGACATCAGAGTCACATTTCTCTCTGTTTAGTTTAACACCCAAGAGAGATAACTTTTTTTGGCTTTCAAGAGGGTCTTTCCATCATTCATTCTCTTATGTTCAATGGGATGGACTACACATATTGAAAAACTAGAATGAGAGTTTTCTTATTTTATATAAACTTTGGTTTATAAAATATTATCGAATGTAGTGTTCAAATGTCTTCCAAACCAATGAACGAATGGAATGATTTGGAGATGAAGACTTTTTTGTTAAATGTAAAAGCTCTGAATGCTTTATTTTGTGCTTTGGATAAAAATGAGTTTAATTGTATTTCGATTTGTGAAACTGCACATGACATTTGGCACACTCTTAAAATCACACATGAAGGCACAATTAGAGTTAAGAATTATAAAATTAATCTTTTGATGCATAGTTTTTAATTGTTTTAAATGGAACTAAGCGAAACCATTAGAGACATGTACACCCGATTTATGAATGTCATCAATGGTTTAAAAAGTCTTGATAATATTTTTTCAATTTTGAACTTATTAACAAAATACTAAGATATCTTTTAAAAAGTTGGGATTCGAAAGTGATGATAATACAAGAGTCAAAGGACTTGAACTATTTATCTCTTGAAGAACTTATCGGGTCTTTAATAACCTATGAAATAACTTATTTCGAACATGATGAATATGAGAACAACCTTTACTTTACTATAAAATTACTTGATGTATTTTATGAGTTAGTTTTATAATAGTAAGAAATAAAAAATATAAAAATATATATCATGCTTTTCTTTCTAGTGATTTTAAAAAATTACAAAAAAATGAGTATGACATTTGCATATTAATTCCTTGCACTAAGTATGAAATGTTAGATTCACTTTAGAAGGAAAATATACTATCATTGGAATTAAAATGATAAATCAAATCTTTTGTTTGAAGATGTGTTATTGTTTTAATGTGTTATACTATTGATCTTGATGATTTTTTTCTTGATGAAACTTGATTTTCGGATTTATACGATGATTCATGGTTTTGGCATAAAAACTTAGCCATGCTTGTATAAAATCAATCGCAAGAATTGAATCTAAAAGAAGAATGTATTTTTTTTTAATTTCTCTTTCACTATCTTTTTGAATTTTCAATAAGTGATTCTTAGTGATGAATCTATTTTATGAATCTCGTGAACTATGAAAGTGATTTTGATGATTTGAATTGAAACGAGTTTTATCAAAATCATGATCTTGATTTCTTGATAATTATAACATGAAATCTTTTATGAATCAAGATCTCTTATTATGTGTTCTCGTATCATTCCTTCTTATTATTTAAAAGGAGATTTATCAAAATGAATCATTTTTTTTCTTTTGATTACAACTTGATCTTGATTTGGATGAGTTTTATCCAAATCTTACATTTGTTACTTGAGATTTTTTTTATGAATCATGATCTATCTTGATGACATGAGATTTCTTATGCATGAATCGAGATCTTTTATTTGTTTTCCTATGATTCTTCTCGGTATTTACTAAAAAAGAGAATTATGCAAACAAACCATGATCTTGATAAATATAACTTGAGATTTTCTTTATATGAATCAAGATCTCTTACTCTTTATTCTTTATGATTCTCTTATTTTATTAAAGAGAATATTTGTCCAAATGAATCATAATATATTTTTTTAATATTCACAACTTGAAATGATGTGCTTTGATGTTTGGAACATTGTATACATAAATTGATTTTTCCTTCATGTTTCGATACTCCCTTGTATTTATGATTGTATACCTTATGTTATGATGATTAGAGCATTGTTGTAAAAAACAAATTATACCATTGTATTCTTCCCTTCTTTTAGACAATAACAAAGGGGGAGAAAGTTTTGCTTGCTTGCACATTTTAAGGTGAAATAATTTGCTAACTTAAACATCGTAAAGAGAAGCAAAAAGTTGCTATCTCAAGAGAAACAAAAATTTTACTTAACTTCACAATTCTCAAAAAATTGCTAGCTTGCTCATTACAAAAGAAACAAAATTGCTAGCTTACAAAAAAAAGGTAAAACTTACTAGCTTGTACTTCTCAAAAGAGAAGAAAAAACTTGCTATCTTGTATATCTCAAGAGAAGCAAAAAAGTGCTTGCTTACTTATCTCAGGAGAAGCAAAAAAGTGCTTGCTTACTTATCTCAGGAGAAGCAAAACTTGCTAGCCTTCATACTTTAAAAAAAAAGTAACACTTGCCAACTTGTTAGCTTGCATGTTGTAAAATAATGTAAAACTTGCTAAATTGCTAGCTTGCATGTTTCAAAAACTTGATAGTTGCACTTTTCTTTTTTGTTGATGATAAAGGGAGAGAAGTTTGATGATGATGATGATTTATGATGATAATTTAAAATTTTATGCATGTTATACCTTGATTTGAAATTATGTTTATAATCATGATACATGTAATAATGAAATACTTTGAATTTAAAGGTTCTATCAATACGGAATATTGATAGGGGGGGTTTAGTTAAACTCTGTGATTAATTGATTGTCATCATCAAAAAGATGAAGATTATTAAATCTTAAATTTTGATGATGAAACCAATTGATAAAGTTATAAACTAATCTGCATCTGAGTAACGTCAAACTAGCTTCGGTCATAGAGAGACAATTTGATTAAAGTAGGAAGAATCAATATTGGGCCGGAGTGAAACATGTCCGAAGATCGGACGTCAAGCTGGCAGATCGATCGATGTGTCGATAGAAGGCTTCGTGCCATGAGTTCAGGCATCGGGCCAAGAAGATCGGACATTACACCAAGGAGATCAGATGTTGTAAGAAGACAATATACCGATTGGGCCAAATGCTGAAGGAGAGGACGATGCACCGAAGGGTCGGACGAAGCGTCAGATGAACTAATAACATGTGATGAATGCTTTCTAGTAATTATCTAGATTAAAGTAGTTTTAGTTCTAATTGGGTTGGTTTTGAATGTAATTAGGCCAACTCAATTAGGTGCCCATTGGGCCTAAGTTAGGGTTGTTTTGTTTTAAGAAAATGGCCCAATCAGTGACCCAAAAAGTGGGTTAAGCATTGGAATTACTAGTGACTCAGTCTCCAATACAGTTTCTAAGATTGTATCGGGCAATGGTACCACTAGACTAGGCAGTGGTACTGCCTAGTGTCAAATGGTGGTACTACCAGACTAGGCGATAGTGCTACCCAGTGTCAATGCTGCATGCGGTGTACCGCCTGTACCCAAAGACCTGGGATGAGACTAGTTTTGGCTCAAAGTTTAAATCTATTTGGGGCCTATAAATACCCCTCTCATCCCTGCTCAGATCACATAAGAACTTAGAACAATATAGTGTGAAAACTCTACTATAATCCCTTGAGAATTCCACTCTAGCTCTACATTTTAGTTTTAGTTTAAGAGAAGGGTGAGCAAATTGTAAAGGTTATCTCCTAAACCTATGAAAAGGAGAAAAGGATTATAAGAGAGTAGTTGATCTTTGCCCATTGAAAAAAGACTATTAGTGGACGTTGGTGGCCTCGACAAAGGAGAAATCAGGAGTAGACATAAGTCACGATGACCGAACCACTATAAATCTGGTGTGATCTCTTCTTTGCTACTTTCTCTTTATATTGCTTACTGATTTGGCTATACAATTCATTTTACACCCATTTTAAGTTAAATAGATTTTCGATACGGGTTTAATCGAAATGAAGTTTTCCAAATAACCGACATTTTTATGTATGCACTAATTCACCCCCCCCCTCTTAGTACCAATTTCAGTCCTAACATACAGTTATATTAACCCTCCCTTAAATAGAAATTACACTTAGAGAAGAGGAGGGGAACTCTTAAGGAATTACAATAGTGTTTGTTGAATCTTTGATTTTGATGATGAAGTCAATTGATAAGTTATTTGATCTAATCCATATTATTGAGATAAGTGTGCAGGATTAACTATGATAGCAAGGAAGATATAAAACAAATTGCTAGAGTCAAGTACATTTGGAGTTTGAGAGTCCACCATAAGTCTGAAATATCGTCGAAAGTATTGTCGGAATTGGCCAAGAATGAATCGGGGACTTGCTGAAGGTTTCGGAAGTTCGTCGGAAAAATCGTTAAAGGTTTGCAAAGCTCACCGAGAAAGTTCGGAAGCTTGCCAAAAGATTCGTCAAACTAGCCATAAAGTCTGGGAGGCTGTTGGGAGTTCACCGGAAGATATCCGAGGGTGTGTTAGAAGTCTATCGGAAGTTTGCCAGAAGCTCGTCGGAAGAAAACTCGATGTTGCTAGATTAGAATTTGCTTAGAATATATTTTTAATTTCATAGTTAGCATATAATTAGGGTTAGGATTAGGTGATAATCCTAATTAACTCTAGTAGGGGCCAACTGGGCCTTAATTGGACTAAATTGGATCGGATTCAGGGCCCATTCAGTAATGTTGGACCATGTTTGGTGGTGGCACCACTAGACTGGGGTTGTGGCACCACCCCGGGAATAGGTTCCCAGGTGGTCTGGGTGATGGTACCACCCCAAGTTAGCGAGGTACCATTGACAGTTATTACCTATAACTGTATTAGCGAGGTACCATTAACAAGTTAGCGAGGTACCATTGACAGTTATTAGCGAGGTACCATTGACAGTAGTGGTACTGCTTGACGGGTGATGGTACCACCCCTCTATAGAGTCCGAGGACCCTATCAGGTAGTAGTACTACTAGATTGGGCGATGGCACCGCAAGTGCCAGGCAGTGGTATAGACAATACCTAAAAATTCGGGATGTGACTCTTTTTGGCACCAAACCTGAAGTCAGTAGAGTCTATAAATACCCCTTCTCAACTGGCTAAGGATATTGAGAAGTGACAAAAACTAAGTCAAAGCTATAACAAAATTGCATTCGATAGCTTGAGTGTTCACCTCCCAAGTTTTACTTTGTCAAAGTTCTATAAGAGTGTGAACTGTTGGGCTAACAGCCAATTCAGCCCGTTAGCCAATTCAGCCCATATGGGCTTTATCAGCCCATAGCCCACTTTTCTCCTTATAAATCCTAACTTAACCTAAATCCTAGACTTAAATAGGGGTTAATGGTGGCTACGAAAAAAAATCAAAAATCGCGCAAAAGGGTAGAAACTTTACAGCAGTAAAGGAGATTCAAAGAGAGGAGAAAATGGTAGAAAAATAAGAGAAAAAGAAAGGGAAGAAGACAAGAAAAACACAGAAATTATTCTCATTCATCCCAATAGTTTCTCATCTCAGGTTAGATCAGATCTATAGTGAATTTTTACTATGATTGCTTGGAGAGGTTTTGGATATTGTACACAGTGACGTGATCCTTATATCCCAGTTATTCTCTTGTGATTGTTGCTTGGGTTTTGGGCAAGAGATTCGAGAATTGTACATTCATTATTTCTATAGTGAATTTTCTCTGATTTGCCTCATGGTTTTTACCCTTCACGTTGAAGGGGTTTTCCAAGTAAATTCTTGGTGTTCTATTGGATTGTTATTTCTGTTTAATTCCATTGTGTGTTATGGCCTGCTAGTATTTGTTCTTATACAAAAGTTATTCCTTGTTTGTTACCCTTTTTATCCCATCAATTGATATCAGAGCAAGGTTTTGGTGATTCAATTTTTTTGTTTGAATATAGAGACCGGTAGTGTTTCTCGCATGATTAGTTTGAACGGAAACAATTGGATGATATGGAAACCAAAAATGGAAGATCTCTTATACTGCAAAGATTTATATGGACCTTTACAAGGAGATAGTGAAAAACCCATAACTATGACAAATGACGAGTGGAAGAGGTTAGATCGAAAAACGATTGGGTTTATTCGACAGTGGCTCGATGATAGTATCTTTCACCATGTTTCTATTGAAAGTTCTACATATTCTCTTTGGAAAAAGTTAGAAGGTCTCTATGAAAGAAAAACAGTTGGCAAAAAGCTTTTTTGATTAGAAAACTTGTGAACCTAAAATATAAAGAGGGTGCTTCTATTACTGAGCATTCGAATGAAATGCAGAGTATTACTAACCAGTTATCTTCTATGAAAATGTCTCTTAATGATGAGTTGCAGGCATTGTTACTTCTCAGTTCATTGCCAGAAAGTTGGGAGATACTAGTGGTTTCCCTCAATAATTCTGCGCCAGATGGTATTGTCACCATGAGTCAAGTAATAAGCAGTTTGTTGAATGAGGAGTTGAGAAGAAAGAACTTAGCAGCATCTCAGATTGATTCACAGGCACTTATTTCAGAGAATAGAGGAAGGTCAAGGTCTAAAGATAGAAGCAGTTCACGCATGGGTAGAAGCAAGTCAAGATCAAGGAAAGATATTATTTGCTATAATTGCGATGAGAAAGGACATTATAAGAATCAATGTAAGCAACCTAAGAAGAGCAAGAAAAATAAAAAAGAAGTAGAGTCTACAGAGTCAAAAGAGAATACCACAGCTATAATGCAGGTTGGTGATTATTTGATTTTGTCCCCTTCTGATGATATTTTTTCTTGTGTGTCAAGATCTCGAGTGGATAATTGACATAGGAACTTCTTATCATGCTACACCACGAAGGGAGTTCTTTGCTACCTATAAGTCTGGAAATTTTGGTATTATCAAGATGGGCAATCATGGCACAGCAGACATCATTGGCATGGGTGACATCCACATAAAGACCAACCTTGGATGTAAGTTGGTGCTTAAGGATGTAAGACATGTGGTTGACTTGAGGCTAAATCTAATCTCAGTTGGTAGACTAGATGATGAAGACTATGATAGCAGGTTTCATAGAGGATAATGGAAACTCAGTAAGGGTTCTCTTGTTATAGCTAGTGGAAAGAAATGTCACACTTTGTACAGGTTGTAGGCTAAAGCTTGTGGTGAGTAGCTAAATGCTACGAAGAAAGACTTCAGCATGGAGTTGTGGCATAAGCGATTGGGACACATGAGTAAGAAGAGACTACAAGCTCTTTCCAAGAGAGAGATATTCCCTGACCTCAGAGGTATATGTTTGAACCTTGTAGAACCCTTGTGGATTCTAAGCTTGGGGTTGATCTCTATAAGGGATCGGCCTCCTTGGAACTCTATAGGGGTTCCTTCCTCCAAGTTACTGCTCAAAGGCTACTAAAAGATTAATCTATTCATTGATTAAAAGAGGATGAATACATGGCTATTTATAGGGCTTCTAAACCCCAACTCCTAATAGGACTCTTACTCAAGACTCCTACTTCTAACCAACTTCTAATTAGGACTCCTTCTCCAGTAGGACTCCTAATTCTAATAGGACTCTTTCCCTAATAGGACTTCTACTTCTAATAAGACTCTTTTTCTAATAGGACTCCTAATTCTAATAAGACACTTTCCCTAATAGGACTCCTACTTCTAATAGGACTCTTTTCCTAATAGGACTCCTACTTCTAATAGGACTCTTTCTCTAATAGGACTCCTATTTCTAATAGGACTCCTTTTCTAAGAAGCAACCTAACCCTAACCTAGTCGGCCTCTTCACCTCTTTAATAGGGTTCGGCTAGATAGGATTTACATGAATGCCCTTATCAATGAAACCAAATTAGGACTTTCCTAGCTAGAGTCCTAACAGACCTGCCCTCTTCAAATCAGCCCTGTCCTCGAGGCTGACACTCCATGAATTCTAAGAATTTGATATTCAAGTCATCATAGTTCTCCCAAGTAGCATCTTCTGTTGGTAGGTTCGCCCACTGTTTTAGCACTTCAATAGCGGGTCGTCATCGTCGAGTCATGATCCGTCGATCAATAATGGCACTTGGTTGGATCTGGAGCTCTTCTTGGGTAGTCATATTTGGTAGATGGCTTTGGGCTATCTCATTTTGTCCCAACTTGAGCTTCAAACATGACACATGGAAGGCTAGATGGATTCGAGGGCTGGCGGGTAAGTCCAATCTGTATGCTACTATTCTGATATGCTCCAAAATCTGGTAGGATCCATAGAACCGAGGTGAAAGCTTCATAGATGCTCTGGCCTTCGGATCATCTTGTCATTTCCTCCTAATATCCTTAGGGAAGTCGTTGGTTGAAAGTGAAATGGCCAAAAATTTAGCTTGCTCGGGTAGCCACGAAAGTGCATCTGTAACAACATTCTCTTTCCCCATTTTGTAAGTTATTTCATAATCATATCCAAGAAGCTTTGTTACCCATTTTTGCCACTCAGGGGAAGATATCTTTTGCTCCAAGAAATATTTTAGGCTTTTATGGTCGGTCTTGATTTGAAAGTGTCGCTCGATCAAGTACGATCTCCATTTGGCTATCGTATGCACAATCGCGAGAATCTTCTTGTCGTAAATAGTCATCTTGAGATGGGAAGGAGATAATGCCTTACTGGTATAAGTGAGGGTGTGGTCATCTTTCATTAGTACAATACCAATTCTGACTCCGGAGGTATCGGCTTCAATAATAAAAGTCTTGTCGAAGTCGGGTAACGCTAGTACGGGCGTTGTTATCATTGTGACTTTAAGTTCATCGAAGGCGGCGGTGGCTTTGTCTGACCACTGGAAAGCATCTCTTTTCAGCAAAGAAGTATGGGGTGCACTGATCTTTCCATAGTTTTTCACGAACTTACGGTAGTAACCTATTAAACCAAGAAAGCCGCGTAGTGATTTTATGTTCCTCGGGGTTGGCCAGTTCTGCATTACTTCAATTTTGGAGGGGTCCACTGCCACCCCTTCCTTTGATATGATATGCTCAAGATATTTCACCTTTTGTTGAAGAAAGTTGCACTTCATTTTTTTAACAAAAAGAACATGTTCTCGTAAAATTGTCAAAACAAGTCGTAAGTGCTGAATATGACTTTCAAGAGAAGGGCTGTAAATAAGGATATCGTCAAAGAAAACTAGCATAAACTTTCAAAGATAACTCCAGAAAATATCATTCATAAGGCTCTGGAAGGTGGAGGGAGTATTGGTGAGACCAAAGGGCATTACCAGAAATTCGTAATGACCGTTGTGCCTTCGAAAGGTAGTTTTCGGTATGTCTTCTTCGCACACTCGTATTTGATAATACCCAGATCGAAGGTCCAGCTTTATGAAGACTCATGCTCCCTTTAATTCATCAAGAAATTCATCTACTACTAGAATAGGATACTTGTCCTTGATGGTTATGCCGTTGAGAGCTCAGTAATCAACGCACATTCGCCATATTCTATCTTTCTTTCGTACGAGGAGCACCGGTGAAGAGTTGGGGCTGCAACTTGGCTGAATAACTCCTATTTCAAGCATCTCTTTTACAATCCTTTCTATTTCATTTTTTTGGATATGTGGATACTGATATGGTTGAGTATTTACTAGAGGTTTGCTTGGAAGAATCGGTATATGATGATCATGCCGGCGGTTAGGAGGTAGGCTCCGTGGTTCGTCAAATATATCAAAAAATTCAACAAGCAAGGGAAGTAGGTTTGGATCTTCAAATTTGGTTGGCTCTCCCTTAGATTTCTGCTCAAGTTGTACCAAAAAGCCACTGCATGCTTTGTGCAAAACTTTCTCCATTCGTTGTGTGCAAATTGTCGTTACGTCGCCCCCATGTTTCCCGCACAGTATCACTTGTTTCCCCTTACTGTAAAATTTCATAATTAATTTCAAAAAATTTTAGGAAACATCACCTAATGTCATCAACCATTCGATGCTAAGCACGGCCTCATAATCATCAAGAGAGAGGAGGAAAAAATCTATAATTATCTCTTGGTCCTGCAGCAATAGTTTCACCCATGGGCACCTACGATCACACTTCAAATTTCATCCATCTATGACTTTAACACCGAACCTGCTGCAATTCTCAATAGGTAAGGCCATTCAGATAGCAACCTTACTATTCATAAAATTATTAGTGCACCTGGTGTCAATAAGAATGGTGATCGGTTGTTGCTTCAGAAATCCTCCCACTTTCATTGTTTGCGGGTTCGCATAACCGACAAGGGCATGCATCATAATATCAATTGGCTGCTGTTCTTCAACCGTGACCTCTTCCTCATGCTCCTAGACCTCCTCCTCCATGTCTTCAAAAGGTTCAATCAATAGGAGGTGGCCCCTTTTGCAGCAATGATCGCGGTTCCACGGCTCGTCGCAATGCCAACAAAGACCCTTTGCTGATCGGTCATGTAGTTCTTCTCTTGTCAATTTTTGGACAAAAAAGGATGGCTGAGAGTACAAGGGGTTTATATATTGAGGTTCTAGGAGTGGTGCTTATCCTCCGAGCATCTTGGCTGAGCTGTTCTTCTTGTATTCGGGCAAAAGAAATCGTAGCCATCACGGTACGGAGCTATCGTGCCTTAGCTTTCCCTTTTATCTCTGGCTTGAGTCCTTCGATAAATGTTCCTAACAATTGACGATCAGTCCAATCATGAGCAAGGTAGGATAGCTTCTCAAACTTGGTTTGGTACTCTTGAATCATAGAGGTTTGTCAAATCTTTGTGAGTTGGCCGTCGATATTTTCATACTCCGTAGGTCCAAAACAGTTCAGCAGTGCATTCTTAAATTGATTCCACGTCGGAGCCCCATGATTATATTCCAGCCAATTGTACCATTGAATAGCATCTCCTTCAAGGTGGATGATAGCAATCTCCACCATAGCATTATCCGACGTTTGGTAGTAGCGAAAGAAACGTTTGGCGCGCAAAACCCACCCCGCCGGGTCTCCTTCTTCCCATCGTGGGAAGTCCACCCTCATGCATGGCTAAAGCATGTTCGAGGGCTGTCCCTCCTTCTCTGGGGTCCTTTCTAAATTCTCTCTTTGCTGTAGTTTGGTTGGACTCGGTGGTTGTCCAATTCTGAATTCTGCAACCAAAGAGCGCAATTTGTCTTCCAAGCGTGATTCAAGCCGTGATTCAATCTGAGATTCGTATGCTTCAAATTTGACATCAATTGGATCTTGAGAAGCCATAGAATATGCCTATAGATCAGAGATGCCCTTGTTTTTTTTGTTGACGGGTTAATGGCATGGGTTGGTGGATGGTTCGGATAATAGATCGGTGATTGAAGGGTTCAGCTATAATGGTTTACTGTCTTGGGCTGTGGTTTTTTATACTGTTAGGGTTATCAAACTAGGTTATGATGACTATGTCTTAAGGCTAGAGGGATGCCCTAAAGATGTCTTGGCTTATGGCAGCAAGGTGGCTAGGGTTTGGTAGGTTACGGAGAAGAAAAAAGGACAAAGGTGCAACACCAGATTTTTCACCGAAAAAATTCCAACAGTAAATATGTAATTTTTTTCAGAAATTTTCAAAAGAGATTCAAGTAAAACTCAAAGGGGATCTACTGATAAGGAAGAGGTAATGCTGTTAAAAATTTCGTGGAAAGAAACGATAGCAAGAGGTTCGGCAAAATTGAGGATCACGGAGAGGTATTATAGCAGATTTTTACATCTAAAGTGCAGCAGTTTGGATGTAAAAGATAAGTGGTTTATATTGAGAATTTTTTAACAAAACCAAAGGGAAAACCACTGTTAGGAAGTGTCAAAGTCATCGTAAAAATTTCATAGAGATTTGGATAGAAAAAACATAGTAGCAAGATCAAAAAGGCAGTAACTATGCGACTGAAATTCTATAGTGCAACTTTCATTGTAGAGATGAAAACTTTGCAACGAAAAGTTTATGCAGCCATATAGGAACGAATTTTTTGGATTTTTTGAATAAGGATAACTAAATTGCAGCAATAGTAAGGTAGATAACCAGAACCTGTTACAATTCACGGGAACATCAAAGGATAATCTACAATGGTGGAGATGATGGTGGAATTCAATGATGATCTTCTAAGCAATTGTGGGAATTGCTTTGGGCGGTTGTGGAGGGCTGGTGGATGGCTATAGAAGGACAGTGAGATGCCAAGAATGCTGCTCTGATACCAAGTGGTTGAACCCTTACAGATTCTAAGCTTGGGGTTGATCTCTATAGGGGATCGGCCTCCTTGGAACTCTATAGGGGTTCCTTCCTCCAAGTTGCTGCTCAAAGGCCGCTAAAAGATTGATCTATTCATTGATTAAAAGAGGATGAATACATGGCTATTTATAGGGCTTCTAAACCCCAACTTCTAATAGGACTCTTACTCAAGACTCCTACTTTTAACCAACTTCTAATTAGGACTCCTCTAGTAGGACTCCTAATTCTAATAGAACTCTTTCCCTAATAGGACTCCTACTTCTAATAAGACTCTTTTCCTAATAGGACTCCTAATTCTAATAGGACTCCTGCTTCTAATAGGACTCTTTTCCTAATAGGACTCATACTTCTAATAGGACTCTTTTCCTAATATGACTCCTACTTCTAATAGGACTCTTTCTCTAATAGGACTCCTATTTCTAATAGGACTCCTATTTCTAATAGGACTTCTATTTCTAATAGGACTCCTTTTCTAAGAACCAACCTAACCCTAACCTAGCCGGCCTCTTCACCTCTTTAATAGGAGTCGACTAGATAGGATTTACATGAATGCCCTTATCAATGAAACCAAATTAGGACTCTCCTAGCTAGATTCCTAACAGAACCCTTGTATTGATTATTTGGCTAGTAAACAACATAGAGTTTCTTTTTCTTGTCCTGCTTTATCTAGAAAAATGTATGCCTTAGACAGTGTTTATATAGATGTATTGTTGGGAAATCCACGCAAGGGGGGTGACATCACATGCACAGTGGAAGAACAGAAAACAAAACACCCCAAATTTCCCATAGAAAGTTTCCGTCATCGTGCGAAGATCGGTGCGTCAAAAGTAAATCCGCGAAAACTGCACATGTAAAAGAAGATACCTAGGGAGATCATATATCTCTGAATTCCTACAAATCTGTGGGAGAGGATGAAGGAAGTCAAGTGTCCTCCTCTCTAGCGGTATCCACATAGCAGGGATTGCGACGATGCTCCTCTCTCTCTTGGGGGAGGAGAATAGAAGGTGGCTACCAAAAGAAACCCTCAGCCTATAGAGCTTTGGTCCCCTCCTATTTATAGAGGCCCCCCTGAAAAACCCTAATGGATCTTTTACCCTATTGGGTATTGGATCTTCATCCAATTATCCAAGCCTCTTGGATTAGTGGGCCTCTACCCAATAATCTCTTATTAGTAATTATTGGATCTCATCTCAAGATCCAATAATTCAGGGGCTTAATGGATATCCAATAAGATAGGGGGTTCAACGGATATCTCATATCCGAACCTCTACTCGTCGCAACACTTACCATATGTGTGTGACCCTCTAGGCCCAATATCGAGCTGGTCATGAGTCATATTTGTCAGAACTCCTTCTGACTTAGTAAATTATTATCTCTATAATAATTCACCCAACTCATCGACTACGGACATACCAGGCCACTACGCCGCGGCCCCCAAACGATACAGGGGAATCCAATCCTTTGGACCTATCTATCCTCAGTTACCATGTATCTATAATCTCTTATCCATCTAATATCCCAGAGACCCTATACTGGGCATAGTGCTGTCAGGCCCATACGGTCTCTCCTCGGATCTTGCTCTTGTCGGATTCTCCTGGGTACTCTTTCTCTCTCAATCTGAATAACCTTGGCCAAGGATTTGTTTGAGCAAGAACACATGGGATATTCCTTTCATGTTACCGAGAGCGGATGATCCTCTATTGACACTCAATAGCCCTCGTAAGGTTGGCTACCACTCCCAATCTGTACTAGATATGGAGCTTTCCAAACCTATAAGTCCGGTATCAAAGAGTGGAGTACTTATACAAGACATCCTTGATGTCTCAAGTCTAAGGACTAGATATACTACTGGGACTATGGAATCACTGTCTGACATGAGGTATCAATAACCATCCAGCATTCCGTAGGCGGATCAATCAATGAACTCATTCTCCAATGAGCACCTGTACTGTACCCTTAGTATCCCCACACGAGTAGCTATGAGACCAACTACCACCATCATATGAACGGGTATACAGCACACCAGTCTATCTGGTTATCTCGATGTCCTTCTTGAGTAACCTATGACCAGGATAATTTATGGTCTATGTTTAAAAGTGAATCGATCTCATTATCGTGATCTCATCACGATCCGATTCCCATTGTACAGATCTAGGGACATCACAATATACATCTAGATAATGTGAGATAATGCCAATAATCATAAGCAAAGAGATTGATGTAGCGTGTTACAGGTGCAATCACTCATGTGATTGGCTTGTAGGGCACCTATAACTAGCAATCTTCCACTTGACCTAAAGTCAATCACCAACATGTCTGATCCCCATCAGACCTTTATGATGCTCAAAGACAATCTGAGTCAATGGCTTTATCAGTGGATCTACAATGTTATCTTCAGATGAAACTCTTTCTATTGCTACATCTTTTCTGGCGATAATCTCTCTTATCAAGTGGAACCTTCTCAGAACATGCTTTGACTTCTGATGAGACCTAGGTTCCTTTGCATGAGCAATTGCCCCGTTGTTGTCACAATACAAGGAAATCGGCTCCTCGCTGCTCGGGATGACTCCTAGATCTGTGATGAACATCTTCATCCAGACTCCCTCCTTTACTGCCTCTGCCGCAGCAATGTATTCCGCCTCTGTGGTTGAGTTAGCAGTAGTGTCTTGCTTGGAACTCTTCCAGCATACTACTCCTCCATTCAGGGTGAACACATACCCTGAATTAGACTTGCTATCATCGATATCGGACTAGAAGCTCAAGTTCGTGTAGCCCTCAACCTTGAGGCTACTACCTCCATATACCAGTAAAAGATCCTTAGTCCTTCTCAAGTACTTAAGGATACAATTTACTGCTTTCCAGTGCTCTAAGCCTGGATCTACCTGATATCTGCTCGTGACACTCAAAGCATGCACTATATCAGGCCTGGTATATAACATAGCATATATGATAGATCCTATCGCTGATGCATATGGTATCATATCTATGTGTGCCTTTTCTTCAGGAGTCTTTGGGGACATACTCCTAGAAAGTGATATTCTATGTCTCATTGGTATGAGACCTCTCTTGGAATTTTCCATACCAAACCTTTTGACAATGGGGTCTATGTACCTGGACTAGGACAAGCCAAGCATCCTCTTGGATCTATCTCTATAGATCCGTATCCCCAATATGTAGGATGCTTCCCCTAAGTCCTTCATGGAGAAGTGCCTAGATAGCCAAGTCTTTACTGTGGAGAGCATTCCTACATCATTCCCAATGATCAGGATGTCATCCACATATAATACCAAAAAGGTGATAGTGCTCCCACTTAATTTCCTGTACATATAAGGTTCATCTTCGTTCTTAACGAAGTCATAAGATCTGAATGTCTCATCAAATCTTATGTTCCAACTTTGGGAAGCTTGCTTCAATCCATAAATTGACCTAGGCAACTTGCATACCTTATCTGGGTTATCCTTGGACACGAATCCCTCAGGCTGTATCATATACACCTTCTCATCGAGGTTACCATTGAGGAATGCGGTTTTGACATCCATCTGCCAGATCTCATAATCATAGTGTGCTGCAATAACCAATAGAATTCGAATAGATTTTAGCATGGCTACAGGTGAGAAAGTTTCATCATAGTCAACACCTTGCCTTTGACGATACCCCTTAGCCACTAGCCTTGCTTTATAGGTCTCTACCTGTCCATCTACTCCAATCTTCTTTTTGAAGATCCACTTGCAACCAATGGGTACAATATCCTCGGGTGCATCAACTAGGTTCCAAACCTTGTTGGAGTACATGGAATCCATTTCTGAATTCATAGCTTCTTGCCATTTCCCGGAGTCTATGCTCATAATAGCCTCCTCGTAGGTCTGAGGATCAATATCCTCAATATCCTCTCTTCTGATATGTCCCACATATCTCTCAGGAGGATGGGATACTCTATCTGACCTACGTAAAGTTGGAACTTGTGTGTTAGGTATCTGAACAGATTCTGGAATGGTGCTTGAGCTAGGTTCTCCAACCTCGCTCAACTCTATCATGCTCCCACTGTCTCCACCAAGAATGTGTTCCTTCTCAAAGAACACTGCTCTTTTGGCTACAAAGACCTTTCGGTCCTCAAGGTGATAGAAATAATACCCACAAGTTTGTTTGGGGTATCCCATAAACTTGTACCGTTCCATCCTAGATTCTAACTTGTCAGGGTTGTGTCTCTTA
Organism: Musa beccarii; assembly: GCA_024322285.1. NCBI lineage: Eukaryota > Viridiplantae > Streptophyta > Magnoliopsida > Zingiberales > Musaceae > Musa > Musa beccarii. The sequence continues at coordinate 36,559,646 of CM044399.1, read as the reverse complement.
ACATGAGCAGGGCAGCCCCAAATCTTAATAACTTTAAGATCAGGCTTCTTCCCATTCCATATCTCATATGGAGTAGATATCACTAACTTAGTTGAAATTCTGTTCAGAAGGTAAGCTGCGGTTTCTAGGATATATCCCCAGAATGAGATGGGTAGGTCGGCGAAACACATCATGGAACGCACCATGTCTAACAATGTACGATTCCTCCTTTCTGATACACCATTAAGTTGTGGTGTATAAGGAGGTGTCCATTGGGATAATATCCCATAGTCTTTGAGGAACTGGGTGAACTCTGTACTTAAGTACTCACCTCCTTGATCTGATCGAAGGGTTTAAATACTCTTTCCTATCTGATTCTCTACTTCTCATTTCCTCTTAGACTCATTTACAGTCATGATATGTGGAGCTATATCTAGCATATATAAGTCATTATGCAATGTTCCTCTCGTGATGATCTCATCATCTAATATTATTGAACAACCATTGTTCTCAAAAACTAATTTATATCCAATAACTATCAAACATGAAATGGAAATAATGTTTTTGATAATAGAAGGAACATAATAGCATGCATCTAATGTAATAATAGCTCCACCAGGCAGATGTAAGGTAACCTTGCCAACAGCCACTACAGCAACCTTTGCTCTATTGCCCATCTTAAGGTCCATCTCACCTTTGTTCAATCTCCTAGGTCCTGCCAGAACCTGCAACGAATTGCAAATATGATAAGCACTCCCGATATCTAATACTCATGTGTTATCATAAGATTCTGACAAATGGAGACTGATCATGAATGTACCTAAAGCTTCTGTTTTGCCCTCTCTGCAAAGTACTCTTTGTAGTTCCTCTTCCAGTGCCCATCTTTGCCACAGTGGAAGCACTGGCCTTTGTCCTTTATTGGGTCTTTCATGGTAACCTTTACTTTACCCATTTTGCCCTTGCCCTTGCCCTTCTTAAGGGTCTTCTCAGCCTTCCTTTTCTTTCTGGTCTCACCAGCGTAGAGAACCGGCTTCTCTTTCTTGAAGGTGCTCTCTACTTCTCTCAACATATTGAGGAGCTCTGTGAGGGTCACCTCAAGTTTGTTCATATTAAAATTTATTATGAATTGAGAAAAGGAATCTGGTAGGGACTGAAGTACAAGATCCACACACAGGTTATCCTCTAGGACCATTCCTAGACCTGTGAGTTTCTCGATCCACTCAAACATCTTAAGGACAAGGTTCTGAACTGGTATCCCCTCAGTCATCATAGCACGGAAAAGACTCTTTGATATCTCATATCGCTGAGTTCTCCCTTGTTCCTCAAACAGTTTGCAGAGATGTAGGAGTATGGAATTAGCATCCATATTTTTATTCTATCTCTGTAACTTAGTAGTCATAGAGGCCAATATGTAACACTGAGCAAGAGTGAAATCATCTAAGTACTTCACATAACGAGCGATCTCATCCTTGCTTGCCCCTTCGTCGGGCGTAGGGATCACTGTATCAAGGACATATGCGATTTTCTTCACCGTGAGAACGATTCTCAGATTGTGAAGCCAATCCGTATAATTTGGACCAGTGAGGTGGTTGGCATCAAGTATGCCACGTAAAGGATTTGAAAGCGATATTTTTTTGAAATAAAAGATGTAGTAGAAATAAATAACATGCAGAATTTGCAGAAATTAAATAATTAAGATAAGGACTTCTATCTTAATGTATTCCCACTAATTTTTCATAAGACACACAACACCCTCCGATATGTGAATCAGAGACCCTCGGTGGATCTCTAGTGGGAATCAGGATCCAATCGGCATCTTAACGTAACCTCGAGGGACTCGACCAATCACGTTAAGCCCGTAAAGGTAGGCAACTCTTGCCAATCACAACTCCTTGTGATTCCTGTCTTATTCGACCTTTGAACCACCATGGCCTCAAGGGATTCGACTAACCATGATGTTCGGTTAAGTCATTAACATCGTTACTAGATGAGTCTGATTAGGTGATATACTCTCGAGGGACTCGACCAAGCATACCATGTCCTCAGGTCACCTCTGACATCTCTATGTTATAGATAAGATGGCGAGACGCGATATAGGTGAGTCTCGAGGGACTCGACCAACTCAACCTACACCGGGAATCGGCTCCTTGCTATAAAGATGGAAGGCCACGTGATTCAATCTAATTGCCTCATATTTACCGACTTAATATTATTAATGGAGAGGATTTTTGATTTGGTCTCCTAACATAATGTGTCACACACATATGTATTTAATATATATATCTACATCGCATGCAAATATATATATACATATCTAGTAGGTGTATAACTAATCACACATCACATGAGCAATCACACCAGATGATCATGGACCATATCCTAATGTGATCAGGCCCGAGCCAGTGGGCCTAATCACTCACATCAAGATCTATGTGTACTTCGGCGCATCTCTATGCCCTGTGATCGTCCATCTCGCTTCATCGGATCCGTCGGCATCTCAACGCATCTCCATGCGTCGGATCATCCGTCTCGGCCTCATGAGTCACACTACCACTACGCCTCCTCTGATAATTACAACATAATTATAGGCACGCAGGCCCAACAATAAATGAGAAAAATAGAGGCTCACAGACCCCAATAATAATAATAATCACAAGTACACACATCACATCATAAGTCTATGATCATCTATCCACATCATACATCACATGTATATGTTATTTTATAGGACTACTAGATAAATAATAAAAGTTAATTAAACTATTTAATTAACTAATATTTCTGAAAATAGGGACATAGAGGGAATTTTTTTAATTTCCAAGAGTATTTTGGTCATTCAACCAAAAGGGACAGAGACTGAAATTTTTTAAATTTTGAGGGTATTTTGGTAATTTTCTCAAAGAGGATAGAATCTGGAATTTCTAAAATTTCGAGGGGCAAAATCATCTTTTGCCCTAAAACCCTAATCCCTCTACCTGTGCGCGTTTGCGGTGCGCAGCGCCGGCGCCACCAATGCGGCGGTGGCGCCACGGTGGCATGGCATTGCAAGTAGTAAGCGCGCGCGCAGCGCAGCCCAACCGCTGTGGGTGCCGCTCACGCAGCGCCACCCACGGGCGCGCCAGCGGCGCTGCCCGCTGGCAACCCACCGGCGCCTCTACGCACGGCGCCCGCCGGCGCCTCTGCGCGCGCGCTGTCCCGCGGGCGCAGGCCTCGCAGGCGCAGCCCCGCAAGCATGCGCCGCCGCCCCTGCGGCCAGCAGTCCGCCTGTGCCCCTGCGGAAAGGCCGCAGGCAGCTTGTCTGCGGCCAGTAGCCCGTCGGCCGACGGTTGCTGCTGCAGGCAGCAAGGCTGCAAGCAGCCTTGCGGCCGCTGCACGAACACAGTAAGGGCAGCAATAGTTGCTGCCCTTCCTTGCCCTTTGCACCAATGATTTTGGTGACATAACTTGTTCTAGATTACAACACACGTAGTTTAAGATCCGATCTTCACACGAACAACTTGGCTCTGATACCACTATTGGGAAATCCATGCAAGGGGGGCGACATCACATGCGTAGCGGAAGAACAGAAAACAAAACACCCCAGATTTCCCGTAGAACGTTTCCATCGTCGTGCGAAGATCAGTGCGTCAAAAGCAAATCCGCGAAATCTGCACATGTAAAAGAAGATACTTAGGGAGATCGTATATCCCTGAATTCCTGCAGATCTGTGGGAGAGGATGAAGGAAGTCAAGTGTCCTCCTCTCTAGCGGTATCTACACAGCAAGGATTGTGACGATGCTCCTCTCTCTCTGGGGGGAGGAGAACAGGAGGTGGCTACCAAAAGAAACCCTCAGCCTATAGAGTTTTGGTCCCCTCCCATTTATAGAGGCTCCCCTGAAAAACCCTAATGGATCTTTTGCCCTATTGGGTATTGGATCTCCATCCAATTACCTAAGCCTCTTGGATTAGTGGTCCTCTACCCAATAATCTCTTATTAGCAATTATTGGATCTCATCTCAAAATCCAATAATTCAGGGGCTTAATGGATATCCAATAAGATAGGGGGTTTAGCAGATATCTCATATCCGAACCTCTACTCATCGTAACACCTACCATATGTGTGTGACCCTCTAGGCCCAATATCGAGATGGCTGTGAGTCATACTTGTCAGAACTCCTTCTGACTTAGTAAATTATTATCTCTATAATAATTCACCCAACTCTTCGACTACGGACGTACCAGGCCACTACGCCGCAGCCCCTAGACGATACAGGGGAATTCAATCCTTTGGACTTATCTGTCCTCGGTTACCATGTATCTATAATCTCTCATCCATCGAATATCCCAGAGACCCTATACCGGGGATGGCGCTGTCAGGCCCATACGGTCTCTCCTCGGATCTTGCTCTTGTCGGATTCTCCCGGAGAACTCTTTCTCTCTCAATCCGAATAATCTTGGCCAAGGATTTGTTCGAGCAAGAACACATGGGATATTCCTCTCATGATACCGAGAGCGGATGATCCTCTATTGACACTCAATAGCCTTCGTAAGGTTGACTACCACTTCCAATGACCGGTTGTACTAGATATGGAGCTTTCCAAACCTATAAGTCCGGTATCAAAGAGTAGAGTACTCATACAGGACATTCTTGATGTCTCAAGTCTAAGGATCAGATACACTACTAGGACTACGGAATCGCTGTCTGACATGAGGTATCAATAACCATCCAGCATTCCGTAGGCGGATCAATCAGTGAACTCATTCTCCAATAAGCACCTGTACTGTACCCTTAGTGTCCCCACACGAGTAGCTATGAGACCAGCTACCTCCATCATATGAACGGATATACAGCACACCAGTCTATCCAGTTATCTCGATGTCCTTCTCGAGTAACCTATGACCAGGATAATTTAGGGTCTGTGTTTAAAGGTGAATCGATCTCATTATCGTGATCTCATCACGATCCAATTCCCATTGCACAGATCCAGGGACATCACAATATACATCTAGATAATGTGAGATAATGCCAATAATCATAAGCAAAGAGATTGACGCAGCGTGTTATAAGTGCAATCACTCATGTGATTGGCTTGTAGGGCACCTATAACTAGCATGTATGCGGTCCTTTAAGGACAAAAACTCCTAATGGTTCTATTAATGTTCTTGGCATCAATGGTGCACTTTATTTTGTTACTTTTATAAATGATTTTTCTAGGAAAGTTTGGGCTTATGCTTTGAAGACCAAGAATCAAGTTATTGATATCTTCAAAGAGTTTCAGGCTAGAGTTGAAAGGGAGACAGAAAGACAATTGAAATGTATAAGATCAGATAATGGTGGTGAGTATATAGGATTGTTTGATGATTATTGCAGGTCACATGGCATTCAACATGAGATGACAATTCTTGGTACACCTCAGCATAATATAATTGCAGAGATGATGAACTGCACTATTATGGAAAAGATCATATGTATGCTTTCACAGGCAAAGCTACCCAAAAGGTTTTGGGATAAGACTTTGAGGACTACAATTGATGTGATCAACTTATCTCCCTGTACAGTCCTAGATGCTGTTGTTGTAGAGAATATTTAGTCAGGGAATGATATTTCCTATAGGCATTTGAGAGTGTTTGGTTGTCGTGCATTTGCACATGTTTCAAACAATGAAAGGTCCAAGTTGGGTGGTAAGACAAAAGAATGTATTTTTCTTAGCTACTCACATGATTAATTTGGTTATAGGCTTTGGGATCCAAAAAAGCAGAAGGTGTTTAGAAGCAGAGATGTGGTCTTCTTTGAGGATCAGACCCTTGAGGATTTGAAGAAGGAGGCACCAGCCAAGACTTCTACAGAAGGATTAGTAAATTGTGACCTAATTATTCCTCCAGTATATCAGGGTGATGGGGGAGATGTGCAGGAAGATGGTGTAGAACCAAATGTTAATCTACCTGTAGGACATGTTGAGCAAGAAGAAGTTGAGGAGCAGCTTCCCGCAGAACCTCAATTGAGAAGATCTTCTAGACAACATCAGCCTTCCAGAAGATACTCTACAGATGAGTAGATGATGCTTACTGATACAGGTGAACTAGAGAGTTACTAGGAAGTAGTTGAAAGTGAGTAGAAAAAGAAGTGGCTAGTTGCTATGCAGGAAGAGATGGATGCTCTATAGAAGAATCACACATATGATTTGATACAACTACCACAGGGAATGAAGGCCTTGAAGAACAAGTGGGTTTTTAGGTTGAAGACTCAAGAATATTGTTCTCAACCAAAGTACAAAGCTAGATTGGTTGTGAAAGGCTTTGGTCAAAAGAAAGGTATTGACTTTGAAGAGATTTTTTCTCTTGTTGTTAAAATGCCTTCTATTCGTATTGCTCTAGGTATTACTTCTAGCCAGGACTTGGAGGTGGAGTAGTTATATGTAAAGATAGCTTTCCTTCATGGTGATTTGGAGGAGGAAATTTATATGGAGCAACCATAAGGTTTCAAAGTTAAAAGTAAAGAAAATTTTGTCTGCAAGTTAAGAAAGAGTTTGTATGGATTGAAGCAAGCTCCAAGACAGTGGTACAGAAAGTTTGATTCATTTATGACTGAAAATGGATACAAAAGAATGGCTTTAGATCATTATGTGTATATCAAACGGTTTTGTGAGGATTTTATTATTCTCTTACTTTATGTTGATGATATACTTATCCTTGGGAAAGATATGTGTACAATTGATAGGTTGAAGAAGGAACTGAGTGAGTCCTTTGCAATGAAGGACATGGGGCTAGCAAAGCAAATACTAGGCATGCAGATTTCTCGTGATAGGAAAAAAAAGAAGATTTGGTTGTCACAAGAGAAATACATCGAGAAAGTATTAGAAAGGTTCAGTATAAGCAATGCAAAGCCAGTTGGTTCTCCTCTTTTAGGTCACTTCAAGTTGTGCTCAGAACAGAGTCCGTCAAGTGATGAGGAGAAGGAGAAAATGCAAAAGGTTCCTTATGCTTCAGTAGTTGGAAGTTTAATGTATGCAATGATATGTACGAAGCCGGACATCACATATGTAGTGAGTGTTACTAGTAGATTTCTTGCAAATCCAGGCAAAAAGCACTAGGCAGCAGTGAAGTGGATCTTGAGATATCTTAGAGGAAACTCTAAGGTTTGTTTAAGCTTTGGAGGTGGACCACCTGTGCTAACGGGTTACACAGATGCAAATATGGCCAGAGATATTGATACAAGGAAATCTACATCAGGTTTTGTACTTACTTTTGCAGGGGGAGTTGTGTCATGGTAATCTAGATTACAAAGATGTATTGCCCTCTCCACCATAGAGGCAGAATATATTGCTGCTACAGAGGTTTATAAAGAAATGTTATGGATGAAAGAATTCTTACAAGAATTAGGGCTGAAACAGGAAAACTATGTGGTGCATTGTGATAGCCATAGTGCCATCCATTTATGTAAAAGCCCAACTTTTCATTCTAAGTCAAAACATATAGATGTCAGATATCACTGGATTCGAAATGTACTTGAAGAGAAGCAGTTGCAACTTCAGAAAATTCATACAGATGATAATGAAGCAGACATGTTGACAAAGACCTTAACGAAAGAGAGGCAGGAGATGTGTCGACAATTGGTCGGCATGGATTTACATTGAAGAGTCATAGGACAGCCTCCCTTATGGGCTGAAGGGAGAGGTTGTTGGGCTAACAGCTAATTCATCCCATATGGGCTTTATCAGCCTATAGCCCACTTTTCTCCTCATAAACCCTAACTTAACCTAAACCCTAGACTTAAATAGGGGTTAATGGTGGCTACAAAAAAGAGATAAAAAATTATAGCAAAAGGGCAAAAACTTTACAGCAGTAAAGGAGATTCAAAGAGAGGAGAAAAGGGCAGAAAAATAAAATAAAAAGAAAAGGAAGAAGACAAGGAAAATGTAGAAATTATTCTCATTCATCCAAACAGTTTCTCATCTCAGGTTAGATCAGATCTATAGTGCATTTTTACTGTGATTGCTTGGGGAGGTTTTGGATATTGTGCACAATGACGTGATCCTTGTATCCCAGTTATTCTTTTGTGATTGTTGCTTGGGTTTTGGGCAAGAGATTTGAGAATTATACATTCATTATTTCTATAGTGGATTTTTTCTGATTTGCCATGTGATTTTTACCCTTCACGTTGAAGCGGTTTTCCACGTAAATTCTTGGTGTTCTATTGGATTGTTATTTCTATTTTATTTCGCTGTATATTACAACCTACTAGTATTTGTTCTTATATAAAAGTTATTCCTTGTTTGTTATCCTTTTATTCCCATCATGAACCACCAGTAAAAGTTTGTAAGATGGGTGCTTGGTCCTTCCCCTTCTAGAAGAATTGACAGTGGAAGTTAGGAATCTCGTCGGAGGAGGTTTCGGAAGTGGACATAGGTCATTTGACCGAACCACTATACATTGCTGTGTACTTCTCTTGATGTTTGAGTATTAACTTACTACATTTCAAACTTTACTTAGCTATAATTTTTCGATCTCCCCCTCTCTATTTTCTATCGCATTCATTCGAATCACTTTGCTGAAATCTTTTTCGTTAGACCGAAATTTCCCTATGGATAACTCTTTTCGAAATTGCTTTCAAAATTATGATTTTTATCCGCTGCACTAATTCACCCCACCCCAGGTCAGCGATGGTACCGCTGACAGTTATTACCTATCAATGGTGGTACTGCTTGACAAGCGATGGTACCGCCCCTCCATAGAGTCTGAGGACCCTGTTAGGCGATAATACTGCTAGACTGGATGGTGGTACCGCCTAGTACACTAATAGAGTAGGGTCAACCGGTGATGATACCGCTAGTCCCAGGTAGTGGTACCGCCAATACCCGAAAATCCAGGATGTGACTCTTTTTGGCTCCAAACCTAAAGCCAGTAGAGTCTATAAATACCCCTTACTTCTCAACTAGCTAAGGACATTGAGAAGTGATAAAAATTGAGTCAAAGCTATAGCTTGAGTGTTCACCTCCCAAGTTTTATTTTATCAAAGTTCGGTAAGAGTGTGAATCACCTGTAAAAGTTTGTAAGATAGGTGCTTAGTCTTTCTCCATCCAGAAGAATTGATAGTGGAAGTTGGGAACCTCGTTAGAGGAGGTTTCAAAAGTGGATATAGGTCATTTGACCGAACCATTATACATCGCTGCATACTTCTCTTGATATGTGAGTATTAACTTACTGCATTTCAAACTTTACTTAGCTACAATTTTTCGATCTCCCCTTCTCTATTTTCTATCACATTCACTCAAATCACTTTGTTGAAATCTTTTTCGTCGGACCAAAATTTTCCTATGAACAACTCTTTCCGAAATCACTTTCAAAATTATGGTTTTTATTTGTTGCACTAATTCATCCCCCCTAGGTCAACGATGGTACTATTGATAGTTATTACCTATCAATGATGGTACCACCTGACAGGCGATGGTACCACCCCTCCACAAAGTCTAAGGACTCTATCAGGCGATAGTACCGCTAGACTGGGTGGTGGTACCGCCCAGTACACTGATAGAGCAGGGTCAACCGGCGATGGTATTGCTAGTGCCAGGCAGTGGTATCGCCAATACCCAAAAATCCAGGATGTGACTCTTTTTGGCTCCTAACCTGAAGCCAGTAGAGTCTATAAATGCCCCTTACTTTTCAATTAGCTAAGGATATTGAGAAGTAATAAAAACTGAGTCAAAGCTATAGCAAAATTACATTCGATAGCTTGAATGTTCACCTCCCAAGTTTTACTTTGTCAAAGTTCTGTAAGAGTGTGAACCACCTGTAAAAGTTTGTAGAAGGGGTGCTTGATCCTTCCCCTTCCAGAAGAATTGATAGTGGAAGTTGGGAACCTTGTTAGAGGAGGTTTCGGAAGTAAACATAGGTCATTTGACCGAACCACTATACATCACTGCATACTTCTCTTGATGTGTGAGTATTAACTTACTGCATTTCAAACTTTACTTAGCTATAATTTTTCGATCTCCCTCTCTCTATTTTCTATCGCATTCACTCGAATCACTTTATTGAAATCTTTTTCGTCGAACCGAAATTTCCCTATGGACAACTCTTTCCGAAATCACTTTCAAAATTATGGTTTTTATCTGCTGCACTAATTCACCCCCCCCCTCCCCTCTTAGTGCTGCTCATATCCTAATAATTGGTATCAGAGCTTGGTCACTCTCATTTAGTTTAAAATCCAAGAGAGATGACATATTCCGACATGCAAGAAGGTCATTCAATTACACATCCACCTATGTTTAATGGGACGGATTACACCTATTGGAATACTCATATGAATATTTTTCTTATTTCCATGGATTTTAAACTTTAGAATATTATTGAAAATGGCTTTAAAAAATCTTCTCTTTCGATAAACAAATAGAATGAATCAGAGAAGATAGTTTTTGCTCTTAATGCAAAGGCTATGAATGCTTTGGTTTACGCACTTGATAAAAATGAGTTTAATCATGTTTTGATTTGTGAATCAGCTTTTGATATTTGGCATAATCTTAAAATCACTCATGAAGGCACTAGCCGAGTGAAAGAGTCCAAAATCAACCTTTTAGTGCATTCTTATAAATTATTTTGGATAAAACCAAGTGAGTCCATCGGAGACATGTAAACCTGTTTCAAGGATGTCGTCAATGGACTCAAAGCACTTGGAAAAGATTTTTCTAATTTTGAACTTGTAACTAAAATTTTAAGATCCCTTCTAAAGAGTTGAGATCTAAAAGTTATGTTATTTAAGAGGCTAAGGACCTGAAAAATTTTCCTCTCGAAGAACTCATTGGGTCATTGATGACTTACGAAATGATATGTCATGCTCATGATGAGCTCGAGAACCCCCTTCCAAAGAACAGGAAGGATATGATATTGAGAACACAAGAAGACCACTTGAAAGAATCTTCAAGTGATGAGTTCCTAAGGCATCCTTTTCATTCAAGATAAAGCATTTGCAACCAAAAACTTTAAAATAAGAAACATTTGGGTTTTTGTTATTCCATAATTCATAGAGTTTTGGATAGAGATGGTCTTATTAGAACCCTATTCATGATATAGCAAGTCGTATTAACGGCTTTGGCCTAAAAGTATTGGGATAAACTATATTCATTTAACATGGTTCTTATCATTTCTTATAACTTCCTATTCTTTCTTTCTACTACTCCATTTTGTTGAGGATTCCTCGGAGTAGAGAAATTATGGTTATATCCATTAGATTCACAAAAATTTTAGAAATCATGATTTTAAAATTCACTACTATGATCACTCCGAATTGATGAAATCATAAAACCCTTTTCGTTTTGAGCAAGTTTACAAAATTTAGAAAAACATTTAAAGCAATGGCTTTTGTGAGCCAAGAAATAGGTCCAAGTGTATCTACTATAATCATCTACAATTACAAATATATTTTTGCTACCTCCTAGGCTCGTTATGTCAATTAGTCCAAATAAATCCATATGGATCAATTGCAATGTTCTAGAGGTGCTTATTTGATTCTTTGGTTTGAAGCTACTTTTTATTTGTTTTCCTAGTTGACAAGCATCAAACACTTTGTCTTTAATGAACTTAATATTGGGAATGCCTCTTACAAGTTCTTTCGATGTGATTTGAGAAATTAGTTTCATGCTAGCACGTGGAAGCTTATTCCTATATCTAGTGACCATTTGGTAATTGGTACTAAATCGATCTTTAGAAACATGTAAGATGAACTTGGTATCATAGTTAGAAATAAGGCTAGAATAGTGGCCAAAGGTTTCAACTAGGAAGAAGGTATCAATTATGAAGAAACCTTCACTCTTATGGCTAGACTTGAAGCCATAAAGATTCTCCTTGCATATATATGTTGTGAATTTTAAGTTATTTCAAAAAGATGTTAAAAGTACTTTTCTTAACGGTTTTATTTTTGAAGAAGTTTATGTTAAGCAATCACCTGGATTTAAAAATATTTAATTTTTAAATTATGTTTACAAGTTATCTAAGGCTCTCTATTGTTGGGTCCAGCCCATATGTGACCTTGGACTAGGGAATTAGGCCATTGAGCCCAAATCAATAAAAAAAAGAAAAAGGAAAAAAAAATAAAAAAGGAGATGTGCACACAATTGAGGGTAGTGGAAGGTTTTATGCGTGTAGCAAAAGGAAACAACGCGGCGCAGAGAGAAAGAACAGAGAGAGAAAAAGGAGAGAAAAAACTAGGATATTGAATTTTTTGCTTGACGATCAATGGCCAAACTTCATTAGTTTTAGCCCAAATTTTATATGGAGAGTCACTATAGTAAGCTCTACAATCCTAATGGTGCTGATCTATAGTTTATGCTCTCTGAACTACTTTTCTGCTATACCTACTTGGTGAGACCTAAACCTTTCCTTTGATGAGATCCATCCATATGATGATGATATGCTATTCTTGAGCTAACATATGCGGTCTTGATGTTATTATGATCCTCTTATTATTTTAGAAAAGACTTATTATAAACTTGTTATCATTATTGGTGATAGTGGAAGTTTGAAATGGACTACGATCCCGTGGTTTTTCTCGTATTGGGTTTTCAACATTAAAAATTCAATCTCTCGTGTGATTGATTCATTATTCTATTATTTATATATTATTCTGATTAATATTTACTTTTGATATCAAGTTAGTATTTTGATGAGGAACTTATTTTGATACCCAAAGAGGGAAAAGAATTATTTCATTTTAACAGGTTTTTTCCATTAAGTGGTATTAGAGCAGCAGATTAAAATGGAAGAGTCAAATGGTATGATTAAATTAAACTCATCAAATTATTCCACTTGGAGGCGTATGGTGGAAGACTTGCTCTATTACCAAAATTTGTATAAGCCAATCAAAATTAAAGAAAAATCTTCTACTATAGAAGATGAGGAATGAGAGGTCCAACATAGAAAAGCTATTTCTTATATTAGAATATGGATGTATATAAATTTGCATAAGCATATTTTTGATAAAACTAGAGCTGATATTGTTTGGCAAAGGTTAGAAAATATGTTTGTGAAAAAGATAGTGGGATATAGAATTTCTCTCCTCAAAAGACTTGTTAATTTGAAGTATAAAGATTGTGGTAACATTGTTGAGCACATAAGCCTATTTCAAAGTCTTGCAAACAAGTTGGTTGCTATGAAAATGAATATAGTTGATGAAATGCAGTGATTGTTTCTTCTTAGCTTTTTACCATAAAGTTGGAAAATGTATGTTGTGATAATTTGTAACTCAACGCTAGAGAGGACTCTAACTATAGACATGGTTAAAGACAGTTTACTAAACGAAGATACCAGAAAGAAAGAACAAGAAGAATCTTCTTCTGGTGTACTTGTTACTAAAAAGTGAGAAAGACGTGGAAGAAGTCATAGTAGAAATCCACATAGTTATAAAGGAAGATCCAAGTTTAGAAGAGATATCAAGTATTTCCACTGCAACAAGATAGGTTATATGAAGAAAAGTATAGGTTTTGGAAGTGAGAACAGAATGAAAGGAAGAAAAATGAGAAAGAGACCAATATAGTTATTGCTGAAGGTGATATCATTATTGTTTGTGATGATGGATGTGTCAGTCTTACAGCTCAGGATAGTAACTAGGTAATTGACTCTGGTGCTTCATTTCATGTTACTTCTCCTAGCGATTTCTTCATATCCTACACTCCTAGTGATTTTGGCAATATTAGAATGGAAAACAGTGGTACATCTAAGATTATGGGTATTGGAGATATTTTTTTAGAGACCAGTACTAGAAGCAAATTGATACTCAAATATGTTAAACATGTTCCAAATATTCATTTGAATTTGATATCTATAGGTAGACTTGATGATGATGGATTTACGCATTATTTTAGTAAAAACAAATGGAAGCTCACTAAAGGTTCTCTAGTTCTGGTGAGAGGAAAGAATCTAAACTCTTTTTATATTATGGAAGCAAAGCTACATAAAGGAGAGATTAATACAATTCAAAAAGGTGAAAGCATAGATCTTTAGCATAAGAGGCTTGGTCATATCAGCGAGAAGGGACTTCAAACTCTTGCTAGAAAGCAGTTTTTACCAAAGTTACAAGGTACATCTCTTACATCTTGTGATCATTGCTTAGTTGGAAAAATATATAGAGTTGCATTTCATATTTATTCGCTATTTAGAAGATCAAATATTATTAATTTAGTTCAATGTTTGTACTATGCAAACTAGAACTCTTGGAGGTGTTTTTTATTTTATTACTTTCATTGATGACCATTCTAGAAAAGTTTAGGTTTTTGATTTAAAATATAAAAACCAGGTACTTGATGTTTTTAAAGAGTTTCATGCTAGTGTTGAAAGAGAAACTTGAAGAAAGCTAAAGTGTGTTTGAGCAAATAATGTAGGTTTCATGGTATCAAGCTTGAGAAAATAATTCCAAAAACTCCTCAGCAAAACAATGTGGTAGAAAGGATGAACAGAACCATTGAAGAAAGGATTAGGTGTATGCTCTCCCACACCAAGTTACCTAAGTCACTTTAGGGGGAGGCTATGAGAACTACAGTTGACCTGATAAATCTTTTTCCATCAGTTCCTTTAAAAGGTGATATTCCAAAGAGAGTATGAAATGAGAAAGATGTTAGGAATCGAGCGGCACTAAGAGGGGGGGTGAATTAGTGCAGCGGTAAAGAACGATAAACATTCAATGATTTTAAACAAGTTTCAAACACTTCGTATGAAAAGAATAACGTTTCGATTAAAACCATTTCGATTGCATTGAAAGCGTATGTAAGAAGATGAGGGCAGTGAACTTAGCAAAGTAAAGGTTTACAGAAAGATAAATGCATGAACATAAATGTAACTCATTTTTATAGTGGTTCGGTCATCCGACCTACATCCACTCTCGATTCCTCTTTGCTTAAGGCCACTGGCTTTTCACTAGCTATCCTCCTTCCAATGGGTAAGGATGAACTCCCTTATAGCACCTCTCCTTTTGACAACCCTTAAAAGGCCTCTTACCCCTCTCTTGGACTAGAACACATTTAAGGCTTAGAGGGAAGATTTTGACAAGAGTTTTTCCTTTTTCTTTCTCAGTTCTAGACCCCCTTTCAACTATGAATGAGAGGGGTAATTATAGGCCTCAAGAGGATTCAAATTTGGAGCCCAAATTTGAATCACTTTCATTTTTCTCGGTGCTGGCGATGCCACCACCTATCAATGGTGGTGCCACCACCTATCAATGGTGGTGCCACCGCCTGTTAGTGTCAGACACTGACAGTGTACTAGGCGGTGCCACCGCCTGGGCATGCTGCCCAATGGCGGTACCACCACCCAGCCCGACGGTGCCACCACTCGGGCTCTTGGGCACTGGGCGGTGCCACCGCTCGGGTATTTTCAACTCACTGGTTAGGCCTTAAACTCGGCCCAAACCAATCCAAAACAAGCCCCAACTTGGTTTATAGGATTAAAACCTAATCCTAAACCAAATTACATGCTAACTATGAATTTTAAAGATATTTCCTAAGCTATTACAAAGTCCACAAGTCAAGACATCTTCTAGCGAGCTTCTAGCGAATTTTTGGCGGTCTTCCGACGAACCCTCGGAAACCATTCTGCGGACTCCCGACAAGCTCCTGGACTTCACGATGATCTTGGCGAGTTCCAACGAGCTTCTTTGGCAAGCTCTGATCTTTCTTGGCAAGCTCCATAATCTTCCGACGAACCTTCCGACGAACTTCCAAAAACCCTTCGGCAAGCTCCCTACTCGTTCTCGGCCAATTCTGGCAGCACTCCCAATGAATCTTCAGACATTCATCGAACTCTCGAACTCCCAACAATCCATCACACTTGTCTTCCGGCACTTTGTTTCACTTTACGTCTTCATAGTTAATCCTGCACACATAAACCAAAACTCTACTTTGATCTAGATAATTATTACAACGCGAATTGACATTTTGTTGCCCGGCACGTAATTGGTCGATGCTTCGTCCGATCCGATTCTTTGGCACATCATCCTCTCTTGTGTTTTGTTGCTAATCGGAGATTGACCTCCGCAACCCCGATATCCTTGGTTCAACTCTGCTCTTTTTGGCCTGATGCCCGACGTTCGAAGCCTTCTATTGATTGTCGACCGAACCTTCGGCTCGACATCGAATATCCTAACGTGATCACCAAGTGCAACATCAATTCTATTGGGAAATCTTTCAGGGGAGCGACATCACATGCACAGTGAAAGAACAGAAAACAAAACCCCAGATTTTTCGTAGAAAGTTTCCATCGTCGTGCAAAGATCGGTGCGTCAAAAAGAAATTTACAAAACTGCATGTTTAAAAGAAAGATACCTAGGGAGATCGTATATCCCTGAATTCCTATAGATCTGTAGGAAAGGATGAAGGAGGTCAAGCGTACTCCTCTCTAGTGGTATCCACACGGTAGGGATTGCGACGATGCACCTCTCTCTCTAGGGAGAGGAGAACAGGAGGTGGCTACCAAAAGAAACCCCTAGCCTATAGAGCTTTGGTTCCCTCCTATTTAGAGAGACCCCCTAAAAATCCTAATGGATCTTTTGCCCTATTGGATATTGGATCTTCATCCAATTACCCAAGCCTCTTGGATTAGTGGGTCTCTACCCAATAATCTCTTATTAGCAATTATTGGATCTCATCTCAATATCTAATAATTCATGGGCTTAATGGATATCCAATAAGATAGGGGGTTCAGCGGATATCTCATATTCAAACCTCTACTCGTCGCAACACCTACCATATGTGTGTGACCCTCTAAGCCCAATATCGAGCTGGCTGTGAGTCATACTTGTCAGAATTCCTTCTGACTTAGTAAATTATTATCTCTATAATAATTCACCCAACTCATCGACTACGCACGTACCAGGCCACTACGCCGTGGCCCCCAAATGATACAGGGGAATCCAATCCTTTGGACCTATCTATCCTCAATTACCATGTATCTATAGTCTCTCATCCATCCAATATCCCAGAGACCCTATACCGGGCATGGTGTTGTCAGGCCCAAACGGTCTCTCCTCGAGTTTTGCTCTTGTCGGATTCTCTCGGAGAACTCTTTCTCTCTCAATCCGAATAACCTTAGCCAAGGATTTGTTCGAGCTAGAACACATGGAATATTCCTCTCATAATATCAAGAGTGGATGATCCTCTATTGACACTCAATAGCCCTCGTAAGGTTGACTACCACTCCCAATAACCAACTGTACTAGATTTAGAACTTTCCAAACCTATAAGTCTGATATCAAAGAGTGGAGTACTCATACAGGACATCCTTGGTATCTCAAGTCTACGGACCAAATACATTATTGGGACTACGAAATCGTTGTCTGACATGAGGTATCAATAACCATCTAGCATTCCGTAGGCAGATCAATCAGTGAACTCATTCTCCAATGAGCACCTGCACTGTACCCTTAGTGTCCCCACACGAGTAGCTATGAGACTAGCTACCTCCATCATATGGATGGGTATATAGCACACCAGTCTATCCGGTTATCTCGATGTCCTTCTCGAGTAACCTATGACCAAGATAATTCAGGGTCTGTGTTTAAAGGTAAATCGGTCTTATTCTGGTGATCTCATCACGATCCGATTCCCATTGCACAGATCCAAGGACATCACAATATATGTAACACGTAAGATAAAATGATAAAACGCCTAATAATAAGCAAAGAGAAAAAGTGCATATCAAGTCACAAGTGCCATCATGATAGAACCTCAGAGGAATTCTATGGAGATTGATCTTTGAGGGGGATCAACCCTTGGAACGCTATAGGGGTTCCACCCTCCAAGTAGCCTGGTGGCTGCAATTGTAGATTGATCTTTCTTATTCCAAAGAGGCGGAGGCTACAAGCTTATATAGAGCTCCAAACCCTAGCCCTAGGGGCTGCTTCCTAAGTGAACTACCCAATTTACCCTCAACCTTAGCGGGCCGGCCCAAGAAACAAGGGGGCGCGCTAAGAAGCCCAAAGACCCAAATATAAACCCTAGCCTCTCTTCTTTATAAGATAGAGGTGGCTAGGTGGGGTTTATTACATTCTCACAGGGTTTTTATTAGCTGCTACATGGTTGAGTAGGACCTAACCCTACTAGGGTCCTATCAAGCCCGCCCTCTTCAAATCAGCCTTGTCCTCAAGGTGGGTTCCATGAACTCAGGGAACCGGGACTTTAGCTCCTCATATGATTCCCATGTGGCATCTTCGAGTGGTAAATTAGTCCAATGTACTAGTACTTCAGTAGAGGGACGTCGACGACGTATCACGACTCTGCGGTCGAGGATGGCTTGTGGTTGGGCTTGAATATTTCCATCATCAGTGGTGTTGGGCAGTTGGATCTAGGGTGTCTCGTGTTCTCCCAACTTAGGCTTCAAGCATGACACGTGGAAGACAAGGTGAATTTTGGCATCTTCGGGTAATTTAAGTCATGCAGACCACACTCCAATACGCTCTATGATCGAGATAGGGCCTATAAAAATATGGAGATAGCTTCATGGAGACTTGTGTGTTGATGGATAGTTGCTTGTATGGTTGTAGGCGAAGATAAACTCAATCTCCTACTAAAAATTCTCTTTCACTTCTTCGTGTGTCAGCTTGCTGCTTCATTCTAGCTTGAGCAGTAGAGAGATTATCTTTTAGTAGTGTAGGAGTTTGTCCTGTCAATTAAATCTTGGTCAACTGATCTACCTTAGCCGAGCCAATTACATACTTTAGAATCACAAGAGCCGGCCGACCATATAATGCTTCATATGGGGTACATTTTGTAGATGAATGATAGGTAGTATTGTACCATCATTTGGCCCAAGGGAGTCATTTCGTCCACTCCTTTGGTCGATCACTAGTGAAACACCGAAGGTATGTCTCTAAACATCTGTTCACCACTTCTGTTTGGCCGTTAGTTTGTGGATGGTATGCAGTGCTCATCTTGAGTTTGGTGCCCAGAATCAAATAACTCGGTCCAAAATTTACTAGTGAAGATCCTGTCACGATCACTTACAATGGACCTTGGCATCCCATGCGCTTTAACAATATTTTCTATGAAAATCTGAGCAATACTAACAAAGAGTGTAGGGATTGCGCATGCACACAAAAATGAGCATATTTTGTAAGTCGATCATCACCACCACAAGGATTGTGCTTTTACCTTTTGAAGGTGGCAGCCCTTCGATGAAGTCCATGGAGATGTCACCACACCGAGTCAGTATGGGTAGTGGTTGTAGTTTCCGGACTTGCCACTGTTTCACCTTTTTTGTTGACATACATCACATTGTGCTACGTATTCAGAAATAATTTTTTTCATCCCTTTCCAATAAAAGTTTTGCTTCACTCTTTTGTAGGTTCTTAGAAATCCGAGTGCCCTGCTGAAGGTGTGGAGTGCATTTCATGCAGAATGACTTTGATGCAAGGGAGTTTGGTATAAGCACAAACGACCTTTATAGCGTAGATCCCTCGAATCCCAAGTATAGTGAGCTATTGCACTTGGATCCTCCTCTAATTTTTTGATGATGTTGCTGGTTTCTGGATCCTTCTTCCATTCTTCCCTAATGCCATCGAGGAAGCCGGTGGTAGGAAGAGAGATAGCTGAAAATTTAGCTTGCTGAGGGAGCCGTGAGAGTGCATCTGCAACAACGTTTTCTTTCCCCTTTTTGTAAATAATTTTATAATCAAATCCTAGAAGTTTGGTTACCCATTTTTGCTGCTCCGGGGATGATATCTTCTTCTCCAAAAGTACTTAAGGCTTCTATGGTCGGTTTTAATCAAATCGTCGGCCAATCGGTAGGGTCTCCACTTTGTTACTACGTGCACAATGGCAAGCATCTTCTTATCATAGATAGACATTTTTTGATGGGTGGGAGACAATGCCTTGCTAGTGTATGCGAGTGGTCGACCATCTTGCATGAGAACAGCTCCAATTCCAACTCCGGATGCATCGGCCTCAATGATGAAGGGTCAATGAAATCTGGTAGTGCTAGCACCGGTGTTGTCGTCATGGCTGCCTTAAGTCTATCGAAGGCAGCGGAGGCTTTGTTCGACCATAGGAAGGCATCTTTTTTTAGTAGAGAAGTGAGAGGGGCACTAATCTTCCCATAGTCCTTCACGAATTTTTGGTAGTAGCCCGTTAGTCCAAGGAACCCACGTAGCAATTTCACATTTGTAGGTTTCGGCCAGCCTTACATTGCTTCAATTTTTGTTGGGTCTACGGCCACTCCTTCTTCTGATATTATATGCCCAAGGTACTCTACTTTTTGTTGGAGAAAGCTGCATTTTGATAGCTTAACAAAAAGAGTATTCTCTCGAAGGATCGTCAGAATAATTCGCAAGTGCTGAAAGTGAGTCTCAAGAGAAGGGCTGTAAATGAGAATATCATCAAAAAATACCAGCACAAATTTGCGAAGAAAGCTCCAAAAAATGTCGTTCATGAGACTTTGGAAGGTTGAAGGAGCATTAGTGAGTCCAAAGGGCATTACCAAGAATTCATAATGCCCGTTGTGAGTGCGGAAAGCAGTTTTTGGGATGTCGCCTTCACATACCCGAATTTGATGAAAACCGGATCGAAGGTCCAACTTCGTGAAGACTCGAGCTCCTTTTAATTCATCAAGAAGTTCATCCACCATTGGTATGGGGTACTTATCCTTGACGGTGATGTCATTTAGAGCTCGGTAGTCGACGCACATCCGCCAAGTTCCGTCTTTCTTGCACACAAAGTAGCACCGGTGAGGAGTAGGGCGCAGCTTGGTCGAATCACCCCTGTTTGAGCATTTCCTTCATGATTTTCTCAATTTCATCCTTCTAGACATGACGATAGTGGTAAGGCCGAGTGTTTGCTGGTGGTTTGCCGGAAGGATTGGAATCCGGTGGTCATGTTGCCGAGTAGGAGGAGGAAGACCGCGATTCAAAGAAAAACATCATCAAATTCAACAAGCAGTTGGGTGATCTTTTGATTTTTAATTTCTGTTTTCTCCCCCTCTGGTTGCTACTGGAGATGCATAAGAAAGCCACCATTTATCTTGTGTAAAACTTTCTCCATTCGTTGAGTTGAAATGGTGGTTACGTTATTTTCGCGCTTCCCGCGTAGGGTGTCCTGTTTACCTTTGCAATAGAATTTCATAATCAATTTGAAAAAGTTCCAAGAGACATCACCTAGTGTCGTCAGCCATTCGATGCCCAGCACAACCTCATAATCATCAATTGGTAGGAGGAAGAAGTCAGCAACAATTTCTTGGTCCTGTAGTAATAGTTTCACCTGCGGGCATCTTTGGTCGCATTTTAGGATTCGACCGTCGGCGACCTTTACGTCGAACTTGCTACAACCTTCGATGTGGAGCGCCATCCGAGCAGCAACCTTACTATTTAGAAAGTTATTAGTGCTACCTGTATCGATGAGAACGGTGATCGGTTGTTGTTTGAGCAGGCCTCCAACTTTCATCGTTTGCGGATTTGAGTAGCCGGCTAGCGCATGTACCATAAAGTCGACCGATTGTGGCTCTTCTTCCATATCTTCATCCTCATGTTCAAGACTCTCTTCTAGCTGTTCACTAATCTCTTCTTCCACTGGTTCAATCACAAGAAGTCTCCCCTTTTTACAGCGATGCTCGCGGCTCCACGGCTCGTCACAATGCCAACATAACCCCTTGGCAGATCGGTCTCGAAGCTCTTCTCTTGTCAACCTTTTTGGTGCAGGATCTCGGTTGATAGTAGGGGGGCTAAGGGCTTCAATATTGCTGGTTGGGGAGTGACCCTAGTCCTCCGAGCTTCATGGTTCAATCGCTCCTCCTGAAGTCGTGCGAAAGAGATGGCGGCCATAAGCGTGTACGGTTGTCGCGCTTTAACTTCTCCCCGGATCTCCGGCTTCAAGCCCTCAATAAATGTCCCCAATAACTATTTTTCAGACCAATCACAAGTTTGATTAGATAACCTTTCAAACCTAGTTTGATACTCCTGGATGGTGGAGGTTTGTCGGATCTTTGCTAGTTGTCCGTCGATGTTCTCGTAATCGGTTGGTCCGAAACGGATCAGCAGTCCTTCTTTGAATTGTCGCCATGAGAGGACTCCATGAGTATGTTCAAACCAATTAAACTATTGTATGGCATCTCTTTCAAGATGTATAGCTGCAATTTCTACCATAGATGCATCTGCGGTTTTGTGGTACCGAAAATATCGCTCCGCGCGCGAGATCCAACCAATCGGGTCTCCTTCTTCCCATCTAGGGAAGTCCACCCTCATGCGTGGATAGTGGGGATCGGTCATAGAGCCTCCCCTTTCCTGGAGGTCATCTCTTCGATTAGAGCTCTCCCCTTGATGTGATTTCTTTGGGCTCGGTGGTCGACCCAAACTAAGTTCGGCAAAGAGAGTCCGAATCTTCTCCTCCATTCGTGTCTCGAAGGCTTCGAATTTAGCATCAATTGCCTCCTCGGATGCCATAGCATATGTCTCCAAATCTGTAATATTAAGATCTTTTGTTTTGCTATCGAGTTAAAGGCATGTATTGGTTGAGAGAAGTGGTGGTTGAAAGGGTTGGTGGATTAGTGAATGTAGGCTGCGGTTTAGGCTTGTTTTGTGGCTGTTTTGGGTGTTGTTTGGGGCTGCGATTTGATGGAGTTTTGGGCTGAGATGGTAGTGAATGAAGGTTAGGGAAGAGGGTTTTAGATTTGTGATAGCTCACAGCAAAGATTTGACAAAAATCAGTAGAAATTGCTGCCTATATGCGCTGTCTCGTAAGAGCAGAATTATCGTCGAAGAAATAGCGGTTTCTCGACGAAATTTCCAGCAAAAACTCAGGGGTTTGAGGAGGGGGTTTGATGGTAGAATCTTAGTTTAGATAGCAACAAGGATAACAAATTGGATCAAGAAATTTCGGTAGCAAAGTAGTAAAGAAATCGGTGCAAGTTGCGATAGCAGAATTCTCGTCAAAAAAATTTCAGCACTTTGTGACGAGAGATTGCAGCAACACACGAATTTGTTTTTGTGATGAATTCCACAATAGATCAATCACGGATGGGAGCCAAGATGATCTATGAGGTGCACAAAAAATTTCGTTCAAAAAGGATAATAATTAGATCGGTTAAAGGCAGTAACACATCGCTGAAATTTTCTGCAGCAATCCTACGTTCGCAAAGATGGTAACTTTTGTGACGCAAGGAATTCGCAGCAAGGGATCGATAGAAAAACTTCTTTTTGATATTTTAGATGAAAAATTGCAGCAGCAAAAGGTATTGGTGATAGAAAAATACCAGATCTCTGATGCAATTAGAGGTGGCGACTGTATATTGATTTGATCTATGTCAAGAGATGATAGTGGAGACGACGACGTCAAGAGCAATTGTGGGAATTGCTTGGCTAATGCTAGGCGGCAGGGATGACAGCAAAAGCAGCAAGATCGCTGCTCTGATACCAGATGATAGAACCCCAGAGGAATTCTATGGAGATTGATCTTTGAGGGGGATCAACCCTTGGAACGCTATAGGGGTTCCACCCTCCAAGTAGCCTGGTGGCTGCAATTGTAGATTGATCTTTCTTATTCCAAAGAGGTGGAGGCTACAAGCTTATATAGAGCTCCAAACCCTAGCCCTAGGGGCTGCTTCCTAAGTGAACTACCCAATTTACCCTCAACCTTAGCGGGCCGGCCCAGTAACAAGGGGGGCGACGGCTAAGAAGCCCAATGACCCAAATATAAACCCTAGCCTCTCTTCTTTATATGATAGAGGTGGCTAGGTGGGGTTTATTACATTCTCACAGGGTTTTTATTAGCTGCTACATGGTTGAGTAGGACCTAACCCTGCTAGGGTCCTATCACATCACTCATGTGATTGGCTTGTATGGCACATATGACTAGCAAATTCGTCCAGCGTCAACTGTCTAAACCTGATCGATAGTAGACCTGCGTAACTCAAAACACAGTTAGATCACAAAACACAATCAATTAGTTTCATCATTAAAATCTGAGATTCAACAAAATATGTATCTTATGATCATTTGAGAGTCTTTGGATGTAAAGCATTTGTACATATTCCCAAAGATGAGAGATCCAAGCTTGATAATAAGGCAAAGGCATATATTTTCTTGGGATATAGTCATGAAGAGTTTGGGTACAAATTATGGAATCTAGTAAACAAGAAGATTGTTAGAAGCAGGGATGTTGTATTTCTTGAAGACTAATTATTTGATGATGGTGACACAATTGAGAAACTAAAAACCTCTGTTTATGTTCCTTGGAGTTTGGATCCAGTTCCTTCACTTGTAGTTCATGATAATCATGGGGGAGATGAAGAAGAAGATTATAGTGAGAATGTCAATGATGATGCTCCTACAGTTGATGAAGTTGAACCAACTGAGCAAGTACCTCCACCATTAATTAAGATTCCATTTAGAAGATCCACAAGAGAACGATAACCATCTACAAGATATCCTCCATATGAATATGTTATGCTTACTGACGGTGGAGAGCCAGAAACATACCAAGAAGCTATTCTAAATGAGCACAAGTATGAGTGGGTTAAAGTCATGCAATAAGAGATAAGATCAATACTTGAGAACCACACCTATGACTTAGTAAAGTTGCGTAAAGAAAAGAAAGCTCTCAAGAATAAATGGGTTTACAAATTGGGACTAAGAATAATAGCTCATAACAAAGATACAAGGCACGACTAATTATGAAAGGATTCAGTCAGAAGAATGGTATTAACTTTAAAGAAATATTTTCTCCTGTGGTGAAAATGTCCTCTATCCAAGTTATTCTTGGTTTATCTGCCCACTTGAATTTAGAAGTTGAGCAACTTGATGTGAAAACTACATTGCTTCATGGTGACCTAGAAGAAAAAATTTACATGGAGCAACCAGAAGGTTTCAAAGTCAAGGGAAAAGAAAATCTAGTGTGCAAGCTAAGGAAAAACTTATATGGTTTCAAACAAGCACCCAAACAATGGTATAAGAAGTTTGATTCATTTATGATAAGCCAAGGGTATAATAAAACCATATCTGATCATTGTGTGTTTAAAAAGAAATTTTCAGATGATGATTTCATTATTCTCCTACTATATGTTGATGATATATTTGATTGTTGGTCATGATGCTGATAAAATTGAAAAGCTTAAAAAAGAGCTAAGTAAGTCTTTTGCTATGAAAGACTTGGGATCGGTGAAACAAATACTTGGCATGAAGATATTCTTCGTGATAAGAAAAAAGGGAAGATTTGGTTATCTTAGGAGACTTACATTGAAAAGGTTCTTAAAAGATTCAACATGAGTAAAGCCAAAGCAATTTGTTCTTCACTTGCAGGTCATTTTAAGCTCGATTCGAAATAATGTAGGATAAGTGAGAAAGAAAAAGAAGAAATATCCAAAGTACCTTACTCATCTATGGTAGATAGTTTAATATATACTATGGTTTGTACTAGGCTAGATATAGCTCATGTAGTTGGAGTCAGTCGATTTCTCTCTAATCCTGGAAAAGAACATTAGGTAGTAGTAAAATAGATATCAAGATATCTAAGAGGTACTTCCAGGTTGTGTTTATGTTTTGATAGTGGTAAACCTGTATTAGAAGGGTACACAGATGCAGACATGGTAGGTGATACTAATTCTAGGAAGTCAACTTCGGGGTTCTTGATGATATTGCAAGGGGAGCAGTCTCTTGGTAGTCTAATTTACAAAATTGTGTTGCTTTATCAACCACAGAAGCAAAATACATAGTCATTACTGAAGCCTGTAAGGAAGCTTTGTGGATGAAGAAGTTTCTATAGGAATTGGGCTTGAAATAGGAAGGATATACTGTTTACTATGACAGTCAGAGTGTCATACACCTCTCTAAGAATTCAACATACTATTCTAGATCTAAGCATATTGATGTGAGATATCACTGGATTCGTGATGTGCTTGAGATAAAAGAATTACAGTTGAAAAAAGTGCATACTAATGAGAATGGATCAGATATGTTGATAAAGTTTTTGCCTAAGGAAAAGCTTAAAGTATGTAGGTGAAGAGCAGGCTTAGCACAACCCACCATATGAGTTGGAGGGGGAGAATTGTTAGGTCTAGCCCATATGTGGGCTTAGACTGGAGAATTGAGCCATTGAGCCCAAATCAATAAAAAAAAGAAAAAAAAAGAGATGTGTGCGAAGTTGAGGGCAGCGGAATGTTTTGTGCATGCAGCCAAACAACACGACGTAGAGAGAAAGAACAGAGAGAGAGAGGAGAGAGAAAATTAGGATATTGAGTTTTCTGCTTGATGATTAGTGGCCAAACTTCGTTAGTTTTGGACCAAATTTTATGTGGAGAATCTTTGTAGTAAGCTCTATAATCCTAATAGTGTTGATCTATAGTTTATCCTCTTTGAAGTACTTTTCTGCTATACCTAGTTGGTGAGATATAAACCTTTCCTTTGATGAGATCTATCCATGTGATGATGATATGCTATTCTTGAGCCAAGATATGTGGTCTTGATGTTATTATGATCCGCTTGTTATTTTAGAGAAGACTTATTATAAACCTGTTATCATTATTGGTGATAGTGGAAGTTTGAAGTGGACTACGGTCCCATGGTTTTTCCCGCATTGGGTTTTTCACGTTAAAAATTCAATCTCTCTTATGATTGATTCATTACTCTGCTATTTATATATTATTTTGGTTAATATTTGCTTTTGATATCAAGTTGGCATTTTGATGAGGAACCCATTGATACACAAAGCGAGAAAAGAATTATTCCGCTTTAACGGGTTTTTCCCAACATCTATGGATTAAAACAAGCCCCAAGGGCTTGGTATGAAAGACTTAGTTCATTTCTTATTAAGAATGATTTTTTAAAAGGCAAGGTTGATACTATATTATTTATTAAATATTTTAAAAATAATTTTCTCATTGTTCAAATTTATATTAATGATATCATTTTTAGTTTTTCAAATGAATCTTTATGTGAATCTTTTATCACAAGTATGAGCTAAGAATTCGAAATGAGCCTAATGGGTGAATTAACTTTTTTCTTAGAATTATAAATTAAGTAATTAAGCGATGCAACTTTTATTAGTCAAATAAAGTATGCTTTAGATCTATTAAAATAATTTAATATGGATAGTGCTAAGGCTATTAATATACAAATGAGCACTTACAGCACCGCAACTAGACCGTGTTGAATCTCGGATTTTGATGATGAAACTAATTGATTATGTTTTATGATCTAACTACGTTTTAAGTTAGGCAGGTCTACTATCGATCAGGTTTAAACAGTTGACACTGGATGAATTGACGTTGCACCGGGTGATCATGTCAGGATATTGGATGTCAAAGCCGGAGGTTCGGTCGATAATCGGTAGAAGACTTCGTACGTCGGGCATCGAGCCAAGAAGAGCGAAGTTGCACCAAGGATATCAGGGTTGCGGAGGTCAACCGCCAATTGGGCAACAAAATGCAAGAGAGGACGATGTGTCAAAGAATCGGACGAAGTGCCGACCAATGACATGCCGAGCAACAAAATGTCAATTCGCGTTATAATAATTGTCTCGATCGAAGTAGAGTTTTGGTTTGTGTGTGCAGGATTAACTATGATAACGATGAAGACGTAAAGCAAAACAAAGTGCTAGAAGACAAGTGTAATAGACCGTTGGGAGTTCGAGAGTTTGATAAAAGTTTGAAGATTTGTTGGGAGTGCTGTCGGAACTGGCCGAGAACGAGTAGGGAGCTTGCCGAAGGGTTTTCGGAAGTTCGCTGGAAGGTTCGTTGAAAGTTTGCGGAGCTTGCCAAGAAAGATCAGAGCTTGCCAAAGAAGCTCGTTGGAACTCGCTAAGATCATCGTAAAGTCCAACAGCTTGTCCGGGGTCCGCAGAATGGTTTCCGAGGGTTCGTCGGAAGACCGCCGAAAGTTTCTCAGAAGCTCACCGAAAGAAGTTTTGACTTGTGGACTTTGTAATAGCTTAGGAAATATCTTTAAAATTCATAGTTAGCATGTAATTTGATTTATGATTAGGTGTTAATCCTATAAACCAAGTAGGGGCCACATGGACCATGTTTCAGACTGGTTTGGGTCGAGTTTAAGGCCCAACCAGTGAGCTGGAATGAGCCAGGCAATGGCACTGCCTAATGGCCGAGAGCCCGGGCGATGGCACCACCGGGCTGGGTGGTGGCATCGCCCAGTACACTATCAATGTCAGCTGACAGGCGGTGGCGCAGCCACTGACAGGCAATGGCACCACCAGCACCGGGAAAAACGAAAGTGGTTCAAATTTGGGCTCCAAATTTGAATCCCCTTGAGGCCTATAAATACCCCTCACATTCATGGTTGAAAGGAGGTCTAGAACTGAGAAATGAAAAGGAAAAACTTTCTTGAAATAGTGTCAAAATCTTCCCTCTAAGCTTTGAGTGTGTTCTAGTCTAAGAGAGGGGTGAGAGGCCTTGTAAGGGTTACCTCCTAAGCCCTTCAAAAGGAGAGGTGCTGTAAGGGATTTCATCCTCGCCCGTTGGAAGGAGGATAGCTAGTGGAAAGCCGATGGCCTCAAGCGAAGAGGAATCGAGAGTGGATGTAGGTCAGATGACTGAACCACTATAAAAACAGTTTGCGTTTATGTTCATGCATTTATCTTTCTACAAACTTTTACTTTGCTAAGTTCACTGCTCTCATCTTCTTATGTATGCTTTCAACGTAATCGAAACGATTTTAATCGAAACGTTATTCTTTTCGTATGAAGTTTTCGAAACTTGTTTAAAATCATAAAAAGTTTATCATTCTTTACCGTTGTACTAATTCACTCCCCCTCTTAGTGCCACTCAATCCCTAATAGATTGAACATTATATTTAGTATTGGACTTTGTGCCAGATTTTAATTTAATCCTAAGCAATCTCACTTTAAAGCTATTAAAAGGATTTTTTTAGATACCTAAAAGGAACTCCTAATCTAGGATTATGGTATCCAAAATCTAAAAACTTTGAATTAATTGCTTATATCGATGCTGATTTTGCTAGATGTAGAATAGATAGAAAAAGCACATCTGGAATATGTCAACTCTTAGGTCATGCACTTGTCTTTTGTGTTGAATTTCAGATTTTGATGATGAAACTAATTGATTATGTTTTGTGGTCTAACTGCATTTTGAGTTACGTAGG
This sequence comes from Musa beccarii, assembly GCA_024322285.1. Classification (NCBI taxonomy): domain Eukaryota; kingdom Viridiplantae; phylum Streptophyta; class Magnoliopsida; order Zingiberales; family Musaceae; genus Musa; species Musa beccarii. The sequence goes on along the minus strand of CM044399.1, from coordinate 36,530,617 downwards.
TCTACTATCGATCAGAATTAGACAATTGATACAGGAGGAATTGACGTTGCGTTAGAAGTGATCACGTAAGGATATTGGATATCGAGTCGGAGATCCGGTCGATAATCGGCAGAAGGCTTCGGACGTCGGGCATCGGGCCAAGAAGTGTGGTGTTGCGCCAAAGATATCAGGGTTGCAGAGGTCAACCATCGATTGGGCGACGGATAGCAAGAGAGGATGGTGTGTGAAAGAATCAGACGAAGCACCGATAGGCCAATGATATTTTGGGCAACAAAATGTCAATTTGTGTTGTAATTGTCTAGATCGAAGTAGAGTTTTGTCTTGTGTGTGCAAGATTAACTATGATAATGATGAAGACATAAAGCAAAGTAAAGTGCTGGAGTCAAGTACGATAGAATCATTGAGAGTTTGAGAGTTCGACGGAAATCCAAAGATTCGACAAAGTACTGCTAGAATTAGCCAAGAATGAGTAGGGAGCTTGCTGAAAGGTTTTCAAAAGTTCACTGGAAGATTTGTCAGAAGTTCACAAAGCTCACTGAGAAAGATCAGAGCTTGCCGAAGAAGCTCATCGGAACTCGCCAATAACTCCATCGAGAAGTCCAGGAGCTTGTCGGGTGTCCACAGATTGGTGTCCGCGGGTTCGTCGGAAGACCATCGAAAGTTTGCCGGAAGCTCACTAGAAGAAATCTTAGCTTTCCGGACTTTATAATAGCTTAGGAATATCTTTAAAATTTATAGTTAGCATGTTAATTTAGGTTAGGATTATGTAATAATCCTATAACCCAAGTAGGGGGCCAATTGGGCCTTATTTAGGCTGATTTGGGCCAAAGTTAGGGCCCATTTAGCTTTGCTGGAATAGTGTTGGAAGAGTGCTGGCGGTGCCACCGCCAGACCCAGGCGGTGGCACTGCCCAGGGACTAAAATCCCAGGTGTTATAGGCGGTGGCACCACTACCTCGGGCGGTGGCACTGCCTAGTACACTGACAGTGTCAGTGTCAGACTAGCGATGGTATCGCTAGTGTTAGGGGATGGTACCACTAGTACCCTAAAAAACTGGGGTGATTTAAATTTGGGCTCTAAATTTGAATCCTCTTGGGGTCTATAAATACTCCAAATGTTCTTGCTTGGAGAAGCAAGAAGTGTGCAAGAAAACGAAGGGAAAACTCTATCATTTGAAGTAGAAATCTCTCCTCCGAAAGTTTAGAAGTGTTCTTAAGAGAGGTGTTGAGGGAAGCTTTATAAACAGAGTTTGTAAAATAGAGTTTCATCTTCACCCATTGGAAGGAAGACAGCTAGTGGAAAGCCGGTGGCCTCAAGCGAAGAGGAATCGGGAGTGAACGTAGGTCGGATGACCGAACGATTATAAAAATGGTTTGTGTTTATGTTCTTGCATTTACCTTTTTGCAAACTGTCTTTTCTTCACTACTCAACTTACTCATCACTATCCTTCTTCCTATCTAAGCACTCCCTACTTTAAGTACTTTACGATATACATCAATTGAATCTAGGTTTTAGTCGAAATGAAGTTTTCAATGTACGAAGTTTTCGAAATCGTTTTAAATCGTCAAAATTTATCATTGTTCAACCACTGCATTAATTCACCCTCCCCCCCTCTTAGTGTCACTCTAGATCCTAACATCTTGGTCTTCCATAAAATAAAACTCAGTTACATTATCCACAACCAAGGCTAAATACGTTGCAGCAGGTGCATATTGTGCAAAAGTTATTTAGATAAAAAAATTATTTATAAGATTACGGACTATATTTGAAAAGTATCCCTATAAAATGCATTAATACTAGTGCAATATGTTTAATAAAAAATCTCATTCAACACTCTAGAACTAAACATATTGATATTATGCATCATTTTATTAGAGATCACGTTAATAACCATGATATATCTTTAGAATTTATTGATACAAAATATCAATTAGCTGATATTTTTACAAAAACTTTGAATGAGGAATAATTTAATTTTATTAGAAGAGAATTAAGCATGTTATATCTTTCTAATGCATGAATTTCTCTTATACATTTTTTGGATTTCTCAATTTTCATAACTTGAGTTTTCTTTTTAAATCGAGATCATTTTCTATGATTCCTTCCTCTTTCATAACTTACAAAAAAAATTTTGCCAAAATGATTATGCTAGTTATAGGTGCCCTACAAGCAAATCATATGAGTGATTGCACTTATAACATGCTGCGTCAATCTCTTTGCTTATGATTATTGGCATTATATCACTTTATCTTGCATGTTACATATATTGTGATGTCCTTGGATTTGTGCAATGGGAATCGGATCGTAATGAGATCACGATAATGAGACCGATTCACCTTTAAACACAGACCCTAAATTATCCTAGTCATTGGTTACTCGAGAAGGACATCGAGATAATCGGATAGACTTGTGTGCTGTATACCTGTTCATATGATGGAGGTAGCTGGTCTCACAGCTACTCCTGTGGGGACACTAAGCGTACAATGTAGGTGCTCATTAGAGAATGAGTTCACTGATTGATCCACCTATGGAATGCTGGATGGTTATTGATACCTCACATCAGATAGCGATTCCGTAGTCCCAGTAGTGTATCTGGTCCTTAGACTTGAGACACCAAGGATGTCCTATATGAGTACTCTACTCTTTGATACCAGACTTATAGGTTTGGAAAGTTCCAGATCTAGTACAGCCGGTCATTGGGAGTGGTAGCCAACCTTACGATGGCTATTGAGTGTCAATAGAGGATCATCCGCTCTCAAATATCATGAGAGGAATATCGCATATGTTCTTGCTCAAACAAATCCTTGGCCAAGGTTATTCGGATTGAGAGAGAAAGAATTCTCCGGGAGAACCCGACAAGAGCAAGACTCGAGGAGAGACCGTATGGGCCTGATAGCACCATGCCCGGTATAAGGTCTCTAGGATATTAGATGGATGAGAGATTATAGATACATGGTAACTGAGGAAAAATATGTCCGAAGGATTGGATTCCCCTATATCGTCTAGGGGCCGTAGCGTAGTGGCCTGGTACGTCCGCAGTCGATGAGTTGGGTGAATTATTATAGAGATAATAATTCGCTAAGTCAAAAGGAGTTCTGAAAGTATGACTCACGACCAGCTCGATATTGAGCCTAGAGGGTCACACACATATGGTAGGTGTTGCGACGAGTGGAGGTTCGGATATGAGATATCTACTGAACCCCCTATCTTATTGGATATCCATTAAGCCCCTGAATTATTGGATCCTAAGATGAGATCCAATAATTGCTAATAAGAGATTATTGGGTAGAAACCCACTAATCCAAGAGGCTTGGGTAATTGGATGGAGATCCAATACCCAATAGGGCAAAAGATCTATTAGGGTTTTCAAGGGGCCTCTATAAATAGGAGGGAACCAAAGCTCTATAGGCTGAGGGTTTTCTTTTGGTAGCCATCTCCTATTCTCCTCTCCCAAGAGAGAGAAGTGCATCGTCGCAATCCCTGCCATGTAGATACCGCTAGAGAGAAGGACGCTTGACCTCCTTCATCCTCTACCACAGATCTGCAGGAATTCAGGGATATACGATCTCCCTAGTATCTTCTTTTACATGTGTAGTTTTGCGGATTTGTTTTTGATGCACCAATCTTCGCACGATGATGAAAACTTTCTATGGGAAATCTGAGGTGTTTTGTTTTCTGTTCTTTTGCTGCACATGAGATGTCACTCCCCATGAAGGATTTTTCAATAGTGGTATCAGAGCTAGGTTGTTCGTGCGAAGATCGGATCTTAAACTGTGTGTGTTGTGTTTTGGATCTGCTTTTGACACCAAAATCGTTGGCGCAAAAGGGCCAGGAAGGGCAGCAACTGTTGCTGCCCTTGCTGCGCTCATGTAGCGGCCGCAAGCTTGCACCTTCTTTACTGCCGCCCGGATTGTGGCTGCCCGTAGGGCGCCGGCAGCATTGCACCAGCGTAGAAACACCGGCGCTGGCGCCATCGCGCGAGCGCCGGCGCTGGCGCCATGAGCAGAGGCGCCGGCGCTGGGCACCCATGCCCGCGGGGTAGCACCGTAGGGGCACCGGCGGGTTGCCCGTAGGGTGCCCATGGGTGGCGCTTGCGCGAGCGGCGCCCACCCGCGGCTAGGGCAGCGCCTACGAGCACTGCGGCCGTGCCGCCCGCGGCGCCGTCGCCAGCTGGGTGGTGGTGGGCGCTCCTTCCAGGGGGCAACGGCAGCAGCGCGCCGGGTGGTGGCGGCGAGCACTCCGCCGACGGGGCAACGACGACGCCACGGCCCTCGCACACAAGGGGCATCGCCGGCAGGATGGCGGCAGCCGTAGGCGTAGTAAGGGTGAGGGATTAGGGTTTTAGAGTAAAAGGTGATTTTGCCCATCAAAATTTCAAAAATTCCAGATTCTGTCCCCTTTGATAGAATTACCAAAATACCCTTTTGGTCGAATTACCAAAATACCCCTAGGAATTCAAAAAATCCCTTTATGTCCCTGATTTTAGAAAAATAAATATGTTAATTAAATAGTTTAATTAACTATTATTTTCTTTATCTAGTAGTCCTACAAAATAACATTTACATGTGATGTTTGATGTGGATAGATGATCATGAACTTGTGATGTGATGTGTGTACATGTGATTATTATTATTGGAGCCGTGAGCCTCTATTCTTTTCTCATTTATTGTCAAGACTACGTACCTGTAATTTTGTTGTAATTACATGAGGAGGTGCAATGGTAGCATGACTCACGAGGCCGAGACGGATGATCCGACGCATGGAGATGTGTTGAGATGCCGACGGATCCGACGAAGCGAGATGGACGATCACAGGGCATAGAGATGCACCGAAGCACACATAGATCTTGATGTGAGTGATTGGGCCCACTGGCTCGGGCCTGATTACATTAGGATGTGATCCATGATCATCTGGTGTGATTGCTCATGTGATGTGTGATTAGATATACACATACTAGATATGTATATATATTTGCATGCGATGTAAATATATATATATTAAATACATATGTGTGTGACACATTATGTTAGGAGACCAAATCAAAAATCCTCTCCATTAATAATATTAAGTCGATAAATGTGAGGCAATTAGATTGACCCACGTGGCCTTCCATCGTTATAGCTAGGAACCAATTCCCGGTATAGGTTGAGTTGGTCGAGTCCCTCGAGATTCACTTATATCGTGTTTTGTTATCTTATCTACGATAAAGAGATATCATTGGTTACCTGAGGACATAGTATGCTTGGTCGAGTCCCTCGAGAGTATATCACTGAATTAGACTCATATGGTAACGATGGTGATGACTTAACCAAATATCATGGTTGGTCGAGTCCCTCGAGGCCATGGTGGTTCGGAGGCCAAACAAGACGAGAATCACAAGAAGTTGTGATTGGCAAGAGTTTCCTACCTTTACAGGCTTAACGTGATTGGTCGAGTCCCTCGAGGTTACGTTAAGATGCCGATTGGATCCTGATCCCTACTAGAGATCCATCGGGGGTCTCCGATTCACATACCAGAGGGTGTTGTGTGTCTCACAAAAAATTAGTGGGAATACATTAAGATAGAAGTCCTTATCTTAATTGTTTAAATTTCTACAAAGTCTGCATGTTATTTATTTCTACTACATCTTTAATTTCAGAAAATGTCACTTTCAAATCCTTTACGTGACATACTTGATGCCAACCGCCTCACTAGTCCAAATTATACGGATTGGCTTCGCAATCTGAGAATCATTCTCATAGTGGAGAAAATCACGTATGTCCTTGATACAGTGATCCCTACGCCCGACGAAGGGGGAAGCGAGGATGAGATCGCTCATTATGTGAAGTACTTAGATGATTCCACTCTTGCTCAGTGTTATATGTTGGCCTCTTTGACTACTGAGTTACAAAGACAGCATGAAAATATGGATGCTAATTCCATACTCTTACATCTTCGCAATCTGTTTGAGGAACAGAGAAGAACTCAGCGATATGAGATATCAAAGAGTTTTTTCCGTGCCAGGATGACTGAGGGGACACCGATTCAGAATCATGTCCTTAAGATGATTAAGTGGATCAAGAAATTCACAGGTCTAGGAATGATCCTAGAGGATAACCTGTGTGTGTATCTTATGCTTCAGTCCCTACCAGATTCCTTTTCTCAGTTCATAATGAATTTTAATATGAACAAACTTGAGGTGACCCTCCCAGAGCTCCTCAATATATTGAGAGAAGCAGAGAGTACCATCAAGAAAGAGAAGCTAGTTCTCTATGCTTGTGAGACCAGAAAGAAAAGGAAGGCTGAGAAGACCCTTAAGAAGGGCAAGGGCAAGGGCAAAATGGGTAAGGAAAAGGTTATCAAGAAAGACCCAACAAAGGACAAAGGCTAGTGCTTCCACTACGGCAAAGATGGGCACTGGAAGAGGAACTGCAAAGAGTACCTTGCAGAGAGGGCGAAACAGAAGCTTGTAGAAGCTTTAGGTACATTCATGATCAATCTCCATTTGTTAGAATCTTATGATAACACATGGGTATTGGATACCGGGAGTGCTTATTATATCTGCAATTTGTTGCAGGTTCTGGCAGGACCTAGGAGATTGAACAGAGGCGAGATGGACCTTAAGATGGGCAATGGAGCAAAGGTTGCTACAGTGGCTATTGGCAAGGTCACTTTACACTTGCCTAGTAGAGCTATTATTATATTAGATGCATGCTATTATGTTCCTTTTATTATTAAAAATATTATTTTCATTTCATGTTTGACAGTTATTGGATATAAATTAGTTTTTGAGAACAATAGTTGTTCAATAATATTAGATGATGAGATCATCACGAGAGGAACATTGCATAATGGTTTATATATGCTAGATACAACTCCACATATCATGAGTGTAAGCAAGTCTAAGAGAAAACGAGAAGAGGTGAACAATGCATATCTTTGGCATTGTAGGCTAGGTCACATCCATGAGGGAAGGATTCAAAAGTTGCTGAAGAATGGATATCTAGATCCATTTGACTATGAGTCATATGCGACTTGCGAACCTTGCCTTCGGGGAAAGATGACCAACTCTCCATTTAGTGGAACTGGAGAGAGAGCCACTGAGTTACTGTAACTCATACATAGTGATGTATGTGGTCCCATGTCGACTCATGCCATAGGTGGTTACTCCTACTTTATTACCTTCACTGATGATTTCTCAAGATACGGATATGTGTACTTGATGAAGTACAAGTCTGAGGCTTTTGAGAAATTCAGGGAATATAAAAATGAAGTGGAGAACCATACTGGAAAGAGTATTAAAACCCTTTGATAAGATCGAGGAGGTGAGTACTTGAGTATAGAGTTTACCCAGTTCCTCAAAGACTATGGGATATTATCTCAATGGACACCTCCTTATATACCACAGCTTAATGGTGTATCAAAAAGGAGGAATCATACACTGTTAGACATGATGTATTCCATGATGTGTTTCACCGACCTACCCATCTCATTCTGGGGATATGCCTTAAAGACCGCAGCTTACCTTCTCAACAGAATTCCAACTAAATCAGTGATATCTACTCCATATGAGATATGGAATAGGGAGAAGCCCGATCTTAAAGTTGTTAAGATTTGGGGCTGCCCTACCCACGTTAAGAGACACAACCCTAACAAGTTAGAATCTAGGATGGAATGGTGCAAGTTTGTGGGAGATTCCAAAGAAACTTGTGGGTATTATTTATATCACCCTAAGGACCGAAAGGTCTTTGTAGCCAAGAGAGCAGTGTTCCTTGAGAAGGAATACATTCTTGGTGGAGACAGTGGGAGCATGATAGAGTTGAGCGAGGTTGGAGAACCTAGCTCAAGCACCATTCCAGAATCTGTTCAGATACCTAACACACAAGTTCCAACTTTACGTAGGTACGATAGAGTATCCCATCCTCCTGAGAGATATGTGGGACATATCAGAAGAGAGGATGTTGAGGATATTGATCCTCAGACCTACGAGGAGGCTATTATGAGCATAGACTCCGGGAATTGGCAAGAAGCCATGAATTCAAAAATGGATTCCATGTACTCCAACAAGGTTTAGAACCTAGTTGATACACCCGAGGGTATTATACCCATTGGTTGCAAGAGGATCTTCAAAAAGAAGATTGGAGTAGATGGAAAGGTAGAGACCTATAAAGTACGGCTAGTGGCTAAGGGGTATCGTCAAAGGTAAGGTGTTGACTATGACAAAACTTTCTCACCTATAGCCATGCTAAAATTCATTTGAATTCTATTGGCTATTGCAGCACACTATGATTATGAGATCTGACAGATGGACGTCAAAATCGCATTCCTCAAAGGTAACCTCGAGGAGGAGGTGTATATGATACAACTTAAGGGATTCGTGTCCAGGGATAACCCAGATAATGTGTGCAGGTTGCTTAGGTCTATTTATGGATTGAAGCAAGCTTCCCAAAGTTGGAACATAAGATTTGATGAGGCGATCAGATCTTATGATTTCTTTAAGAACAAAGATGAGCCTTGTGTGTATAGGAAAGTAAGTGGAAGCACTATCACTTTTCTGGTATTATATGTGGATGACATCCTGATCATTGGGAATGATGTAGGAATGCTCTCCATAGTAAAGACTTGGTTATCTAGGCATTTCTCCATGAAGGACTTAGGGGAAGCATCTTGCATATTGGGGATACGGATCTATAGAGATAGATCTAAGAGGATGCTTAGCTTGTCCCAATCTAGGTATATAGACACCATTGTCAAAAGGTTTGGCATGAAAAATTCCAAGAGATGTCTCATACCAATGAGACATGGAATATCACTTTCTAGGAGTATGTCCCCAAAGACTCCTAAAGAAAGGGCACACATGGATATGATGTCATATGCATCAACGATAGGATCTATTATGTATGTTATGCTATGTACCAAGCCTGATATAGTGCAAGCTCTGAGTGTCACGAGCAAATATCAGGTAGATCTAGGCTTGGAGCATTGGAAAGCAGTAAAATATATCCTTAAGTACTTGAGAAGGATTAAGGATCTTTTACTAATATATGGAGATAGTAGCCTCAAAGTTGAGGGTTACATGGACTCGAGCTTTGAGTCCGATGTCGATGATAGCAAGTCTAATTTAGGGTATGTGTTCACCTTGAATGGAGGAGCAGTATGCTGGAAGAGTTCCAAGCAAGACACTACTGCTGACTCGACTATAGAGGCAGAATACATTGCTACGATATAGGCAGCAAAGGAGGGAGTCTAGATGAAGAAGTTCATCACAGATCTAGGAGTCATCCCGAGCAGCGAGGAGCTGATTCCTTTATATTACAATAAATACGGGACGATTACTCAAATAAGGGAACCCGGGTCTCATCAGAAGTGTTCTGAAGAGGTTCTAACTTATTAGAGAGATCATGGCCCGAAAAGATATAGTAGTGGAAAGAGTTCCATCCGAAGATAACATTACAGATCCACTGACAAAGCCATTGACTCAGATTGTCTTTGAGCATCACAGAGGTCTGATGGGGATCAGACATGTTGGTGATTGGCTTTAGGTCAAGTAGGAGATTGCTAGTTATAGGTGCTCTACAAGCCAATCATATGAGTGATTGCACTTGTAACACGCTGCGTCAATCTCTTTGCTTATGATTATTGGCATTATATCACTTTATCTTGCGTGTTGTATATATTATGATGTCCTTGGATCTGTGCAATGGGAATCGGATCATAATGAGATCATGATAATGAGACCGATTCACCTTTAAACATAGACCCTGAATTATCCTGGTCATAGGTTACTCGAGAAGGACATCGAGATAACCGGATAGACTGGTGTACTGTATACCCATCCATATGATGGAGGTAGCTGATCTCATAGCTACTCGTGTGAGGACACTAAGGGTATAGTGCAGGTGCTTATTAGAGAATGAGTTCGCTGATTGATCCACCTACGGAATGCTGGATGGTTATTGATACCTCACGTCAGACAGTGATTCCGTAGTCCCAATAGTGTATTTGGTCCTTAGACTTGAGACACTAAGGATGTCCTGTATGAGTACTCCACTCTTTGATACTTGACTTATAGGTTTGGAAAGTTCCAGATCTAGTACAGTCGGTCATTGGGAGTGGTAGCCAACTTTACGAGGGCTATTGAGTATCAATAGAGGATCATCTATTCTCGGTATCATGAGCGGAATATCTCATGTGTTCTTGCTCGAACAAATCCTTGGCCAAGGTTATTCGGATTGAGAGAGAAAGAGTTCTCCGGGAGAATCCAACAAGAGAAAGACTCGAGGAGAGACCGTATGGGCCTGACAGCACCATACCCGGTATAGGGTCTCTAGGATATTAGATGGATGAGAGATTATAGATACATGGTAACTGAGGATAGATAGGTCCAAAGGATTGAATTCCCCTGTATCGTCTAGGGGCCGTGGCGTAGTGGCCTGGTACATCTGTAGTCGATGAGTTGGGTGAATTATTATAGAGATAATAATTCACTAAGTCAGAAGGAGTTCTGACAAGTATGACTCACGGCTAGCTCAATATTGGGCCTAGAGGGTCACATTCATATGGTAGGTGTTGCGACGAGTAGAGGTTCAGATATGAGATATTCGCTGAACCCCCTATCTTCTTGGATATCCATTAAGCCCCTGAATTATTGGATCCTAAGATGAGATCCAATAATTGCTAATAAGAGATTATTGGGTAGAAACCAACTAATCCAAGAGGCTTGGGTAATTGGATGGAGATCAATACCCAATAGGGCAAAAGATCCATTAGGGTTTTCAAGGGGCCTCTATAAATAGGAGGGAACCAAAGCTCTATAGGCTGAGGGTTTTCTTTTGGTAGCCACCTCCTGTTTTCCTCTCCCCAGAGAGAGAGATACATCATCACAATCCCTGCCATGTAGATACTGCTAGAGAGGAGGACGCTTGACCTCCTTCATCCTCTCCCACAGATCTGCAGAAATTCAGGGATATACGATCTCCCTAGGTATCTTATTTTACATGTGCAGTTTTGTGGATTTGTTTTTGATGCACCGATCTTCGCATGACGATGGAAACTTTCTATGGGAAATCTGAGGTGTTTTGTTTTCTGTTCTTCCGCTGCGCATGAGATGTCGCTCCCTGTGAAGGATTTCCCAACAGATTCATGATATTTCAGATTTATGACTTGATCTTTCATGTGATGATTATTTCCTTGATCTTTATTCATTCATGATGTAAATTTTTGTACCAATGAACTCTTCTTCTCTTCTTCTTTCTTTTTTAATGATAAGTGGTAGAAAGAAACTTGTTAGCATATCAAGAAAAGCAAAATTGCTAGCTTGCATATCTCAAGGAACTAAAAGTGCTTGCACATCTAAAGAGAAGTGCTTGAAGTTCAGACAATACACTGAAGATTCGGACGATGTGCCTAAAGTTCGAACAATGTTCAAATGAAATGACATACCGGGCAATAAAGAATTATTATCTTTAGTTATTTATATCTTAATTATCGAAGGTTAGGTCAAATTAAGTTAGATTTAAGTGTAACCATACTAACTCAATTAGGGATCAATTGGGCCTAAATTAGGACTGATTTTGGCTCCTTGGGAGGCTTATTCAATGATCCAAAGTTGCTACAAGCGATGGAACCGCCTATGAGCTGGAAAAGTGAAAAAACATACTTTTCTAGATTGTAGGCGGTGGTACCACTAGCATTAAAGCTAGCAGGCAGTGGTATTACCTAGACTAGTGGTAACGCCATTGGAACCTCTGTTTTTGAGTTCTGCGAGCCATAGAACCGCCCAATATAGGCGGTGGTACTGCCCATACCCGGAAGACTCGAAAATTTAAATTTTGGCTTTATTTGTGAAGCCATTTAGGGCCTATAAATACCCCACTCATCCCTGCTAGGATGACACAAGAAAAAGTGAGCTAAAACTCTAGTGAATCAAAGTTATAATCTTAAAAAATATTGAGTATTCCTTCCTTCTTAAAAAGTTTAGACTTTTGTCTAAGGGAGGTGTGAGACTTGTAGAAGTTATCTCCTAAACCTTTAAAAAGGAGAAAGAGTTGTAAAAGGGTGGTTGATCTTCGCCCATTAAAAGAAGTTCATTAGTGAAAGCCAATGACCTCAATGAAGGAGGAATCAGGAGTAGAGGTAGGTCGGAGGATCGAACCACTATAAATCCAGTGTACTCTTTTTCCTTTATGCTTTTAGCTCTTATTACTTGCTAAGCTAGTTGCTCAATACTTTTACTTATATTCTAAGTCAAAACGCATTTCCAATGTGTTTCATCGAATGAATTTTTCAAATCAACATAATTTTTTAAAAGCACTAATTCACACCCCTCCCCCCTCTCTCTTAGTGCCACTACGATCCTAACATACATTACCTTTAAAAACAACAACAAAAGAAAAATTATTGGTAAAGGAACAATAGGTAATAAGTCAAACCTTTTGATTATAGATGTGTTATTAGTAGATGGTTTAAAACATAATATACTAAGCATTAGTCAATTGTGTGATAAAGAATATATCATTAAATTTGAATCTAATGCTTGTATAATAGAAATACCATATAAAAGTAGATCTATGATTGCCTTAAAAAATAATGATGTGTATACTATTGATATTGATGATTTTTGTGATGAAACGTATTTCTGGACTTTAATGATGATGCATGGCTTTAGCATTGGAGATTAGGTCATGCTAGCATGAAACTAATCTCTTAAATTTCAACTAGAGAACTTGTAAAAGGAATGCCTAGCATCAAGTTTGTCAAAGACAAAGTTTGTGATGCATGTCAACTAGAAAAATAAATAAAAAGTAGTTTCAAATCAAAAAATCAGATAAGCACCTCTAGACCACTACAATTGATCCATATGGATTTATTTGGTCCAATTGATACAAATGTTGAATCTCAGATTTTGATGATAAAACCAATTGATAGTATTTGTGATCTAACTGCATTTTGAGTAATGCAGGACTACCTTCGATCAGGATTAGACAATTGAAGCAGGAAGAATCGACGTTAGGCTAGATGAGAACATGTCAAAAGATTGGACGTCAAACTGAAGGATCGATCGACATATCGATAGAAGGCTTCAGACAATGAGTTTGGGCATTGGGCTAAGAAGAGCAAAATTACACCAAGGAGATCAGGGTTATGAAGGATAATTATCGATTGGACAATGGGCCACAAGAGAGGACGATGCATCGAATAATCGGATGAAGTGCTGATGGACCAATGATAAGCCGATCAACAAATTCGATTAAAGCTTTGTATTAATTATCTAGATCAAAGTAGGATTAAGGAATAATTGAGTTAGAATTGGGCTAACTTAATTAGAGGCCAACTGGGCCCAAATCAGGGCTGTTTTGGGCCAAGTGAAAGGCCCAAACAATGCCTTAGAGTCACGTCAGGTAGTGGTACCACCAGGGTTGGCAATAGAACTGCCTGAAGGCTCAGCCTCCAAGGTTGAGTCTGGGCAGTTGTACCACCTAGTACATTATCAACCTAGTGTGTAAGGTGATGGTACCACCAGACTAGGCGGTGGTACCGCCCAATGACAGAAAGCTTGGGCGATGGTATCGTCCAACACTGGCGATAGTACCGCTAGTACCCTGAAGACTAGGGTGATTCAAATTTTGACTCCAAGTTTGAATCCCCTTAAGGCCTATAAATACCCATCTTATCTCTAATTAGACTACACATAAACTGAGAACAAAAAGAGGAAAAATTTTGTTGTAATAGTGTCAAAATTCCTCCCCTCTAGTTTAGTATTTGTTAAGTCTAAGAGAGGGGTGAGAGGGCTTATAAAGGTTATTCTCCTAAACTATAAAAGGAGATGAGGGTTGTAAGGGTAGTTAGTCTTCACTCGGTTAAAAGAAGACAACTAGTGAAAGCTAATGGTCTCGACAAAGGAGAAATCGGGAGTGGATGTAGGTTAGATGACCGAATCACTATAAATTGGTTTACCTTTACCTCCTTCCTATTTATCATTCTACAAACTACTTTACCTACTCTACATCACTCACTTGTAAATGCTTTCAAGTTAAACATCTTTCCGATATGGACTTAATCATCGAACGAATCTTTTATCATATAAGTTTTTTGAAATCAACATTTTTATTGTTGTACTAATTTATCCCCCCACTTAGTGTCGGACTTGATCCTAACAATAACAAGTTTAGGAGGTGGTAAATACACCTTTATAATTGTTGATGATTATAGTAGATATACTTGAATATACTTAGTACACAAAAGTGATTGCTTTAAATATTTTTTGAAATTTTATAAACTTATCCAAAATGAAAAGGGTTTTATGATTTTGTTTATTCATAGTGATCATAGTGGTGACTTTCAAAATCATGATTTTCAAGACTTTTGTAAGTCAAATGGGTACAACCATAATTTCTCTATTCCAAAAAATTCATAACAAAATGGAGTAGTTGAAAGAAAAAATAGGAGCTTACAATAAATGGTAAAAACTATGTTAAATGAACATAGCCTATCCAAATATTTTTAAGCTGAAGCCATTAATACGATATGCTATGTCATGAATAGGGTTCTCATAAGACCATAACTTTCCAAAACTCTCCATAATCTATAAATTATGCAACAATGAAAGACCCAATATTTTATACTTTAAAGTTTTCGGTTGTAAATATTTTGTTTTAAACAAAAAAGATGCCTTAGGAAAATTTGATGCAAAATTTGATGAAGACATATTTATTGGTTATTTCTCTATTTCTAAAGCTTTTCATGTCTTTAATAAAGAACTTTAAGTATAGAGGAATCTATTCATGTTGTTTTTAATAAGATTTCTGAATTTAAGAAAATTAATTTTGATGATAATTTTGATTTTGATACTTTGAATTTAAATAAAAATTCTCCTCTCCCTAGCAACTTAGATGCATCTACTTTCAAGGAATCCTTACCCAAGGAATGGAAGTATGTAGATGCTCATCCTAAGGAGCTAATCGTTGGAAACACATCAAAAGGTATTCAAACTCATTCTTCTTCTAAAAATTTTTGTGCGAATGCAGCCTTCTTGTCTCAAATTAAAGCAAAATGCATTGACGAAGTCCTAAAATATGATTCATGGGTTATCGTAATACAAGAAGAGTTAAATCAATTTGAGAGAAATGAGATGTGGAAGATTGTTCCTAGACCTAATGACCATTTAGAAATTGGTACTAAATGGATCTTTAGAAATAAGCAAGATGAATTTGGTATCGTGGTTAGAAACAAGGTTAGATTAGTAACCAAAGGTTTCAACCAAGAAGAAGGTATCGATTATGAAGAAACCTTTGCTAGTGTGGCAAGATTAGAAGTCATAAGGATACTTCTTGCCTATGTTTATTACAATAATTTTAAGTTATTTCAAATGGACGTTAAAAGTGCTTTTCGAAATGGTTTTATTTTTTAAGAAGTTTATGTTGAACAACCACCTGGATTTGAGAATACTCTTTTTTCTAACCATGTGTTTAATTTATCTAAGGCTATTTATGGATTGAAACAAGCCCTAAGGGTTTGGTATGAGAGGCTTAGTTCTTTTCTTATTCAGAATAATTTCTCAAAATATAAGGTCGATACTACATTATTTATTAAAAATTTTAAAAATAATTTTCTTGTTCTTCAAATTTATGTTGATGACAATGTTTTTGGTTCTACGAATGAGTCTTTATGTATGAGCCAAGAGTTTGAAATGAGCTTAATGGGTGAATTATCTTTTTTCCTAGAATTACAAATTAAGTAACTAAGTGATGGAATCTTTATAAGTCAAACTAAATATGCTTTAGATCTATTAAAATGATTCAATATGGATAGTTCAAAAGCTATTAATATACCAATAAGCACTTCCACATAGTTAGATATGAACGATAATAGAGAAAACTTTGATAAAAAAAAACCTATAAAGATATGATAAATAGTTTACTATACCTTATCGTAACTAGACCGGACATTATGTTTAGTGTTAGACTTTGTGCTAGATTTTAATCTAATCCCAAGCTTTCTCACTTTAAAGTTGTTAAAAGGATCTTTAGATCCCTGAAAGGAACTCCTAATTTAGGATTATGATATCCAAAATCCAAGAACTTTGAGTTAATTGCTTATGTCGATACTGATTTTGCTGGATGTAGAATAGATAGAAAAAGCACATCTAGAACATGTCAACTCTTAGGTCATGCATGTGTCTCTTAGCCTTCCAAGAAATAAAATTCGATTGCACTATCTATAGTCGAATCCGAGTATATAGCAGTAGATATATGTTGTGCACAAGTTGTATAGATAAAAAATATATTATAAGATTATAAAATTCACTTGAAAAATATCTCTATAAAATTGTGATAACACTAGTGCAATATGTTTAACAAAGATTCTCATTTAACATTGTATCATTTTATAAGAGATCATGTTAATAACCAAAATATATCTTTCGAATTTATTGATCCAAAATATCAATTAGCTGATATTTTTCAAAACCTTTAAATGAGGAATAATTTGATTTTATTAGAAGAGAATTAAGCATGTTAAATCTTTCAAATGCATGAGTTTCTCTTATACATCTTTTGGATTTCTTGATTTTTGGAAATTGAGTTTTCTTTTTATCGAGATCATTTCATATCTTCTTCTTACAATTTTTATTCATGGATTTTTGGAACACTTGATCTTTCATTTGATGATTTTTTTCCCTATGAATCCTTCCTCTCTCTACTTACGAAAGAAGAGTTGTTTTTTATGGACTTTTGGTATATCATTTCCTATGAATCCTTCTTCTTCCTATTTACAAGAATAGGGATTTGATTCATGAACTTTTAGTATACACAACTTGATCTTTTATATGATGAATCCTTTCTCTTTCTATTTACAAAAGTAGAACTTTAATTCATGAACTTTCAGTCCTTATGACTTGATTTTCTTGTGATGAATGAATTCTCCTTCTTTTTATTCTTATAACAAATGGGAGAAAAAGAAACTTGCTAGCATCACAAGAAAAGCAACAATGCTAGCCATGCACCTTCTCAAGAAGAATCAAAAGTGCTTGCACATCTAAAAGAAAAGTGCTATTTTACCCATTGGTATCATGTCGAAGTTACCATCATGCATGAAGTACTATCTTAACTTCACAAATTTGCTAGCTTGCATAAAGTGGTGTAATACTTGCTTTTATGATTTAAATACTTGTTGAATGTTTTCTTGACAAAAGGGGAGAAATGGTAAATAATGAATATTTTAGTATCATGCATGATATGTCTAAAATAATTAAAAATTTGAATGCCTTGGTATCATGTTAATATCATACATGAAGTGATGAAATTGTGCATGATATACTTTTATAAATTGAAACTATGATGATGCATAATATATGAAATTTTGATATGATCACTAAGATCGAAATTGTTTAACTTGAATTCAAAAGTTATGATTCCTTTTGAATTCAAGTTTGTCTTATCTTAATATAGCATATAGATAGAAGGAGTTAAAGGTTAACTTCATTATCAATTGATTGTCATCATTAAAAATAGGGAGATTATTGAATCTTGGATTTTGATAATAAAATCAATTGATAAATTATTGATCTAATCTATGTATTGAGAAAAGTGATGTAGGATTAACTATGATCATGAAAAAGCATAAAGTAGATAAATCAGATGTTGGGCTAGAACCAAAGAATAGGTGATACGCCGAAGGTTCGGACAATGCACCGGAAGCTCGCTAGGAGTTCATCGAAAGCTCACCGAGAGTTCGCTGAAAGCTTATCAAGAGTTCACTGAGAGTTCATGGGGAGTTCGCCAAAAGCATGCTAGGAGTTCACCAGAAGTTTACCAAGAGTTTGCTGGAAGCTCACCGGAAGATCATTGAAAGTTTATTAAGATTTCATCAAAAGAACAATTGACATATCGGGCAACTAAGATTACTTAGTTATTGTCTTAATTATCATAGTTAGGACTTAAATTGAGTTAGGTTTGAGAGGTAATCCCACATATTCAATTAGGAACAAATGTGGCCCAAATCAGGATTGTTTGGGCTGGACTGATGGCCCAATCAGTGACCTAGAGTCAAGTCAGGTGGTGGCACTGCTAAGATTGGGTGGTGGAACTGCTTGGGGCTCGGCCTCCTAGGTAGTCTGGGCAATGGTACCACCCAGATTGGGCGATGGTACCACCAGTAGTTAATGCTGCTAGGTGGTGGTACCACCCAAGCAAGCGATGGTATCACTAGAGTCCAGTATCCGAGACTATGTCAGGCGATAGTATCGCCCAGTATTGGTGGTGGTACCGCTAGTACCCTGAGAACCCGAGATGAGACCCTTTTTGGCTCCTTTTTGAAGCCATTTAGAGTCTATAAATACCCCTCTCATCCCAGTTCAGAATACAAAAAAACTTGAACAAAAATTATGTCAAACTTTGTTGTAATTCTGTTGGAATACCCCTCTCCATCCCTAAGTATGAATTCTGTTTAAGGGAGGGCTGTGAGATCTATAAAGTTTATTTTCTAAACCTGTAAAAAAGAGAGAAGAGCTATAAAATGGTAGTTGATCTTCACCCATTGAAGGAAGATTAATAGTGAAAGCTGATGATCTCGACGGAGGGGGAATCGGAAGTGGATGTAGGTCACAATGACCGAACCACTATAAAACTAGTGTGCCTTCTTTCTTCTCTACTATTTACTTACTTTGCAACTGCTTTACTTCCTTATCACTTTCTTATAAATATTTTTGAAGTTTAAACATCTTTCTGATAAGGTTTTATTGTATGAACTTTTAAATCGATGATGTTTTCACTAAAAAGTACTAATTCACCCTTCCCCCCCCTTAATGCTGACTTGATCCTAACAATTCCAACCCAATTACAACTAAAACTACTTCGATCTAGATAATTATTACAAAGCATTAATCACATGTTGTCCAACATGTCATTGGTATATCTGACGCTTCATCCGACCCTTCAATGCATCGTTCTCTCCTTCGGTATATTACTCAATCGGCATGTTGTCTTCCCATAACATTCGATCTCCTTAGTGCAATGTCCGATCTTCTTAGCTTGATGCCTGGACTCATGGCACGAAGCCTTATGCTTATTGAATCTCATAATTTGATGATGAAACCAATTGATTGTGTTCTATGATCTAACTATATTTTAAGTCACGCAAGTCTATTTTCGATCAGGATTAGACAATTAAAGTAGAAAGAATTGATATTGGGTCAGAGGAAAATATATCGAAAGATTGGACATTGAGCGAAGGATCGATCGACGTATCGGCAGAAGGCTTCGAACAAAGGATTCAAGCATCGGGCCAAGAAGAGCAAAGTTGCACCAAGGAGATCGGAGTTGCAGAGGACAACTACCGATTAGGCAATAGGCCGCAAGAGAAGACGATGCACCAAAGAACCAGACGAAGCACCGATGGACCAGTGACATGTCGGACAAATTGATTTATTTTGTAATAATAATTATCTAGATCGAAGTAAGATTAGGTCTAATTGGGTTGGAAATAGGCCAACTCAGTTAGGGGTCAATTGGGCCCATACTCGGATAGGTTTGGGCCAAACTCAAGGCCCAAATAGTATTGTTGAACCTTGTCTGGTGGTGACACCGCTAGACTAGGGTGCTGGAACTGCCTAGGGTTCAATTCCCTAGGTGGTCTAGGCGGTGGTATCGCCCAGGTCCAATTACCGAGGCTCTACATGGGTGGTGGTACCGCCTAATGTTAGGCTTGCCAAGTAGTGGTACCATTAGTCTGGATGGTGGTACTGCCTAGTGGTAGAAAGTTTGGGTAATGGTACTGCCCAGCACTGGTGGTGGTACCACAAATACCCGGAATGCTAGTTATAGGTGCCCTACAAGCCAATCACGTGAGTGATGGCACCTATAACATGATACATCAATCTCTTTGCTTATGATTATTGGCATTTTCTCACATTATCTGGATATATATTATAATGTCCTTGGATCTGTGCAATGGGAATCGGATCGTGACGAGATCACGATAATGAGATCGATTCACCTTTAAACGTAGACCCTAAATAATCCTGGTTATAGATTACTCGAGAGGGACATCAAGATAACCGGATAGACTAGTGCACTGTATACCCATCCATATGATGGAGGTAGCTAGTCTCATAGCTACTTATTTAGGGACACTAAGGATACAGTACAGATGCTCATTGGAGAATGAGTTCACTAATTGATCCACTTACGGAATGCTGGATGGTTATTGATACCTCACGTCAGACAACGATTCCGTAGTCCCAGTAGTGTATCTGGTCCTTAGACTTGAGACACCAAGCATATCCTATATGAGTACTCCACTCTTTGATACCAGACTTAAAGGTTTGGAAGTTCCAAATCTAGTATAGCCGGTTATTGGGAGTAGCAGCCAACCTTACGAGGGCTATTGTGTGTCAATAGAGGATCATCCACTCCGGTATTATGAGAAGAATCTCCTATATGTTTTTACTCAAGTAAATCTCTGGTCAGGGTCATTCGGATTAAGAGAGAAAGAGTTCTCCGGGAGAATCCGATTAGAGCGAGACTCGATTAGAAACCATATGGGCCTAACAGCACCATGCCCAATATAAGATCTCTGGGATATTAGACGGATGAGGGACTATAGGTACATGGTAATTGAGGGCATATAGGTCCAAAAGATTGGATTTCCCTGTATCGTCTCGGGACTACGACGTAGTGGCCTAGTACATCCGTAGTCGATGAGTCGAGTGAATTTTTATGGAGATAATAATTCACTAGGTCAAAAGAAGTTCTGATAGGTATGACTCACGGTCAGCTCGATATTGGGCCCAGATGGTCACACACATATGGTAGGTGTTGCGACGAGTAGAGGTTCAAATTTGAGATATCAGCTAGAGCCCCTATGTTATTGGATATCCAATAAGCCCTTGTATTATTGGATCCCATGGATGAGATCCAATAAGAGCTAGATTATTGGGTAGAGACCCATTAATCTAAGAGGCTTGGGTCATTGGATAAAGATCTAATACCAAATAGGGCAGGATCTATTAGGGTTTATAGGGGGCCTTTATAAATAGGAGGGAACCAAAGGTCTATAGGTTAAAGGTTTTTTGATAGCCATCTCCTATTCTCCTCTTCTCAAGAGAGGAGCATCATTGCTGTCTCTGTCGTGTGGATATCACTAGAGAGGAGGATGCTTGACCTTCTTCATCCCACCCATGGATCTGTAGAAATTTAGGAATAGACGATCTCCTTACGTACTTTCTTTTTACACACATAGTTTTTGAATTCGCGGATTTATTTTTAACGCACCGATCTTCGCATGATGATGGAACCTTTCATTGAAATCTAGGATATTTTGTTTTCTATTCTTCTGTTATACATGAGATGTCGCCCCCTGGATTTCCGAACAGTGGTATCAAAGCTAGGTTGTTCATACGAAAATCCAATTTTAATTGCGTATGATGTGTTTTGGATACGCTTTTGACGTCAAAATCGTTAATGTAATAGCGAAAAAGGGTAGCAATTGTTGCTGCCCTCGTAGGTTGGCCATGGCCAAAGGCTACTTGCAGCCTTGGTCGCGGCCTAGCCACCCATGAGCAGGGGCCATAGGCAGCCAGAGGCCGACGGCTCTGTGCCTGTGCATTGGCGCAAGGTGCAGCCTAGCCACCCACGGGCAGGGGCCACAAGTGACCAGAGGCCAACGGTTGTGCTTGCAGTGGCTCTTTGCCTGCGTGCTAGCACTACGCCTACACGCAGGCAACTGCACTATAGGTGGTGCCTGCATGCAGGTAGCCGCACTGTGGATGGCGCTTGTGGGCAGCGCGCCCGCAGGCGAGCCGCCCATAGCTACGTTGAGAGAAGCATCCGCAAGGTTTGCAGGCGACCACCGTAGTGGGCACACACCACAGGGCCTTACGCGCCCGCAAGGGACAAGCAGTCTTTGCACGCAGCATGACGCCACGCCTGAGCGCTACACCCACGAGTGCAAAGCGCGCGTGGCTATGGCGCCGATAGGGTGGCGACGACCACAACGTAAAGCAGGGAGAGGGAATTAGGGTTTCTAGCAAAAGATAGTTTTGCCCCTTTGAATTTTTGAAATTATAATTTTATCCCTTTTAGTTAAATGATCAAAATGCTCTTCAGAATTTAGAAAATTTCCTATATGTCCCTGTTTTCAAAAAAATATTAGTTAATTGAAATTTTAATTAACTATTATTATTTATCTAGTAGTCCTATTTAATAATATATACATGTGATGTATGATATAGATAGATGATCATGGATCGTGTGATGTGATGTATGTGTATGATATGATCATTATTATTGAGGCCTGTGAGCCTTTATTTTTCTTATTTATTGTCGGGCCTGTGTGCTTGTAATTACACAAGGAGGTACAATGGGAGCGTGGAAGCAATAGTAGGACCCACGAGGCTGAGATAGATGATCCGATACATGGAGATGCGTTGAGATGCCAACGGAACCGATGAAGCGAGATGGACGATCACAATGCATGGAGATGCGCTGATGCACACATAGATCTTGATGTGAGTGATTAAGCCCACTAGCTCGAGCTTGATCACATTAGGATATGGATCATGATCATCTTGTGTGATTACTCATGTGATGTGTGATTACTTATACACCTACTATATATATATATATATATATATATATATATATATATATATATATATATATATATATATATATGCATGCGATGTAGATATATATTAAATATATATGTGTGTGACAGGTCATATTAGGAAATCGAATCTAAAATCCCCTCTCTCAATAATATTAAGTCATTAAACATGAGGTAATTAGATTGATCCACGTGGCCTTCCATCATTATAGGTAGGAACCGATTTCCGGAGTAGGTTGAGTTGGTCGAGTCCCTCGAGACTCACCTATATTACGATTCGCTATCTTATCTATGACATAAAGATGTCATCGGTGACCTAAGGACATGATATGCTTCGTCAAGTCCCTCGAGGATATATCATTGAATCAGACTCATCTTATAATGATGGTGATGACTTAATCGAATATCATGATTAGTTGAGTCCCTCGAGGCCATGGTGGTTCGGAGGCCGAACAGGACGAGAATCACAAGAAGTTGTGATTGGCAAGAGTTGCCTACCTTTTGGGCTTAGTGTGATTGGTTGAGTCCCTCAAGGTTACACTAAGATGTTGATTAGATCTCGATCCCCACTAGAAGTCTGCCGAAGACTTCCATTTCACGTGCTGAGGGTGTCACGTGACTTGCTACAAAAATAGTGGGAGTACTGCTAGTTATAGATGCCCTACAAGCCAATCACATGAGTGATGGCACCTGTAACACGCTGCGTCAATCTCTTTGCTTATGATTATTGATATTTTCTCATATTATCTGGATATATATTGTGATGTCCTTGGATCTATGTGTTGGGATTGAGAGCGACACTAAGAGGGAGGGTGAATTAGTACAACGGATAAAGATGAAAAATTTTGACGATTTAAATAAGTTTCAAAAACTTCATATGATTAAAAGCAATGTTTCGTTTGAACCCCAAAAAGAATGATACTTTAAACTTGAATCTGATTGTAAGAAGGAGAAATAGAGGAAGTAAAGTGAAGATGGTTTGTAGAAGTGTAAATAACAATAATAGAAATGCAAATCAGAATTTTTATAGTGGTTCGGTCATACGACCTACGTCCACTCCCGATTCCTCTTCTCTTGAGGCCACCGACTTTTCCACTAGCTATCCTTCTTCCAATGGGCGAGGACCAACTCCCTTACAGCTCTCTCCTTTTGACAAGCTTAGGAGGTAACCCTTACAAGCACTCTCTTTCTTTTGAATCAAATACAAGAGAAAACTAAAGGAGGGATTTCTAGAGAGATTTGAACAGAGTTTTTCTACTTTCAAAGTGTATGTGCTTGTATCTTCTAACTAGGGATGGGAGGGGTTTTTATAGGCTCCAATTTAATTCAAACTTGGAGCCAAAAAATATCCCATCCCAGGTCTACTGGGTTCTGGCGGTACCACCGCTTGTCACTGGTGGTACCACCGCTAGTTTGACTCTGACATTGGGCGGTACCACCACCTGACATACTGACATAATCAGTGTACTAGGTGGTACCACTCTTCTTGGCCTGATACCTAACGTTCGAAGCCTTCTACCGATTGTCGACGCACCTCTGACACGACATCCAATATCTTGACGTGTTCCTCCGATGCAACATCAATTCCTCCTACGTCAACTATCTAATCCTGATTGAGTAGACCTACATGACTTAAAACATAGTTAAATAAACAAAATATAATCAATTAGTATTATCATCAAAATCTGAGATTCAACAATCTCTCCCTTTTTGATAATGATAACTAATTGATGACTGACGGAGTTAACCTTAACTCCCCGAAGTTTAACCAAACTCTCCCTATCAATATGCCTTTGATAGAACATTTGGATTATCCTAAATCCAAGCAACATGTACCAAAAACATCATGCAAATATATAAATATTCAATTCAATGCATGAAGTCATCAATCTACTTCTCCCCCTATGTCATCAACAAAAAGGAGAAGTAACATTTAGCTCATTTAAAAGATATACAAGTTTTATAATCATACTAGCTATCAAGATATACATCATAGCATGTTCTTTCGAGCTATCAAGATATAATCATTTAGGTGTGCAAGCTAGCAAAAACTTTCTCCCCCTTTGTTTTTGTCAAAAATAAGGGAAGAGTACAATTCTTTTTCCTTTATATAAATTTTAAAATTTTGACAATCAGCAAAGATATATATATATATTTATTTATTTATCAAGAGTATCAAAAATTTACATTCATGATTCAAAATTAATTTATGAAGCCCAAGTTAAGAATTCTATCATCAAAATCAAGTTAAGAATACCAATTTAAGCTAACACTTAAGGTACTCTTTTAAGATGCAAGTAATTTTTACTTGTTCTAGCAAACTTCTTTCTCTTGTGATGCATAAGCTAGCAAGCATTTGCCTTAAGCTAGCAACTTCTTGTTTGCAATGAGGTAGCAATTTTATAAAATTTTCATCACTTTAAACATACAAGCTAAATTTTCATTACAACATACAAGGATAGAAGCATGGCAAGTGTAAGATTGTAAATTTTCTAAGTCTTACACTTTTTGCTTCTTTTGATAGGCAAGATCTTTCTTCTCTTTTTGAGAAGTGCAAGTTTACAAGTTTTGCTTCTTTTGCATGCTAGGAATTTTGCATTTATTTGCAATATGCAAGCTAGCAAAACCCTTTGTTGAATCTCAGATTTTGATGATGAAACTAATTGATTGTGGTTTTGTTTAACTGCGTTTTGACTTACGCAGGTCTACTATCAATCAGGATTGGACAGTTGATGCTGGAGGAATTGACGTTACACCGGGTGATCACGTATGGATATTAGATGTCGAGCCGGAGGTTCGATCGACAATCGGTTGAAGGCTTCATACGTCAGGCATCGGGCCAAGATGCATGTTGCGCCAAGGATATCAGGGTTGCGGAGGTCATCCGTCGATTGGGCAATGGACCGCAAAAGAGGATGATGTGTCGAAGGATCGGACAAAGCACCAACCAATGATATGCCGGGCAACTGAAAGTCAATTCGTGTTGTAATAACCGTCTAGATCGAAGTAGAGTATTTTGGCGAGTTCCCCCGAGCTTCTTTGGCAAGCTCCGATCTTTCTTGGCAAGCTCCGCGAACTTCCGACGAATCTCCCGGTGAACTTCCGAAAACCCTTCGGCAAGCTCCCTACTCGTTCTCGGCTAGTTCCGGTAGCACTCCCAACGAATCTTCAGACTTCCATCGAATACTCGAACTCCCAATGATCCATCGCACTTGACTTCAACCCTTTGTTTCGCTTTGCGTCTTCATCCTTATCGTAGTTACTCCTGCACATAAACAACAAACACTCTACTTCGATCTAGACAGTTATTACAACACGAATTGATATTCAGTTGCCGTACGTCATTGGTCGGTGCCTCGTCCTCTCTTGCGGTCTGTTGCCCAATCAGCGATTGACCTTCGCAATCCCGATATCCTTGGCGTAATATTCTCTTCTTGGCCCGATGCCCGACGTACGAAGCCTCCTGCCGATAGTCGACCGAACCTCCGGCTCGACATTCAATATCCTGACGTGATCACCTCCGACGCAACGTCAATTCCTCCAGCGTCAACTGTCTAATCCTGATCGAAAGTAGACCTGCGTAACTCAACATGTAGTTAGACCACAAAACACACTCGATTAGTTTCATCATCAAAATTCGAGATTCAACACCAAGAAGTGCGGAGTTACGTCATGGATATCAAGGTTGCGGAGGTCAACCGTCGATTGGGCAACAAGCTGCTAGAGAGGGCAATGTGTCGAAGGATCGGACGAAGCGCCGACCAATGATGTGTCGGGCAACTGAATGTCAATTCGCGTTGTAATAACTGTCTAGATCGAAGTAGAGTTTTTGGTGTTTGTTTGTGCAGGAGTAACTTCGAAAGGGATGAAGACGTAAAGTGAAACCAAGGGCCGAAGTCAAGTGCGATGGATCGTTGGGAGTTCGAGAGTTTGATGGAAGTCCGAAGATTCGTTGAGAGTGTTGCCGGAACTAGCCGAGAACGAGTAGGGAGCTTGCCGAAGGGTTTTTGGAAGTTCGCCAGAAGGTTCATCGGAAGTTCACGGAGCTTGCCAAGAAAGATCGGAGCTTGCCAAAGAAGCTCGGGGGAACTTGCCAAAATCATCGTGGAGTCTGAGAGCTTGCCGGGAGTCCACAGGATGGTTTCCGAGAGATCGTCGGAAGACCGCCGGAAGTTCACCGGAAGCTTACCGAAAGAAGACTTGACTTGCGGACTTTGTAATAGCATAGGAATGTCTTTAATTTCGTAGTTAGCACATCAATTTGGGTTAGGATTAGGGGTTAATCCTTTAACCCAAGTATGGGCCCATTGGGCCTTATTCGGAACCGATTTGGGCCAAGTTTTCGGCCCAAACCAAATGTAGATTTGTGCTGGGCGGTGAAGCCCGCGAACCAATGTGCCAAAGCAAAGATGTGTGCATGCATGCATGCATGCTTTGGGCTACGTGCATGCATGCTTTGGCGGTTGCACCACCAGCAAGATGTGTGTGCTACGCATGCATGCATCTTTGGCGGTAGCACCGCCAACAAAACCAGCGCTTGATGGCTAGGCGGTAGCACCGCCTTCAACAGCTTGTAGTCTTTGGCGTAGCACCGCCAAGAAGACTAACAAAGATGCATGCATGTGACGTGCATCTTCTTTGTAGCCGGTACTATAACCCGGTGCGGTAGTCCGGTACTATAGCCGAGATTATAGCCAGCGGTAGCACCGCTGGTCAAGCGTAGCACTGCGTGCTACCGCCAAAGACTGAAAACCAAGCGGTAGCACCGCCTGGCTAGGCAAGAGCACCGCTTGGGTGTGTCGATCTGCCAGACTAACACAGAAAAAACTCAAAAGATTCAAATTTTTTGCTCCAAGTTTGGGCTCCAAATTTGAATCACTTTGAGGCTTATAAATACCCCTTCTTTTTCAACTGAAAGTAGAACCCTTTTGAGAAGTTAGAATCTTAGTTTTAAGTCTTAAAAAGTCTTATTCTTGTTAAGTGTTCACCTCATTCTTCTTGTGAAATCTTGTAAGAGTGTGAACCACTTGTAAAGGGTTGTAAGAGGGGTATTTGATCCTTTCCCTTCAAAGGATTTGGTAGTGGAAGAAGGGAGCCTCATCGGAGAAGGCTTCGAAGTGGATGTAGGTCACTTTGACCAAACCACTATACATCGTTGCGTCTTGATTGTGTGAATGTTTAAATTTCTGTTTTATCTCTTTACTTTACTACAAGCCTTTACTTTACTTACTCCACTTCCTTTTCATCTTCGTACGCAAGCTTTAAAGTTAAAACGCAATCTTTCCGGGTTCAAACGAAATATTACTTTCATCGTACGAAGTTTCCGAAGCTTGTTTTAAATCACTGAAAAATCTATCGTTTTATCCGCTGCACTAATTCACCCCCCCCCCTCTTAGTGCTACGTGCATGCATGCTGGGTGGTAGCACCGCCAAAGAAACCAGCGATTCTTGGTCAAGCGATAGCACCGCCAAGATGTTGTGTGTTAAGCGTAGCACCGCCAAAGAACACCAAAGAAAGATGCATGCATGCGACGTGCATCTTCTTTATAGCCGGCATCGTAACTCGGGTATCGTAGTCCGGTACTATAGCCCGACATCAGTAGCCAGCGATAGCACCGCTTGGTCAGGCGGTAGCACCGCTTGTGCTCTTGCCAGCGCTGAAAACCAAGCGGTAGCACCGCTTGGGTGTGTTAGTCTGCCAGGACTGACAGCACCGAAAAACTCAAAAGATTCAAATTTTTGGCTCCAAGTTTGGGCTCCAAATTTGAATCACTTTGAAGCTTATAAATACCCCTTCTTTTTCAACTGAAAGTAGAACCCTTTTGAGAAGTTAGAATCTTAGTTTTAAGTCTTGAAAAGTCTTATTCTTGCTAAGTGTTCACCTCATTCTTCTTGTGAAATCTTGTAAGAGTGTGAACCACTTGTAAAGGATTATAAGAGGGGTATTTGATCCTTCCCCTTCAAAGGATTTGGTAGTGGAAGAAGGGAGCCTCATCGGAGAAGGCTTCGGAAGTGGATGTATGTCACTTTGACTGAACCACTATACATCGCTGCATCTTGATTGTGTAAGTGTTTAAATTTCTGTTTTATCTCTTTACTTTGCTGCAAGCCTTTACTTTACTTA
The DNA here is from genome assembly GCA_024322285.1 of Musa beccarii. Lineage (NCBI taxonomy): Eukaryota > Viridiplantae > Streptophyta > Magnoliopsida > Zingiberales > Musaceae > Musa > Musa beccarii. The sequence goes on along the minus strand of CM044399.1, from coordinate 36,501,912 downwards.
CTCCACTTCCTTTTCATCTTCGTACGCATGCTTTAAAGTTAAAACGCAATCTTTCTGGGTTCAAATGAAACGTTGCTTTTATCGTACGAAGTTTCCGAAGCTTGTTTTAAATCGCTGAAAAATATATCGTTTTATCCACTGCACTAATTCACCCCCCCTCTTAGTACCACTCGATCCCTAACAGGTAGCACCGCCCCTGCTGTGTCAATCTGCTAGACTAATAGGCGATTGCACCGCCTCTGACAGGCGGTTGAACCGCCCAACACTGGGAAACTCAAAAAAATTCAACTTTGGGCTCCAAATTTGAATCACTTTGAGGCCTATAAATATCCCTCACATTCTTGGATGAAAGGAGTCTAGAACTGAAAAAAAGAAGGGGGAAACTCTCTTGAAAGTGTATCAAATCTTCCCTCTAAGTCTTAAGAGTGTTCTAGTCCAAGAGAGGGGTAAGAGTGCTTTGTAAGGGTTATCTCCTAAGCCCGTCAAAGGGAGAGGTACTATGGGGGAGTTCATCCTCACCCGTTGGAAGGAGGATAGCTAGTAGAAAGCCGGTGGCCTCAAGCAAGAGGAATCGGGAGTGGACGTAGGTCGGATGACCGAACCACTATAAAAATCTGGTTTGTGTTTACGTTCTTGCTATTTACTTTGCTGCAAACCCTCTTCATTTGCTGCCTTATTTACTCAACTTCATCTTCATCTTATTACGTATGCTTTAAAGTTAAAACATAATCTTTCCGGGTTCAAACGAAATGTTGCATTCATTCGTACGAAGTTTTCGAACTTATTCAAATCGCTGAAAATTTCTTGTTCCTTACCGCTGCACTAATTCACCCCCCCCCCTCTTAGTGCCGCTCGATCCCTGACAATTGGTATCAGAGCCACGTTCTTTCTCTTTCAGATTTACACTCATGAGAAATGTCTCTAAATGGTTTTCAAGAGGGCTTTTCGATTTTTCGTCTACCGTTCTTTAACGGTTCGGACTACACATATTGGAAAACTCGAATGAGAGTTTTCATACTTTCAATGGATTTGGATTTTTGGAACATCATCGAAAATGGCTTTCAACCTTCCTCTAAACTGACAAACGAATGATCAGATTTGGAGAAAAGGTCATTTTCTTTAAACGCAAAAGCTATGAATGTCTTATTTTGTGCTTTAGATAAGAACGAGTTCAATCAGATTTCAATGTGCGAAATGGCTTTCGATATTTGGCGAACACTTGAAATCACGTATGAGGGAACTATTAGAGTCAAAGACTCAAAAGTAAACCTCTTATTGCATGATTTTGAGCTCTTCCGAATGACACCAAGTGAAACTATCGACGATATGTATGTTGAATCTCGGATTTTGATGATGAAACTAATTGAGTGTGATTTGTGGTCTAACTGCGTTTTGAGTTATGCAGGTCTACTATCGAGCAGGATTGACTACGATAGGGATGAAGACGTAAAGCGAAACAAAGGGTCGAAGACAAGTGTGATGAATCGTTGGGAGTTCGAGTGTTCAAAGGAAGTCCGAAGATTCGTTGGGCGCGTTTTAGGGCCGGCCGAGAACGAGTAGGAAGCTTGCCGAAGGGTTTTCGGAAGTTACCGAGGTTCGTCGGAAGTTCGCGGAGCTTGCCAAGAAAGATCGTGCTTGCCAAAGAAGCTCGGGAACTCGCCAAGATCATCGTGAAGTCCGAGAGCTTTGAGTCCGCTGGTTTCCGGGTTCGCTCGGAAGACAGCCGGAAGTTTACCGGAAGCTCGCCGAAGAAGTTGTCATGTGGACTTTGTAATAGCTTAGGAAACGCTTTAAAATTCGTATTTAGCACGAGTATTTTGGGTTAGATTAGATAACCCAAAGTGGGGCCCATTGGGCCTTGATTAGGATGAGTTTGGGCCAAAATTTTGGCCCAAACCCAATCTAAGTGTACGTATGCATGCTTTGGGCGGTTGCACCGCCAAAGAAGATGCATGCTTGCCGCGTGCATGCATGCACGCTGCATGCATGCTTTGGGTCGTTGCACCGCCAAAGAAGATGCATGTCTTCTTCGTGTGCATGCATGCACGTTACATGCATGCTTTGGCGTAGACGCCGCCAGAATAACCAAGCAGAACCAAAGAATGGTCGTTGGCGTAGTTCGCCAAGAAGAATGGTCGAGGCGCGTAGCACCGCCAAAGCGGTCGGGCGAGTTCGACCAAGAAATAGCTTGGGCGGTAGCACCGCCAAGCCAGCAAGAATCAAGTAGTTCGCCAAAGAAGAAGGTCGGGCGGTAGCATAACACCGCCAAAGCCGGTCAGCGCGTAGCTCACCAGCAAGCTTGGTCGGGCGGTAAGCACCACCAATGCCAAGCTCGCCAAAGAAGAATGGTCAGCGTGAGCACCGCCAAGAACACCGATAGCGTGCATGCTCTGATAACAAGAATCTTGGCCATCAGAGCTGCATGTCAGAGCCCGCTTTGCTGAGAACTGAAATACCCCCGCTCATGCTGAGCAGTATCGCCTCAATATCAGAGCTGCGTAGCACCGCTGGGCATGTAGCACCGCCAGGTGGTGGAAAGCCAGCGGTAGCACCGCTTTTGGTCGGGCGGTAAACCGCTGGGTGTCGATCCGCCAAGAGTTGATCAAGAAAGAACTCAAAGGATTCAAATTTTTGGCTCCATGTTTGGGCTCCAAATTTGAATCACTTTGAGGCTTATAAATACCCCTTCCTTTTCAGCTGAAAGGGAACCCTTTTGAGCAAAAAGTTTGAGTCTTGAGCTTTTGAAGAGTTTTTGAAAAGTGTTGTATTCTTTGCTAAGTGTTCACCTTTCTTCTTCTTGAGAGATCTTGTACAAGTGTGAACATCTTGTAAAGGGTTGTAAAAAGGGGTGTTTGATCCTTCCCCTTCAAAGGACTTGCTAGTGGAAGAGCGGAGCCTCATCGCAAAGGCTTCAAGAGTGGATGTAGGTCATTTGACCGAACCACTATACATCATTGTCTCCTCAAATGTGTGAGTGTTTACATTTCTGAAATCACTTCATTTCTTGGCTGCAAGTTCTTAGTTAGTTCCTTTTCACAAGCAATTACTTTCAAGTTCTCTTTCGTCGAATCGAATTCTTCCACGAACTTGTGTTTCTTTGAGAAATCGGTTTCAAGAATACGAGTTTAATCCGCTGCACTAATTCACCCCCCCCTCTTAGTGCCTTTTGATCCTAACAATGTACACCCACTTCACAGATGTCGTCAATAGCTTGAAAAGTCTTGGTAAATATTTTTTGAACTTTGAACTCACTAACAAGATTTTAAGATCCCTCCCAAAGAGTTGGGATCCAAAAGTAACCGCAATACAAGAGACTAAAAATTTAAATAATTTTTCATTGGAAGAGCTAATCGGTTCACTAATGACATATGAAATGAGTTTCTTCGAACATTCGAAACATGATGAACATATGAACCACCTTCTAAAGAACAAGAAGGATTTGGAACATCAGACAAATGAATGCCACTTGAGTGATGACTCAAGTGATGAGGACAATGAGAACATTGAATACATAATAATAAATGTTAACAAGTTCATTAAACAAAAATTAAAAAGCACAAATGAACTTAATGGAGGAAGAGGCCAAAGATAAAGAAGAAACGCAAAGAAGAATCAAATGATGAAACGGCAAATTGGGCTTTAACGGGCTTCGACTATAAGGTAAGTAATTTAACTCCCTTGAATTATTTTAAAATTACATAATGCTTTCCATGAATGCTTAACTTAGTTAGTAGGAGTTTTTTCATGCTTTTCTTGTATTTTTTTAGAAATTTAAATTATTTTAAAATTATACTATGCTTTTCTTTCTAGTATTTTTGAAAAGTAAAAATTATGAATGATACTTGCATGATTTGTGATATTGCCTAGGATTAATCCATGCATGTGTATCTTGATGTTTTATATTTCGTTTCTAAACATGATGTTTGATCTTTAAATTTTTGTATCATGCTTAATGAGGAATTGAAATGATGAAGATTAAATCCTACATTTTGGAATAATATGTATTCGGACTTGATGGTTTTCATGACGAAATTATTTTTCACATTTTCATAAAATGATGCATGATTTTAGCAAAAATTTGAGCATTGATCATCTTGTTATTACAAATGAAAGAAAGAATTAAAATGATTTTGATGATGCATTATGAAAACATGCTTAATAATTGTATCATACTTGATGACTTGAAATCTCATATTTTGAAATAATATATTCATAATGAATCCATGAATCTTGATGATTTTCATATCACTTTTTGGCTTTAAACTTGACACATATCTTTCCTGCAAAAAGTTTTTGGACATGCTTATGTGAAATCTTACTTGATAAATGAAAATGCTCCATACGTATGATCATGATAAATTCATGAATCTTGATGATTTTACATTGCTTTTGATTTCAAACAAGATGCATGATTTTTGACACAAAAAATTAATAGCATGTTTTAAGATAATGCTTGCACACCAAATATAATTAAACGATAGAAGCAAGCATATTGATGATTTTGTTTTTACATGAAAATTTGAACATGCATATATATAAGATCAACCACATAAAATAAAATTCAAAAGTTAAAAATATTTTAATCATGATGTTTTATTTTTGATGTGTTTGGTCTTAACGGTCTTTATGACGAAACTTACGTCTTACTTTGAAAACTTGATACATGCTCACATGTAATCAATTTATGTTGCTCTTATTAAAATTTTCAAATAAAAGATTTTGATGCATTTGATCTTAATGGGTTTAATGACAAACTTGTATTTTGAATTTATACAATGATGGGTTCCATATAAATGTTTGAACATACATTATGAAATCATCATTGAAATGAAAATATTAAAAGTTTGTTATCATGCTTAATGACTTTGTGATATCATATCTTGATGACAAACTCATGTTTTGGTCTTAAATTTGATACTCATCTTTTGAAATATGAGCACACTTGTTTGAAACAAAGTGAAACACATTATCATGAAAAATTGAATATCATATCTTGAAATAATGTGTTATATTTTTGTCTTGACGATTTTTATAATAAAGTTTGCCTTTCATTTTTTGAATACTTATTTTGATTTGGCATATAAAGACATACTTAGATAATAAAAATCATAAAAAGGAAATACATGACTTTTGAAATTTGTCTCTCTAAAGTTATCGAATTTTTGATAAAAGACAAATGATGAATCCATGTATATTATGTTCTTGAATCTCGAGAACGATTTTGATAAATTTGATTACAAGTTTTGAGTTAATAAAATGAGTTTGAATGATTTTATGACTCCTCTCTTAATCTCTTGAAATCATGACTTTAAATTCTTGACTTGATATATTTTATGTGAATTGAAATACTTTCTTCCTTAATTGCTTCTTTTTATCATTGCTATTATACCTCCCATGATTTATGTTGTAGAGAAAGAATTTATAAATCATGATGCAATGAGATCTCTTATACAATAATGAAATGCTTATGTGATTCTTTGCTAAAGAAAATATCTTGATTCTTATGAAATGTGATCTTGATGAAAATTCTTATACATGAATCAAGTTGCTCTTTGTGCTATATCTTTTCAAATGAATCATAAGCCTTGATGTCATATATTTCATGATCCTAGAAGTGACATGATTTCTTTGTCTAGTGAGGTAAATTAAATATTTGATAAATAAAATTTACTTTATGATGAAGAATTATTGAATCATGACTTGATCTATAAGAATGCTATGTTCTTATGCATCATGATTCTATGTTGTATATTCTTTATCATGAATTGGAACTTGATGCTAAAGAAAATATTTATGAATCATGATTTTGATTTCTCGGAACTATATGCTTAGAATTTGTTTTAAAATCATGATCTTGATATTGCTAAAATGAAAAGTTATGAATCATGGATGATATCTTTTGGTTTTGATTCTTGTTGAATTTACATATTGATATCCTTCATGACATGATTTCTCATGTTTCAATACCATCTTGTATGCATCATGTGATGATTGATATATTGATTGATGCAAATTTTTCATTGGTTCCTCCCTTCTTTTCGATAATGATAAAGGGGGAGTTAAATTGCTAACTTGTGTATCAAAAGAGAAAAATTTGCTAGCTTAAACATTGAGAAGTAAAATGTTGCTATCTCAAGAAAGGCAAAAATCTTGCTCAACTTCACTTTTTTCAACAAAATTGCTTGCATCTTTGTTACAAATTATTGTTGAATCTCATGCAAGATTATTTGTAGTATTAATCCTCCCTTTCGTTTTGACATTGATAAAGGGGGAGAAGGCTTTTGCTAGATTGCATATTACAAATGAATGCAAAAGTCCTAGCATGCAAAGAAAGTAAAACTTGCAAGCTTGCTCTTCTCAAAAGAGAAGAAAGAAATTTCAAAATTGCATGTATATCGCAAAAGAAGTCAAGAAAATGCACATCTTTAACTTACTATCATCACGACAAGTGCTATCTTGCCCATCATGATAAACTTGCGATGCTTAAATATTGTATGATGTGATTAATAGCTAGTATGATTGTAAAATTTGCATATTCTTTTAAACTAGCTATGATGTTACTTCGCCTTTTTGTTGATGACATAGGGGGAGAAGTAGATTGATGACTTCATGCATTGATTGAATATTTTATATATTTACATGATGGTTTGATTGATTCTCTTAACATTGTGATGAATGTTGCTTGGATTTGGGATAATCCAAGTGTTTCTATCAATGGCATATTGATAGGGGGAGTTTGGTTAAACTCCGGGGAGTTATGGTTAACTCCGTTAGTTATCAATTAGTTATCATCATCAAAAAGAGAGAGATTGTTGAATCTCAGATTTTGATGATGAAACTAATTAATTGTGGTTTATTATTTAACTACGTTTTGACTTACGCAGGTCTACTATCGATCAGGATTGGATAGTTGACGCTGGAGGAATTGACGTTGCGCCGGGTGATCATGTCTGGATATTGGATGTCGAGCCGGAGATTCGATCGATAATCGGTTGAAGGCTTCGTACGTCGGGCATCGGGCCAAGATGCATGTTGCGCCAAGGATATCAGGGTTGCGGAGGTTATCCGCCGATTGGGCAATGGACTGCAAACGAGGATGATGTGCCGAAGGATCAGACGAAGCGCCGACCAATGACGTCTTCGGCAAATGAATGTCAATTCATGTTGTAATAACTTGCTAGATCGGCGTAGAGTGTTTGTTTGTTTGTGTGCAGGATTAACTACGATGACGATGAAGACGTAAAGTGAAACAAAGTGCCAGAAGACAAGTGGGATGGATCGTTGGGAGTTCGAGAGTTCGATGGAAGTCCAAAGAATCGTTGGGAGTAGTTGCCGGAACCGACCGTGAACGAGTAGGGAGCTTGCCGAAGGGTTTTCGGAAGTTCACCGGAAGGTTCGTCGGAAGTTCGTTGAGCTTGCCAAGAAAGATCGGAGCTTGCCAAGAAAGATCGGAGCTTGCCAAAGAAGCTCAATGGAACTCGCCTAGATCATCATGAAGTCTGGGAGCTTGCTGGGAGTCCGCAGAATAGTTTTCGAGGGTTCGTCGGAAGACCGCCAGAAGTTCACCGAAAGCTCACCGAAAGAAGTCTTGTCTTATGGACTTTGAAATAGCTTAAAAAATATCTTTAAAATTTGTACTTAGCAAATAATTTGGTTTAGGATTATATGTTAATCCTATAAACCAAATTTGAGCCAATTCAGACTTCGTTTGGACCGATTTCGGCCGAGTTTTCGACCGAAACCACTATGCTGAAAATATGACCTGGGCGGTTGAACTGCCCCAGGCTGGGCGGTGGCACCGCCCAGAGGCCAAGAGTGGGTGGTGGAACTGCCCCAGGCTGGCGTGTAGCACCGCCGCTATGTCGATCTGCCGGATTAACAAAGGTTGCACTGCTCGACAAGCAGGTTGAACCGCCTCGACAAAGCGGTTGAACCGCCCAACACCGGGAAACTCAAAAAATTCAAATTTGGCTCCAAATTTGAATCACTTTGAGGCCTATAAATATCCCTCACATTCTTGGATGAAAGGAGTCAAGAACTTAAAAAAAAGAAGGGGGAAACTCTCTTGAAAGTGTGTCAAATCTTCCCTCTAAGTCTTAAAAGTGTTCTAGTCCAAGAGAGGGGTAAGAGTGCTTTATAAGGGTTATCTCCTAAGCTCGTCAAAAGGAGAGGTGCTGTGAGGGAGTTCATCCTCGCCCGTTGGAAGGAGGATAGCTAGTAGAAAGCCGGTGGCCTCAAGCAAGAGGAATCAGGAGTAGACGTAGGTCGGATGACCGAACCACTATAAAAATCTGGTTTGCATTTATGTTCTTGCTATTTACTTTGCTGCAAACCCTCTTCATTTGCTGCCTTATTTACTCAACTTCATCTTTATCTTATTACATATACTTTAAAGTTAAAACGTAATCTTTCCGGGTTCAAACGAAACATTGCATTCATTCGTATGAAGTTTCCGAACTTGTTCAAATCGCTGAAAATTTCTCGTTCCTTACCGCTGCACTAATTCACCACCCCCCCTCTTAGCGCCGCTCGATCCCTAACACCCTTCTCCCCCTTTGTCAAAGTCAAAAAGAAAGGGAGGATCAAATACAAAGATTTTTTTTACATCCTCTTTCAAATACATTTGCATCAAAATATACATTAGTTTTCACATGATGCATACATGGCCAAGAAATTAGGATTTTAGAAAGATCAAGATCAAGAGATATCATTCATGGTAAATTTTTACAAGATCAAGATCATGATTTTAAAATAAATTCTAAACATATTTCTTTTACATTCATTTTCAAACCATAATAAAAAGAATAAATCAATGACTCAATCATTAAGCAAATTTCTTTTATATCAATTTTCAATCATCACATAAGGCATACAAGGTAAAAAAAATAATCATGTCAAAATTTCTAAAAAGTATTTTAAGCCAACAAGATCACATTTGAAGGATAAAATATATCACAATCGTAAATGTCGATAAGTGATTCATTTGAGTGCAAAATCACTTGATTCATGCATCGGAATTCCAAGTATTAAATATCAAGATATCAAGACTTAGATTGTGATAAAGCTCATTCAAGTTTGAATCATCAAAATCATTAACATAGTTTATGAGATTCATAAATTGACATAAACTTAAATTATTCTCCTCTTTGGTAAATGATAAAAAGAAGCAATCATAGAGGAAAATATTTTGATTCACAAAAATATCTCAAGTCAAGAATTCAAAGTCATGATTTCAAGTGATCAAGAGATGAGTCATAAAATCATTCAAACTCATTTTGTCAACTCGAAACTCATAATCAAATTATCAAAATCATTCTCGAGATTCAAGAGACTTACATGAACATAGTATACATGGATTCATCATTTGGTTTTTATCAAAAAATCAAAAACTTTAGAGATAGACAAATTTCAAGAGTCATGTATTTCCTTTTTATGATCCCCTTTTTTTTTATCTAAGCATGCCTTTATCTCTATATGCCAAATCAAAATAAGTATTTGAAAACGAAAGACAAACTTCATTATAAAAATCATCAAGACAAAAATATAACAAGTTATTTCAAGACAAAAATATAACAAGTTATTTCAAGACATGAGATTCAATTTATCATGATAATATATTTTATTTTAAGTTGTTTATTTCATATAAGTGTACTCATGTTTCAAAAGATGAGTATCAAATTTAAAACCAAAACATGAGTTTGTCATCAAGATATAACAACTTCAAATCCTCATGATGTCATAAAATCATTAATCATGGCAACAAATTTTTAATATTTTTATTATCAAGTATGATTTCGTAAGGTATGTTCAAATATTTATGTGAAAGCCACCATCATATAAATTCGAAAATATACGTTTTGTCATCAAAACCAACAAGACAAAACATATCAAACATAAAACATCATGATAGTGCAATTTTTCATTTTTATATGTTTAATATGATGCGAATTGTTTTTAGTATAAAAGATGTGCATCATGTTTAAAACCAAAAACTGATCTAAAACCATCAAGATACACATACATTTTCATTTATATCGTTATCAACCATGATTTTTTTAAACAAAAAAATCATCAAAATCATTTTAATTCTGAAGCTCTTTCTTTCATCGTTGTTAGCTATAACAAGATGTTTCCCATCTTACATAATTCTAGTTTAGTGTGAGAACTCTATAGTCATGCATCATTTTTAGCACCAAGAGCATCATTATGTAATTCCAAAAAATCATCAAAATCTTTCATTCGGGAATTTTATGAAGAGCAACATAGATATATTACATGTAAGCAAGCTCATTTCTTTTATATAAACAATATGCATCAAGTTAAAAACTAAAGAACAAATACATGGATTCATTATGATCATATTCTTTCCCTCCTTTTTTTATGTGTTTCATATTAAGTTGAGCATGTTCAGATACTTTATTTACAGGATGAGCATTATGTTAAGAACAAAAAGGCATCATCAAAATTATTTTAATTCTTTCTTTCATTAGTTATAAAAAAATGATCAATGCTCAAATTTTTGCTAAAATCATGTATTATTTTATAAATTTCATCATAAAAATGATTAAGACCTATTAATCCAAGATGGAAGTTTTCAAATTATTAGCATGATACACACATCTATTATCAAAAGACTTTCAAGAAATTCATACATAGATATGTATCATGTTTAAAATTAAAAATCGATAGAGAAAGCATATATAGATTTTATCCTTTTAGGTGTACATGCATTATATCATCTTAATTTGTCATAAGAATGATTAGACCAAAAACACATTTATCCAAAATATAGAGTTTCAAATCAATATCACTTCAAAAACTCATGCATGATATAAAATCGTCAAGCATCATGTTTAGAGATGAAGAACAATATAAAACATTAAGATACACATGCATAGATTAATTCTATTAGGTGTACAAACATTATCACAAATCATACAATCATCATTCATATTTTTTATTTAAAAAAATTACTAGAGAAAAGCATGATATAATTTTTGAAAATATTTTTTTTACTAACTAAATCAAGCAACTCATGAAAAGATCATGTAATTTTAAAACAACGTAACAACATTTCGGGTGAGTAACTTACCTTGTAGTCGAAGCCCGTCAAAGCGTAATTTGCTATTTGCCTTTCGAAATTTCTTGATTCATCCTTGGATGTCTTCCTTTTCTTTGGCCGCTTCGTCCGTTCAAGTTCTTTTTTAGTTTAACATTTTTGTTTAATGAACTTATTAAAATTCATTGTTATGTGTTCAATGTCCTCATCGCCATTACTTGAGTTATCACTCGAGAGATCCTCATTTGTCTAAAATTTTAAATCCTTCCTGTTCTTTGGAAGGTGGTTCATGTGTTCATTATGTTCATTGTGTTTCAAGAATGTCATCTCATAGGTCATTAAAGACCTAATGAGTTCCTCAATAAGCAAGTCATTTAAATTTTTAGCTTTTTGTATGGCCATTATTTTAGGATCCTACCTTTTTGAAAGGGATCTTAAAATCGTATTTACGAGATCAAAATCTAACAAAGATTTACTAAGAGCTTTTAGACTATTGACATCCGTGAAACGGGTGTATATGTCGCCTATAGTCTTGCTTGGTTGCATTCAAAAAAGCTCAAAATTATACAATAAGAGATTTACTTTTGATTTTTAACTCTACTAGTTCCCTCGTGCGTGATTTCAAGTGTCCGCTAAATATCAAAAGCCATTTCGCATGTAGAAATCTGATTGAACTCGATTTTGTCCAAAGTGCAAAATAAGGCATTCATAGCCTTAGCATTTAAAGAAAAAGATTTTTTTCTCCAAATCCAACCATTCGTTCATCGGTTTAGAGGAAAGTTAAAAACTATCTTCAATAACAATCCATAAATCTAAATTTAAAGAAATCAAGAAAACTCTCATTCGAATTTTCCAACATGTGTAGTCCGATCCGTTAAAGAATGGTAGACGAACAATCGAAAAGCCCTCTTGAAAGCCATGAAGAGTCATTTCTTACGGGTGTGAATCCGAATGAAAAATAACAAGGCTCTAATACCAATTGTTGGGATTAAGAGCGGCACTAAGAGGGGAGATGAATTAGTGTAGCGGATAAAGATGAAAAATTTTAGTGATTTAAACAAGTTTTAGAAACTTCGTACGATTAAAAGTAACGTTTCGTTTGAACCCCGAAAGGAATGATGCTTTAAACTTGAATCCAATTGTAAGAAGGAGAAATAGAGGAAGTAAAGCAAAGATGGTTTGCAAAAGTGTAAATAACAATAATAGAAATGTAAACCAGAATTTTTATAGTGGTTCGGTCATACGACCTACGTCCACTCCCGATTCCTCTTCTCTTGAGGCCATCAGCTTTTCCACTAGCTATCGTCCTTCCAACGGGTGGGGACTAACTCCCTTACAGTACTCTCCTTTTGACGAGCTTAGGAGGTAACCCTTACAAGCACTCTCTCCTTTCTTTTGAATTGAATACAAGAGAAAACTAAATGAGGGATTCTAGAGAGATTTGAATAGAGTTTTTCTGCTTTCAAAGTGTATGTGCTTGTATCTTCTAACCAGGGATGGGAGAGGTTTTTATAGGCTCCAATTTGATTCAAACTTAGAGCCAAAAAAATTCCATCTCGGGTCTACTGGGTTCTGGTGGTACCACTGCCTATCACTGGCGGTACCACTGTCAGTCTGACTCTAACACTTGGTGGTACCACCGCTCAATTTAGTGATACCACCACTTGATACACTAACACGGTCAATGTACTAGGTGGTACCATCGCCCAACCAGCGGTACCACCACCCTAGACTACTTGGGAAGCTGGACCTCGGCGATTCCACTGCCCTAGTCTGGCAGTGCTATCCAGACAGTGTCCAGCACTCCTGGTTAGACCTTAAACCCATCCCAAATCGATCCAATTCTGGGCCCAATTGGCCCCTAACATGGTTAAAGGATTAATACTTAATCCTAACCCTAATTATGTGCTAATTATGAATTTAAAGACATTTTTTAAGCTATTACATAGTCCAAAAAGTCAAGACTTCTTCCGACGAACTTTCGGCAGTTTTCTGACCAACCCTCGGATACCATTCTACGGACTCCCGACAAGCTCCTGGACTTCACGATTGATCTTGGCGAGTTCCGATGAGCTTCTTCGATAAGCTCTGATCTTTCTCAGCGAGCTCTGCGAACTTTCGACTAACTTTCTGACGAACTTTTGAAAACCCTTCGACAAGCTCCCTACTCGTTCTCGGCCAGTTTCGATAGCCCTTTGATGAATCTTCGGACTTCTGTCGAACTCTCGAACTCCCAACGATCCATCGCACTTGACTCCAGCACTTTGTTTCGCTTTATGTCTTCATCGTTATCATAGTTAATCCTACAAACAAGCTAAAACTCTACTTCGATCTAGATAGTTATTACAACGTGAATTGACATTCTGTTACCCGGTATGTCATTGGCCTATCAGTGCTTCGTCTGATACTTCGGTACATCGTCCTCTCTTGTGGCATGTTGCTCAATTGGTGGTTGACCTCTGCAACCCCAATATCCTTAGCGCAACACCACTCTTCTTGGGCCAATGTCCGACATCCAAAGCCTTCTATCGATTGTCGACTGAAACTTTGGCACAACATCCAATATCCTGACATGTTCCTCCGACGTAATGTCAATTCCTCCTACGTCAACTATCTAATCCTGATCGAGTAGACCTACGTGACTTAAAACGTAGTTAGATAAATAAAACACAATCAATTAGTTTCATCATCAAAATTTGAGATTCAACACTATACAATGGGAATCGGATCGTGATGAGATCATGATATTGAGACCGATTCACTGTTAAACACAGTCCCTAAATAATCCCGGTCATAGGTTACTCGAGAGGGACATCGAGATAACTAGACAGACTGATGCACTATATCCCCGTCCATATAATGGAGGTGACTGGTCTCATAGCTACTCATGTGGGGACACTAAGGGTACAGTGCAAGTACTCATTAGAGAATGAGTTCACTGATTGACCCACTTACGGAATGCTGGATGGTTATTGATACCTCACGTCAGATAGCGATTTTGTAGTCCTAGTAGTGTATCTGGTCCTTAGACTTAAGATACCAAGGAAGTCCTGTATGAGTACTCCACTCTTTGATATTGGACTTATAGGTTTGGAAGTTTTAGATCTAGTATAACCGGTTATTGGGAGTGGCAGCCAACCTTACGAGGGCTATTAAGTATTAATAGAGGATCATCCGCTCTCGGTATCATGAGAGGAATATCCCATATGTTTTTACTCAAGCAATTCTCTGGCCAGGGTCATTCGGATTGAGAGAGAAAGAGTTCTTCAGGAGAATCCCATTAGAGCAAGACTCGATTAGAAACCGTATGGGCCTAACAACACTATGCTCGATATATGGTCTTTAGGATATTAGATGGACGAGGGACTATAGATACATGGTAACTAAGGATAGATAGGTCCAAAGGATTGGATTTCCCTGTATCATCTGGGGACTACGGCGTAGTGGCCTAGTACGTCCATAGTCGATGAGTCGAGTGAATTATTATAGAGATAATAATTCACTGAGTCAGAAGGAGTTCTAATAGGTATGACTCACGGCCTGCTCAATATTGGGCCTAGAAGGTCACACACATATGGTAGGTGTTGTGACAAGTAGAGGTTTGGATATGAGATATCCGCCGGAGCCCCTATCTTATTGGATATCCAATAAGCCCCTGTATTATTGGATCCCATGGATAAGATCCAATAAGAGCTAGATTATTAGGTAGAGACCCATTGATCTAAGAGGCTTGTGTAATTAGATAGAGATTCAATACCTAATAGGGTTAGATCCATTAGGGTTGACAAGGGGCCTCTATAAATAGGAGGGAACCAAAGGCTCATAGGCTGGGGTTCTCTTGATTGCCACCTCCTGTTCTCCTCTCTCTAGAGAGGAGCATCGTCGCAGTCCCTACTGTGTGAATATCGCTAGAGAGGAAGACGCTTGACCTCCTTCATCCTCCCCCATAGATCTACAGGAATCTCAAGGATATACGATCTCCCTAGGTACCATCATTCCTTTCTTACACACGTTATTTTCATATTCACAGATTTGTTTCTGATGCACTAATCTTCACACGATGACGGAACCTTTCTTGAGAATCTAGGAGTTTTGTTTTTATTCTTCCGCTATGCATGAGATGTCGCCTTTGGATTTCCCAACAGTGGTATCAGAGCTAGGTTGTTCGTGCAAAGATCGGATTTTAACTGCGTGTGTTATGTTTTGAAGTCCAAATCGTTAACGCAAAAGTGAAAAAGGGCAACAACTGATGCTACCCTTGCAGATGGCAGCCTTGGCTGCCATCTGCATGCAGACGGCAGCCGACAACCAATGGCCTGCTAGTGCAAGGGGCGGGCGCTACGGTTGGTCTGCCCGCAAGGGTGGCTAGTGCCCGCGGTGGCAGCGCCACCTGCGAGCGACATACCCACAGGGTGGGTACACTGCATGGCAGCGCCACCTGCGAGGGCAGCACTCACCCCAGCTCCCGCAAGGCTTGCGCACGGGGCACTGTGCCCACGGGTGAGCGACAAAGCCACCCGCAGGGAAGGGCGGCGCCCGTAGCGACGCTCGCCCGTATAGGGGCACCGAGACGCTGTAGGCATTGCCCCAGAGGGGCAGCGCCAGCAGGTGGGTGCTTCTGCCCGTAAGCGGTGCCCCGTTGCAGTGGCGCCGCCCGTAGGCCCACGGTAGTAGCGCCACCTACAAGCCCGCGGGCAAGGGCGACGCTCCCCCGTAGTGCAGCCACTGGTAGGGTGGCGGCGGTGGCCAAAGTGTGTGCAGCAAGGGAGGAATTAGGGCTTTCTAGGCAAAAGATAGTTTTGCTCCTAGGAATTTTAGAAATTCTAATTTTGTCCTTTCTGATCGAATGACCAAAATACCCTTTAGAATTTAAAAAATTCTCTATATATCCCTAATTTCAGGAAAAAAATTAGTTTATTAAATGGTTTAATTAATTATTATTATTATTTATCGAGTAGTCCTATATAATAACATATACATGTGATGTATGATGTGAACAAATGATCATGAATCGTGTGATGTGATATGTGTATATGTGATAATTATTATTGAGGCCTGCAGAGCCCCTATTTTTCTCATTTATTATTGGGCCTGCGTGCTTGTAATTATATTATAATTACACGAGGAGGCATAGCGAGAGTGGGACCCACGATGTTGAGACAGACGATCCGACGCATTGAGATGCATTAAGATACCAATAGAACCGACGAAGCGAGATGGACGATCACAAGGTGTAGAGATGCACCGAGGCACACATAGATCTTGATATGAGTGATTGGGCCCATTGGCTCGGGCTTGATCACATTAGGATGTAGTCCATGATCATCTGGTGTGATTGCTCATGTGATTCATGCTTAGTTATACACCTACTATATATATATATATATATATATATATATATATATATATATATATATATATATTTACATGTGATGTAGATATATATTAAATATGGATGTGTGTGACACATTATATTAGGAGACCAAATCAAAAATCCCCTTTCTAGATAATATTAAGTCAGTAAACATGAGGCAATTAGATTGACTCACATGGCCTTCCATCGTTTTAGATAGGAACCGATTCCCGATATAGGTTGAGTTGGTCGAGTCCCTTGAGACTCACCTATATCATGATTCGCTATCTTATTTATGTCATAGAGATGTCACCGGTAATCTGAGGACATGGTATGCTTGGTCGAGTCCCTCGAGGGTATATCATCGAATCATACTCATCTTGTAACGATGGTGATGACTTAACCAAACATCATAGTTGGTCGAGTCCCTCGAGGCCATAGTCGCTCGGAGGCCGAACAAGATAAGAATCATAAGGAGTTGTGATTGATAAGAGTTGCCTACCTTTCGGGCTTAGTGTGATTGGTCGAGTCCCTTGAGGTTACACTAAGATGCTGATTGGATCTCGATCCCTACTAGAAGTCTGCCAGAGACTTATGTTTCATGTGCTGAGGGTGTTGCGTGACTCGCTAGAAAAATAGTGAGAGTACATCAAGATAGAAGTCTATATCTTGATTATTTATATTTCTACAAAATCTACATGTTATTTGTTTATGCTACATCTTTATTTTTTGAAAATGTCACTATTTGACTCTCTATGTGGCATATTAATGCCAACCACCTCACTGGTCAAAACTATATGGATTGGCTCCACAAGCTGAGAATCATTCTCATGACAGAGAAAATCGCGTATGTCCTTGAAATAGTGATGCCTATGCCCAAGGAAAGGGCAAGCGAGGATGAGATCGCTCGCTATGTGAAGTACGTAGATGACTCTACTATTGCTTTACATGTTGGGCTCCATGACTCCCGAGTTATAGAGACAACATAAAAGGATGGATGGCAGATCCATACTCCTACATCTTCACAAATTGTTTGAGGAACAGGGAAGAACTTAATGATATGAGATATCAAAGTGTCTCTTCCATGCCATGATGACTAAGAGGACATCAGTTCAGAACTGTCCTTAAGATGATTGAGTATATAGAGACACAGTTCTAAGATGATTGAGAAGGGCAAAGGGCAAGGGCAGATAAAGTAAAGCAAAGGTTGCTAAGAAGACCCAGAAGAGGACAAAAGCCAGTGCTTCCACTATGGCAAAGACGGGCATTGGAAGAGGAACTATAAAGAGTATATGCAGAGAAGGCGAAACAAAAGCTTAGAGAAGCTTCAGATATGCATTCATGATTAGTCTCTATTTGTCAAACTCATATGATAACACATAGGTATTGGATACTGATAGTGTTTATCATATCTGTAATTCATTGTAGGTTCTGGCAAAACTTAGGAAATTGATGAGAGGCAAGATGGACCTTAAGATGGGCAATAAAGTAAGAGTTATTGCTATTGAGCTACTACTACATTAGATGCATATTATTTTGTTCCCTTTATTATCAAAAAATTTATTTCCATTTTATGTTTGACATTGAATGGTTATAAAGTAGTTTTTGAGAATAATAGTTGTTCAACTATTAAGGATGATAAGATCATCATGCGATGATATTGCATAATGGTTTGATTATGCTAGACACTACTCCACGTATCACAAATGTAAGTGTGTCCAAGAGGAAATGAGATGAGATGAACAGTGCAAACCTAAGGTATTGTAAGCTAGGTCATATCCATAAGGAAATGATTCTAAAGTTGATGTTAGATGGATACCTAGATCCATTTGACTATGAGTCGTATACGACTTGCGAACCTTGCTTTCATGGAAAGATGGCCAACTCTCCATTTAGTGGAAGTAGAGAGAGAGCTACTGAGTTGTTGGTACTTATACATAGTGAAGTATGTGGTCCCATGTCAACTCAGGCTATCAGTGATTATTCCTACTTCATTATTTTCACTAACGATTTTCTCTAAGTACGGACATGTGTACTTGATGAAGTACAAGTCCGAAGCCTTCGAGAAATTCAGGGAGTATAATAATAAAGTAGAGGTTTAGATTAGAAAGAGTATCAAGACTCTTAGATCAGATCGAGGAGGTGAGTACTTGAGTACAGAGTTCACCCAGTTCCTTAAGGACCAAGGGATTCTATCCCAATGGACACCTCCTTATACACCCTAGCTTAATGGTATATCCGAAAGGAGGAATCGCACACTGTTAGACATGGTGCAGTCCATGATGAGTTTTGTCGACCTACCCATCTTATTCTAGGGATATGCCCTAGAGTCCGTAGCTTATCTTTTGAATAGAATTCCAATTAAGTCGGTAGTATCTACACCATATGAGATATAGAAAGGGAAGCCTGATCTTAAGGTTGTTAAGATTTGGGGCTGCCCTGCCCACGTTAAGAGATACAAGTCTAACAAGTTAGAATTTAGAATAGAATAGTGCAAGTTTGTGGGATACCCCAAGGAAACTTGTGGATATTATTTCTATCACCCCATCTTTATAGCTAAGAGAGTAGTGTTCCTTGAGAAGAAACACATTCTTGGTGGAGAGAGTGGGAGCATGGTAGAGTTGACCGACGTTGGAGAACCTAGCTCAAGAATCATTCCATAGCTAGAATCTGTTCAAGTACCTAGCACACAAGTTTTGACTTCATGTAGGTGCGATAGAGTATCCCATCCTCCTAAGAGATATGTGAGACATATTAGAGGAGAGGCTATTGAGGATATTGATCCTCAGACCTACGAGGAGGCTATTATGAGTATAGAATCCAGGAAATGGCAAGAAGCCATGAATTCAAAGATGGATTCTATGTACTCCAACAAGGTTTGGAACCTGGTTGATGCACCCGAGTGTATCGTACCCATTGGCTGCAAGTGGATCTTTAAAAAGAAGATTGGAGTAAATAGAAAGATAGAGACCTATAAAGCAAGGCTAGTGGCTAGGGGTTCTCATCAAAGCCAAGGTGTTGACTATGACGAAACCTTCTCACCCATAGCCATGCTAAATCTATCTGAATTCTATTGGCTATTATAGCATACCTTGATTATGAGATCTGGCAGATGGATGTGAAAATCACATTTCTCAATGGCAACCTTGATGAGGAGATGTATATGATACAACCTGAGGGATTCATGTCTAAGGATAATCCAAATAAGGTGTACAGGTTGCTTAGGTCCATCTATGGACTGAAGCAAGCTTCCCGAAGTTGGAACATAAGATTTGATGAGGCAATCAGATCTTATGACTTCGTTAAGAATGAATATGAGCCTTGTGTGTACAGGAAGATAAGTGGGAGCACTATCACCTTTGCGATGCTGTATATGGATGACATCCTGATCATTGGAAATGATATAAGAATACTCTCAACAATAAAGGTTTGGCCATCTAAACACTTCTCCATAGAGGACTTAGGGGAAGCATCCTATATATTGGGGATTCGGATCTATAGAGATTGATCCAAGAGGATGCTTGGCTTATCCCAATCCAAGTACATAAACACCATTGTCAAAAGGTTTGGCATAGAAAATTCCAAGAGAGTTCTCATACCGATGAGACATAGGTTATTACTTTCTAGGAGTATATCCCCAAAGGCTCCTAGAAAGGACACACATAGATAGGATACCCTATGCCTTAGTGATAGGATCTATCATGTATGCTATGCTATGTACCAGGCCTGATATAGCATATGCTCTGAGTGTCGCAAGCAGGTATCATACAGATTCAGGATTGGAGCACTGAAAAGTATTAAAGTGTATCCTTAAGTACTTGAGAAGGACTAAGGATCTTTTACTAGTATATGAAGAAAGTAGCCTTAGGATTGAGGGCTACACGAACTCGAGCTTCTAGTCTGATGTTAATGATGCAAGTCTAATTCAGGATATATATTTATTCTGAATGGAGGAGCAGTATACTAGAAGTGTTCCAAGAAAGACACTACTGCTGACTCGGCCACAGAGGTGGAGTATATTACTACAGTAGAGGTAATAAAGGAGGAAATCTGGATGAAGCAGTTCATCACAAATTTGGGAGTCGAGCAGTGAGGAGCTGATTCCCTTATATTATGATAACTATCAGGTGATTACTCAAATAAGGGAACTCGAGTCTTATCAGAAGTATTCTGAGGAGGCTCTAGCTTATGAGAGAGATCGTGGCCTGAAGAGATGTAGTAGTGAAAAGAGTTCCATCCGAAGATAACATTGCAGATCCACTAACAAAGCTATTGACTCAGATTGTCTTTGAGCATCACAAAGGTCTAATGAAGATCAGACACAGGTGATTGGCTATAGGCCAAGTGAGAGATTGCTAGTTATAGGTGCCCTATAAGCCAATCCTGTGAGTGATGGCACTTGTAACACGCTGCATCAATCTATTTGCTTATGATTATTGGTATTTTCTCACATTATCTAGATGTATATTGCAATGTCCTTGGATCTGTGCAATGGGAATCAGATCATGATGAGATCATGATAATGAGACCGATTCACCTTTAAACATAAACCCTCAATAATCCCGGTCATAGGTTACTCGAGAGGGACATCGAGATAACTAGACAGACTGGTATACTGTATACCCATCCATATGATGGAGGGGGTTGGTTTTATAGCTACTCGTGTGGGGACACTAAGGGTACAGTGCAGGTGCTCATTGGAGAATGAGTTCACTGATTGATCCGCTTACAGAATGCTGGATAGTCATTGATACCTCACATCAGACAACGATTCCATAGTTGCAGTAGTGTATCTGGTCCTTAGACTTGAGACACCAAGGAAGTCCTGTATGAGTACTCCACTATTTGATACCAGACTTATAGGTTTGGAAGTTCCAGATCTAGTACAATCGATTATTAGGAGTGACAGCTAACTTTACAAGGGCTATTGAGTGTCAATAAAGGATCACCCACTCTCGGTATCATGAGAGAAATATCCCATGTGATCTTGCTTAGGTAAATCCCTAACCAGGGTCATTCAGATTGAGAGAGAAAAGTTCTCTAGGAGAATCCGATTAGAGCGAGACTCGATTGGAAATCGTATGGGCCTAATAATACCATGCCCGATATACAATCTCTGGGATATTAGATGGATGAGGAACTATAGGTATATGGTAACTAAAGACAGATAGGTCCAAAGGATTGGATTCCCCTGTATCATCTGGGGACTACGGCATAGTGGCCTAGTATGTCCGTAGTCTATAAGTCGAGTGAATTATTATAGAAATAATAATTCACTGAGTCAGAAGAAGTTCTGACAAGTATGACTCATGACTTGCTCGATATTGGGCCTAGAAGGTCACACACATATGGTAGGTGTTGTGACGAGTAGAGGTTTGGTTATAAGATATCTACCGGAGCCCCTATCTTATTAGATATCGAATAAGCCCCTGTATTATTGGTTCTCATCGATACGTGCAGCACTAATAACTTTCTAAACAGTAAGGTTACTACTCGGATGGTGCTCCACATTGAAGGTTGCAGCAAGTTGACGTAAAGGTCACCGACGACCGAATCCTAAAATGCGACCAAAGATACCCGCAAGTGAAACTATTACTACAGAACCAAGAAATTGTTGCTGACTTCTTCCTCCTACCAATTGATGATTATGAGGCTGTGCTGGGCATAGAATGGCTAACGATGCTAGGTGATGTCTCTTGGAACTTTTCCAAATTGATTATGAAATTCTATTGCAAAGGTAAACAGGTCACCCTACGCGGGAAGCACAGAAGCAACATAATCACCGTTTCATCCCAACGAATGGAGAAAGTTTTACACAAGATAAATGGTGGCTTTCTTATGCATCTCCAGCAATAACCAAAGGGGAAGAAAACAAAAATTAAAGATCAAAATCTCACCCAACTGCTTATTGAATTTGACTTTGTTTTTGCTGAACCGCGTGGTCTTCCTCCTACTCGGTAACATGACCACCGAATTCCAACCCTTCCGGGCAAACCACCAGCAAACACTCGGCCTTACCGCTATCCTCACCTCCAGAAGGATGAAATTGAGAAGATTGTGAAGGAAATGCTACCACCTTCCAAGCCATGGAGGTGTTGCAGATGCACTCTCATGGCTCCCTCAACAAGCTGAATTTTCAACCATCTCTCTTCCTACCACCGGCTTCCTCGAGGGCATTAGGGAGGAATGGAAGAAGAATCTAGAAACCAGCAACATCATAAAAAAA
This sequence comes from Musa beccarii, assembly GCA_024322285.1. NCBI lineage: Eukaryota > Viridiplantae > Streptophyta > Magnoliopsida > Zingiberales > Musaceae > Musa > Musa beccarii. The sequence continues at coordinate 36,479,274 of CM044399.1, read as the reverse complement.
TTAGAGGAGGATCCAAGCGTAATAGCTCACTATACTTGGGATTCGAGGGATCTACGTTATAAAGATCGTATTGTGCTTATACCAAACTCCCATTGCATCAAAGTCATTATACATGAAATGCACTTCACACCTTCAGCAGGGCACTCCAGATTTCTAAGAACCTACAAAAGAGTGAAGCAAAACTTTTATTGAAAAGGGATGAAAAAAATTATTTCTGAATACGTAGCACAATGTGATGTATGTCAACATCAAAAAGGTGAAACAGTGGCGAGTCCAAGGAAACTACAACCACTACCCATACCAGACTCGGTGTAGACTGACATCTCCATGGACTTCATCGAAGGGCAACCACCTTCCAAAGGTAAAAGTACAATCCTTGTGGTGGTTGATCGACTTATGAAATATGCTCATTTTTGTGCTGTGCGAAATCCCTACACTACTGTTAGTATTGCTCAGATTTTCATAGAAAATATTGTTTAACTGCATGGGATGCCAAGGTCCATTGTAAGTGATCGAGACAGGGTCTTTACTAGTAAATTTTGGATCGAGTTATTTCAGTTGTAGGGCACCAAACTCAAGATGAGCACAGCATATCATCCACAAACTAACGGCCAAACAGAAGTAGTGAATAGGTGTTTAGAGGCATACCTTCGGTGTTTCACTAGTGATCGACCAAAGGAGTGGACGAAATAGCTCCCCTGGGCCGAATGGTGGTACAATACTACATATCATTCATCTACAAAATATACCTCATATGAAGCATTATATGGTCAGCCCAGTCCTGTGATTCCAAAGTATGTAATTGGCTCGGCTAAGGTAGATCAGGTCGACCAAGATTTAATTGACAGGGACAAACTCCTACAACTGCTAAAGAATAATCTCTCTACTGCTCAAGCTAGAATGAAGTAGCAAGTTGACACACGAAGAAGCGAAAGAGAATTTTTAGCAGGAGACTGAGTTTATCTTCGCCTACAACCATACAAGCAACTATCCATCAACACACGAGCCTCTATAAAGCTATCTCCATATTTTTATGGGCCCTATCAGATTGCAGAGCATATTGGAGCTATGGCGTACAGACTTAAATTGCCTGAGGATGCCAAAATTCATCCTATCTTCCATGTGTCATGCTTGAAGCCCAAGTTGAGAGAACACGAGTCACCCCAGATTCAATAACCTAATACCACTAATGATGGATATATCCAAGCCCAGCCGTAAGCCATTCTCGACCGCAGAATCATCATGCGTCGCCGACGTCCCTCTACTGAAGTACTAGTGCATTGGAATAATTTACCACCCGAAGACGTCACATGGGAATCATATGAGGAGCTGAAGACCCGGTTCCCTGAATTCATGGAATCTCAGCCTTGAGGACAAGGCTAATTGGAAGAGGGCGGGCTTGATAGGACCCTAGCAGGGTTGGGTCCTACTCAACCAAGTAGCAACTAATGAAAACCCTGTGAGTGTAATAAATCCTACCTAACCGCCTCTATCCTATAAAGAAGAGAGGCTAGGGTTTATATTTGGGCTATTGGGCCTCTTAGCCGCCGCTCCCCTTGTTACTAGGCCGGTCGCTAAAGTTGAGGGTAAATTGAGTAGTTCACTTAGGAAGCAGCCCCTAGAGCTAGGGTTTGGAGCTCTATATAAGCTTGTAGCCTCCACCTCTTTGGAATAAGAAAGATCAATCTACAATTGTAGCCACTAGGCTACTTGGAGGGTGGAACCCCTATAGCGTTCCAAGGGTTGATCCCCCTCAAAGATCAATCTCCATAGAATTTCTCTAGGGTTCTATCAGATAACCTGTGTGTGGATCTTGTGCTTCAGTCCCTACTCGATTCCTTTTCATAATTCTCTATACTGGTAAGACTAGAAAGAAAAGGAAGACAGAGAAGTCCCTTGAGAAGGACAAAGGGCAAGGGCATATCGAGTAAAGCAAAGGTTGCTAAGAAGATCCGAAAGAGGACAAAAGCCAGTGCTTCCACTATGGCAAAGACGAGCATTGGAAGAGGAACTACAAATAGTATATTGTAGAGAAGGCAAAACAGAAGCTTAGAGAAGCTTCAGATATACATTCATGATTAGTCTCTATCTGTCAGACTCATATGATAACATATAGGTATTGGATATCGATAGTATTTACCATATCTGAAATTCATTGTAGGTTCTAGCAGGACCTAAGAGATTGATGAGAGGCAAGATGGACCTCAAGATGGGAAATGAAGCAAGAGTTGCTACTATTGCTATTGGCGATGTCACCCTACATCTGCATGGTGGAGCTACTATTGCATTAGATGCATGCTATTATGTTCCTTCTATTATCAAAAATATTACTTCTATTTTATGTTTGACAGTTAGTGGATATAAATTAGTTTTTAAGAATAATGGTTGTTCAATAGCATTAGATGATGAGATCATCATGAGAGGAACATTGCATAATGGTTTATTTATGCTACGTACAGCTCCACACATCATGAGTGTAAGTGAGTCTAAGAGGAAATGAGAAGAGGTGAACAATGCATATCTATGGCATTGTAGGCTGTCACATCTATGAGGGAAGGATTCAAAAGTTGCTAAAGAATGGATATCTAGATCCATTTGACTATGAGTCATATGCGACTTACGAACCTTGCCTTCAGGGAAAGATGACCAATTCTCCATTTAGTAGAACAAGAGAGAGAGCCACTGAGTTACTGGAACTCATACATAGTGATGTATGTGGTCCCATGTTGACTCATGCCATAGGTGGTAACTCCTACTTCATTACTTTCACTGATGATTTCTCAAGATACGGACATGTGTACTTGATAAAGTACAAGTCTAAGGCTTTTGAGAAATTCAAGAAATATAAGAATGAAGTGGAGAACCAGACTGGAAAGAGTATTAAAACCCTTCGATCAGATCGAGGAGGTGAGTACTTGAGTACAAAGTTCACCCAGTTCCTCAAAGACCATGAGATTTTATCCCAATGGATACCTCCTTATACACCACAACTTAATGGTGTATCAGAAAGGAGGAATCGCACACTGTTAAACATGGTGCATTCCGTGATGAGTTTCACCGACCTACCCATCTCATTCTGGGGATATGCCCTAGAGACCACAGTTTACTTTCTGAAGAGAATTCCAACTAAGTCGGTAGTGTCTACTCCATATAAGATATTGAATGGGAAGAAGCCCGATCTTAAGGTTGTTAAGATTTGGGACTGCCATGCCCACGTCAAGAGACACAACCCCAATAAGTTGGAATCTAGGATGGAATGATGTAAGTTCGTGGGATACCCCAAGGAAACTTGTGAGTATTATTTCTATCACCATAAGGACCGAAAGGTCTTTATAGCCAAGAAAGCAGTGTTCCTTGAGAAGGAACACATTCTTGGTGGAAACAGTGGGAGCATGATAGAGTTGAGCGAGGTTGGAGAACCTAGCTCAAGCATAATTCCACAGCTAGAATCTATTCATGTATCTAGCACACAAGTTCCAACTTTACGTAGGTCCGATAGAGTATCCTATCCTCTTGAGAGGTATGTGGAACATATCAGAAGAGAGGATGTTGAGGATATTGATCCTCAGACCTATGAGGAGGCTATTATGAGCATAAACTCCAACAAAGAAATGGTAAGAAACCATGAATTCAGAAATAGATTCCATGTACTCCAACAAAATTTAGAACTTGGTTGTTACACCCGAGGGTATTGTACCAATTGGTTGCAAGTGGATCTTTAAAAAGAAGATTGGAGTAGATGGAAAGGTAGAGACCTATAAAGCAAGGCTAATGGCTAAGAGGTATCGTCAAAGCCAAGGTATTGACTGTGACGAAACTTTCTCACTTATAGCAATGCTAAAATTCATTCGAATTTCATTGACTATTGCAATACACTATAATTATGAGATCTGACAGATGGATGTCAAAATCATATTCCTTAATAGTAATCTCGAGGAGAAGGTGTATATAATACAATCTGAGGGATTCGTGTCCAGGGATAACCCAGATAAGGTGTGCAAGTTTCTTAGGTCCATCTATGGACTGAAGCAAGCTTCCTAAAATTGGAATATAAGATTTGATGAGGTGATCAAATCTTATGACTTCGTTAAGAACGAAGATGAGCCTTATATGTACAAGAAGGTAAGTGAGAGCACTATCACCTTTTTGGTCTATATGTGGATGACATGCTAATCATTGAGAATGATGTAGGAATGCTCTCCATACTAAAAGCTTGGCTATCTAGACACTTCTCTATGAAGGATTTAGGGGAAGCAACCTACTTATTGGGGATTCAGATCTATAGAGATAGATCCAAGTAGATGCTTAGCTTGTCCTAGTCTAGGTACATAGACACAATTGTCAAAAGGTTTGACATGAAAAATTTTAATAGAGATATCATACCGATGAGATATAGGATATCACTTTCTAGGAGTATATCCCCAAAGACTCCTGAAGAAAGGACAAACATTGATAGGATACCCTATGCCTCAGCGATAGGGTCTATCATGTATGTTATGCTATGTATCAGGCCTGATATAGCGTATGCTCCGAGTGTCACGAGCAAGTATCAGGTGGATCTAGACGTGAAGTACTGGAAAGCAATAAAGTATATCCTTAAGTACTTGAGAAGGACTAAGGATCTTTTACTGATATATGGAGAAAGTAGCCACATGATTAAGGGCTACACGGGCTTGAGCTTCTAGTCCGATGTTGATGATGATAAGTCCAATTCAGGATATATATTCACTCTGAATGAAGGAGCAATATGCTATAAGTGTTCTATGTAAAACACTACTATTGTTTTGACCACAAAGGCAGAGTACATTCTGCAATAGAGGTAGTAAAGGAGGGAGTCTGGATGAAGTTGTTTATCATAGATCTGGGAGTTGTGCCAAGCAGCAAAGAGTTGATTCCCTTATATTACGACAACAACGAGATGATTACTCAAATAAGGGAACTCAGGTCTCATCAGAAGTATGCTGAGGAGGTTCCAACTTATTAGATAGATCATAACCTGAAAAGATATAGCAGTGGAAAGAGTTCCATCCGAAGATAACATTGTAGATCTATTAACAAAGTCGTTGACTCATATTGTCTTTAAGTATCATAGAGGTCTGATGGGGATCAGACACATAGATGATTGACTTTAGGTCAAGTAGGAGATTGCTAGTTATAGGTGCTCTACAAGCCAATCATATAAGTGATGGCACTTGTAACATGCTACGTCAATCTTTTTGCTTATAATTATTGGTATTTTCTCACATTATTCATATGTATATTGTGATATCCTTGGATCTGAGCAATAGGAATCGAATCATGATGAGATCATGATAATGAGACTGATGCACCTTTAAACACAGACCTTAAATAAACACAGTCATAGGTTACTCGAGAGGGACATCGAGATAACCAAATAGACTAGTGTGCTGTATACCCATCCATATGATGGAGGTGGCTGGTCTCATACCTACTCGTGTGGGGACACTAAGGATATAGTGCAGGTGCTCATTAGAGAATAAGTTCACTGATTGATCCGCTTACGGAATGCTGGAAGGTCATTGATACCTCATGTCAGACAACGATTCTCTAGTTCCAGTAGTGTATCTGGTCCTTAGACTTGAGACACCAAGGAAGTCCTGTACGAGTACTCCACTCTTTGATATCGGACTTATAGGTTTAAAAGTTTCAGATCTAGTACAACTAGTTATTGGGAGTGGTAGACAACCTTACGAGGGCTATTGAGTGTCAATAGAGGATCATCCACTCTCGGTATTATGAGAGGAATATCTCATATGATCTTGCTTAGGCAAATCTATGGCCAGGGTCATTCGGATTGAGAGAGAAAGAGTTCTCTGGGAGAATCCAATTAGAGCGAGACTCAATTGGAAATCGTGTGGGCCTGACAACAACATGCCCGATATACGATCTCTGGGATATTAGATGGATGAGGGACTATAGGTATATGGTAACTAAATTCAAAAGATTGTATTCCCCTGAATCGTCTAGTGACTGCGGCGTAGTGGCCTAGTACGTTCGTAGTTGATGAGTCGAGTGAATTATTATAGAGATAATAATTCATTGAGTCAGAAGGAGTTCTGATAGGTTTGACTCACCGCTAGCTTAATATTGGGCCTAGAGGGTCACACACATATGGTAGGTGTTATGACGAGTAGAGGTTCGGATATGAGATATCCGCTAGAGTCCCTATTTTATTGGATATCCAATATACCCTTATATTATTGAATCTCATGGATGAGATCCAATAAGAGCTAGATTATTGAGTAGAGACCCATTGATCTAAAAGGCTTGGGTAATTGGATAGAGATCTAATACCCAATAGGCCTAGATCCATTAGGGTTGATAGGGGGCCTCTATAAATAGGAGGGAACCAAAGGCCTATAGGCTGGGGTTTTTTCTTGGTAGCAACCTTCTATTCTTCTCTCCCTAGAGAGGAGCATCATCGTAGTCCCTGCCATGTGGATACCACCAGAGAGGAGGATGCTTGACCTCCTTCATCCTCTCCCATGGATCTATAGGAACTCAGGGATATACGATCTCCCTAGGTATTATTCTTTTTGCACACAGTTTTCGTGGATTTATTTTTGGCGTACCGATCTTCGCACGATGACGGAACCTTTTGTAGAAATCCAAGATTTTTATTTTTCTATTCTTCTGCTGCGTATGAGATGTCACCCCCTTGGATTTCTCAACATATGAAGTACAAGTCCGAAGCCTTCGAGAAATTCAGGGAGTATAAGAATGAAGCAAATGTTCAGACTAGAAAGAGTATCAAGACTCTTTGATCAAATCGAGAAGGTGAGTACTTGAGTATAGAGTTCACCCAGTTCTTCCAGGACTAGAGGATTCTGTACCAATGGACACCTCCTTATACACCCTAGCTCAACGGTGTATCTGAAAGGAGGAATCGCATACTGTTAGACATAGTGCAGTCCATGATGAGTTTTACCGACCAACCCATCTCATTCTGAGGATATGCCCTAGAGTCTACAGCTTACCTTCTGAACAAAGTTCTAACTAAGTAGGTAGTGTCTACACTATATGAGATATAGAAAGGGAAGCCCGATCTTAAGGTTGTTAAGATTTGGGGCTGTCTTGTCACATTAAAAGACACAAGCTCGACAAGTTAGAATCCAGAATTGAACGGTGCAAGTTCGTAGGATACACTAAGGAAACTTGTAGGTATTATTTCTATCACCCTAAGACCAAAAGGGTTTTATAACTAAGAAAGTAGTATTTCTTGCCCAGCTCAAGCACCATTCTATAACTAGAATCTATTCAAGTATCTAGCATACAAGTTCTGACTTTACGTAGGTACGATAGAGTATCCCATCCTCCTAAGAGTATGTGGGACATATCAGAGGAGCGGGTGTTGAGGATATTGATCCTCAGACCTATGAGGAGCCTATTACGAGTATAGACTCTAAGAAGTAACAAGAAGCTATGAATTTAAAGATGGATTCCATATACTCCAACTAGGTTTGGAACCTAGATGATACACCTGAGGGTTGCTAGTCATATGTGCCCTACAAGCCAATCACATGAGTGATGGCATTTGTGACTTGATATGCACTCTTTCTTTTTGCTTATTATTATTAGGCATTTTATTACTTTATCTTGTGTGTTGTATATATTGTGATGTCCTTGGATCTGTGCAATGGGAATTGGATCATGATGAGATCATGATAATAAAACCAATTCACTTTTAAACACAGACCATAAATAATCCTGATCATAGGTTACTCGAAAGGGATATTGAGATAACCGGATAAACTGGTATGCTGTATACTTATCCATATAATGGAGGTGGCTGGTCTCATAGCTACTCGTGTGGAGACAATAAGGATACAGTACAAGTGCTCATTGGAGAATGAGTTCACTGATTGATCCACTTACGGAATGATGGATAGTTATTAATACCTCACATCAGATAGTAATTCTGTAGTCCTAGTAGTATATCTAGTCCTTAGACTTGAGACACCAAGGATGTCCTATATGAGCACTCCATTCTTTGATACTGGACTTATAGGTTTAGAAGTTTCATATCTAGTACAACCGGGTATTAGGAGTGGCAGCCAACTTTACAAGGGTTATTAAGTGTCAATAGAGGATCATCCGCTCTCGAACAAATCCTGGCCAAGGTTATCGATTGAGAGAGAAAGAGTTCTCGGGGAGAATCTGATAAGAGAGAGACTCGAGAAGAGACCGTATGGGCCTGACAGCACCATACCTAGTATAAGGTCTATGGGATATTAGATGGATGAGGAACTATAGATACATGGTAACTGAAGATAGATAGGTCCAAAGGATTTATAGTGACCTAGTACATTCGTAATTGATGAGTCGGGTGAATTATTATAGAGATAATAATTCACTGAGTCAGAAGGAGTTCTGACAAGTATGACTCATGGCCAGCTCAATATTGGGCCTAGAGAGTCACACGCATATGGTAGTGATAGAACCCTAGAGGAACTCTATGAAAATTGATCTTTGAGGAGGATCAACCCTTGGAACGCTATAGGGGTTCCACCCTCCAAGTAGCCTGGTGGCTGCAATTGTAGATTGATATTTCTTGTTCCAAAAAGGTGGAGGCTACAAGCTTATATAGAGCTCTAAACCCTAGCCCTAGGGGCTGCTTCCTAAGTGAACTACCCTGGTATGGGTAATGGTTGTAGTTTCCCTAGACTCGCCACTGTTTCACCTTTTTGCTATTGACATACATCACATTGTGCGACATATTCGGAAATAATTATTTTCATCCCTCTCCAATAAAAGTTTTGCTTCACTCTTTTGTAGATTCTTAGAAATCTGGAGTGCCCTGTTAAAGGTGTGGAGTGCATTTCATGCAGAATGACTTTGATGCAATGGGAGTTTGGTATAAGCACAATACGACCTTTGTAGCGTAGATCCCTCGAATCCCAAGTATAGTGAGCTATTGCGCTTGGATCCTCCTCTAATTTTTTGATGATGTTGATGATTTCTAGATCCTTCTTCCATTCCTCCCTAATATCCTCAAGGAAGCCAGTGGTAGGAAGAGAAACGGCTAAAAATTCAGCTTGCTCAGGTAGCCGTAAGAGCGCATCTGCAACAATATTTTATTTTCCCTTTTTGTAAATAATTTCATAATCAAATCCTAGAAGTTTGGTTACCCATTTTTGCTGCTCCAAGGATGATATCTTCTACTCCAAAAAGTACTTGAGGATTCTATGGTCGGTTTTAATCTGAAATCACCGGCCAATCAGATAGGGTCTCCACTTTGTTACTACGTGTACAATGGAGAGCATCTCCTTATCATAGATAGATATTTTTTGATGGGAGGGAGACAACACCTTGCTGGTGTATGCGAGTGGTCGACCATCTTGCATAAGAACGGCTCCAATTCCAACTCCAGATGCATTGGCCACAATGATGAAGGGTCGGCTGAAATCTGGTAGCGCTAGCACCGGTGTCATCGTCATGGCTACCTTAAGTCTATCGAAGGCAGCAGAGGCTTTGTTCAAACATTGGAAGGCATCTTTTTTCAGTAGAGAAGTGAGGGGGGCACTGATCTTCCCATAGTCCTTCACGAATTTTCGGTAGTAGCCCGTTAGTCCAAGGAACCCATACAGCAATTTCACATTTCTAGGTTTCGGCCAACCTTGCATTGCTTCGATTTTTGTTGGATCTACAGCCACTCCTTCTTCTGATATTATGTGCCCAAGGTACTCTACTCTTTGCTAGAGAAAGCTGCACTTTGATAGCTTAACAAAAAGAGTATTCTCTCGAAGGATCGTCAGAATAAATCGCAAGTGCTAAAAGTGAGTCTTAAGAGAAGGGCTGTAAATGAGAATATTATCAAAAAATACCAGCACAAATTTGCAAAGAAAGCTCCAAAAAATATCGTTCATGAGACTTTGGAAGGTTGAAGGAGTATTAGTGAGTCTAAAGAGCATTACCAAGAATTCATAATGGTCGTTATGAGTATGAAAAGTAGTTTTTGGGATGTCGCCTTCACATACTCGAATTTGGTGGTAACCGAATCGGAGGTCCAACTTCGTGAAGACTTGAGCTCCTTTTAATTCATCAAGAAGTTCATCCACTACTGGTATTGGGTACTTATCCTTGACAGTGATGTCATTTAGAGCTCGGTAGTCGATGCACATCCGCCAAGTTCCGTCTTTCTTGCGTAGGGGCTACAGCTTGGCCGAATCACCCCTATTTCGAGCATCTCCTTCACGATCTTCTCAATTTCATCCTTCTAGAGGTGAAAATAGTGGTAAGGCTGAGTGTTTGCTAGTGGTTTGCCTAGAAGGATTGGAATTCGATGGTCATGTTGTCGAGTAGGAGAAAGACCACGCGGTTTAGCAAAAACATCGTCAAATTCAACAAGCAGTTCGGTGAGATTTTGATCTTTAATTTCTGTTTTCTCCCCCTCTGGTTGCTACAAAAGATGCATAAGAAAGCTACCATTTATCTTATGTAAAACTTTCTCCATTCGTTGGGTTGAAACGGTGGTTACGTTGCTTCTGCGCTTCCCACGTAGGGTGATATATTTGTCTTTGTAATAGAATTTCATAATCAATTTGGAAAAGTTCCAAGAGACGTCACTTAGCATCGTCAGCCATTCTATGCCCAGCACAGCCTCATAATCATCAATTGGTAGGAGGAAGAAGTTGGCAACAATTTCTTGGCCCTACAGTAATAGTTTTACCTGTGGGCATCTTTGGTTGCATTTTAGGATTCGACCGTCGGCGACCTTTACGTCGAACTTGCTGCAACCTTCGATATGGAGTGTCATCCGAGCAGCAACCTTACTGTTTAGAAAGTTATTAGTGCTTCCTGTATTGATAAGAATGGTGATCGGTTGTTGTTTGAGCAGGTCTCCAACTTTCATCGTTTGCGGATTTGAGTAGCCGATTAGCGCATGTACCATAAAGTCAGTTGATTATAGCTCTTTTTACACATCTTCATCCTCATGTTCAAGACTCTCTTCTAGCTGTTCACTGATCTCTTCTTCTACTAGTTCAATCACAAGAAGTCTCCCTTTTTTACAACGATGCTCGTGGCTCCACAACTCATCACAATGCCAACATAACCCCTTGGTAGATTGGTCTCGAAGCTATTCTCTTGTCAACCTTTTTGGTGCAGGAGCTCGGCTGATAGTAGGGGGACTGAGGGCTTCAATATTGCTGGTTGGAGAGCGACCCTAGTCCTCCGGGCTTTGTGGTTCAATCGCTCCTCCTGAAGTCGTGCGAAAGAGATGGCTGCCATAAGCATGTATGGTTGTCGCGCTTTAACTTCTCCCCGAATCTCCAGCTTCAAGCCCTCAATAAATGTCCCCAATAAATATTTTTCAAATCAATCATGAGTTTGATTAGATAACCTTTCAAACCTGGTTTGATACTCCTAGATGGTGGAGGTTTGTCGGATCTTTGCTAGTTGTTCATCGATGTTCTCGTAATCGGTTGGTCCGAAATGGATCAGCAGCCCTTCTTTGAATTGTCACCATGAGAGGACTCCATGAGTGTATTTAAACCAATTAAACCATTGTATGGTATCCCCTTCAAGATGTATAGCTGTAATTTCTACCATAGATGCATCTACGGTTTTGTGGTACCGAAAATATCGCTCCGCGCGCGAGATCCAATCAATCGGGTCTCCTTCTTCCCATCTAGGGAAGTCCACCCTCATGCGTGGATAGTGGGGATCAGTTATAGAGCCTCCCCTACCTGGAGGTCATCTCTTCGATCAGAGCTTTCTCCTTGATGTGATTTCTTTGGGCTCGGTGATCGACCCAAACTAAGTTCGGCAAAGAGAGTCTGAATCTTCTCCTCCATTCAAGTCTCGAAGACTTTGAATTTAGCATCAATTGCCTCCTCAGATGCCATAGCATATGTCTCCAAAACTGTAATATTAAGATCTCTTTTTTGCTATCAAGTTAAAGGCATGTATTGGTTGTGAGAAGTGGTGACTAAAAGGGTTGGTGGATTGGTGGATGTAGGCTGCGGTTTAGGCTTATTTTGTGGCTATTTTGGGTGCAGTTTGGGGCTACGGTTTGATGGAGTTTTTGGGCTATGATGGTAGTGGATGAAGGTTATGGAAGAGGTTTTTAGATCTATGATAGATCGCAGCAAAGATTTGACAAAAATCAATAGAAATTGCTGCCTATATGCACTATCTTGTAAGAGCAGAATTGTCGTTGAAGAAATAGCGATTTCTCGATGAAATTTCCAGCGAAAACTTAGGGATTTGAGGAGGGAGTTTGATGGTAGAATCTTAGTTTAGATAATAGCAAGGATAACAAATTAGATCAAGAAATTTCGGTAGCAAAACAGTAAAGAAATCGGTGCAAGTTGCGATAGCAGAATTCTCATCGAAAAATTTCAGTAGTTTGCGATGAGAGATTGCAGCAACATGATTTTTTTTTTTATGAATTCCATGATAGATCAATCATGGATGGGAGCCAAGATGATCTATGAGGTGCATAAGAAATTTTGTTCAAAAAGGATAACAATTAGATCGGTTAAAGGTAGCAACATGTGACTGAAATTTTCTACAGCGATCCTTCGTTCGCAAAGATGGTAACTTTTACGATGCAAGAAATTCGCAGGCAAGGGATAGATAGAAAAAATTCTTTTTGGTATTTTAGATGAAAAATTACAGCAGCAAAGGGTATTGGTGATAGAAAAATATCAGATCTCTGATGCAATTGGAGATGACGACTGTAGATTGAATTGATCTACGTTAGGAGATGACGGTGGAGACGACGACGTCAAGAGCAATTATAGGAATTACTTGGCTGATGGTGGGCGACAGGAATGGCAGCAAAAGCAGCAAGATCGCTGCTCTGATATCAGATGATAGAACCCCAGAGGAATTCTATGAAGATTGATCTTTAAGGGGGATCAACCCTTGGAACACTATAGGGGTTCCACCCTCCAAGTAGCCTCGTGGCTGCAATTGTAGATTGATATTTCTTGTTCCAAAGAGGTGGAGGCTACAAGCTTATATAGAGCTCCAAACCCTAGCTCTAGGGACTGCTTCCTAAGTGAACTACCCAATTTACCCTCACTTTTAGCCGACCAGCCCAGTAACAAGGGGGGCGGCGGCTAAGAGGCCCAATAACCCAAATATAAACCCTAGCTTCTCTTCTTTATAGGATAGAGGTGGCTAGGTGGGATTTATTACACTCACAGGGTTTTTATTAGTTGCTACTTGGTTGAGTAGGACCCAACCCTGCTAGGGTCCTATCAGGTAGGTGTTGCGACGAGTAGATGTTCAGATATGAGATATCCGTCGGAGCCCCTATCTTATTGGATATCCAATAAGCCCCTAAATTATTGGATCCTAAGATGAGATCCAATAAGAGCTAATAATAGATTATTGGGTAGAGTCCCATTAATCTAAGAGGCTTAGGTAATTAGATAGAGATTCAATACTTAATAGGACATGATGCATTAAGGTTTACAGGGGGCCTCTATAAATAGGAGGGAATTAAAGGCCCATAGGCTGGGTTTCTCTCAGTAGCCACCTTCTATTCTCCTTTGCCCAAGAGAGGAGCATCATCGTAGTCCCTGTCGTGTGGCTACCACTAGAGAGGAGGACGCTTGACCTTCTTCATCCTCTCCTATAGATCTGCAGGGATTCAGGGATATATGATCTCCCTAGGTACTTTCTTTTACCCATGCAGTTTTTGCGGATTTATTTTTGAAGCACCGTTCTTCGCACGACGACGGAACCCTTCGTGGAAATCTAAGGTTCTTGTTCTCTGTTCTTCTACTGCGCTTGAGATGTCGCCCCCTTGGATTTCCTAACAGTGGTATCAGAGAAGGTCGTTCGTGCGAAGATCAGATCTTAAACTTCATATGTTGTGATTTAGAATAGCTTTGTCGTCAAAATCATTGACGCAAAAGTGGAAAAGGGTAGCAATAGTTGTTGCCCTTGCTGCCCTTATGGATGGCAGCCTTGGCTGCCATCTGGATGCAGGCAGCAGCCAGCCCAACGGCCTACGGGTGCAAGGGGCGGGTGTTACGACGGCCTGCCCGCAAGGGTGGCCGGCGCCCGCGGTGGCAGCATCACCTGCGGGCGATCTGCCCATAGGGGCAGGCGCACCTGCGTGGTAGCGCCACCCGCAATGCACGCAACGCCTACACGTGAAACCTTGCACCGTCGTAGGGCGGCTTTGCCTATCTTGCGAGCATTGCGCCGTGGGTGGCGGTAGAGCCGCCACGAGGAAGGGCACACTGCGAATCGTGCTTTCGCCGCGCATAGGGGCATCGGGCCACTGCGGGCATTGCCCCGCAAGGGCAACGCAAGCGGCGGTGCTTCGGCCGTGCGGCGCCCCCCATGCAGTGGCACCGCTTGTAAGCCCGCTGGCAGGGGTGGCGCTCCCCCGTAATGCCACCACCGGTAGTGTGGCGGCAGCGGCCAGAACGCGTGTAACAAGGGAGAAATTAGGGCTTTCTAACCAAAAGATAGTTTTGCCCCTGGAAATTTTAAAAATTCTAGTTTTGTCTTTTTGATTGAATGACCAAAATACCCTTCAGAATTTAGAAAATTCCCTATATATCCCTATTTTCAAAAAATATTAGTTAATTAAAATATTTAATTAACTATTATTATTTATCTAGTAGTCCTATATAATAACATATACATTTAATGTATGATGTGGACAGATGATCATGGACCGTGTGATGTGATGTGTGTACATGTGATTATTATTATTGGGGCTTACGAGCCTCTATTTTTTCTCATTTATTGTTGGGCCTGCATGCTTATAATTTATTATAATTACATGAGAAGGCACAGCGGGAGCATGGAAGCGATAGCGGGACCCACAAGACCAAGACGGATGATCCGATGCATTAAGATGCATTGAGATGTTGATAGAATCGACAAAGCGAGATAAATGATCACAGGACATGGAGATGCACCGATGCACACATAGATCTTGATATGAGTGATTGGGCCCACTAGTACGAGCCTGATCACATTAGGATGTGGTCCATGATCATCTGGTGTGATTGCTCATGTGATGTGTGATTGATTATACACATACTAAATATGTATATATATTTGCATGCGATATAGATATATATATATATATAAATATGTATATGTGTGACACATTATATTAGGAGACTAAATCAAAAATCCTCTTTATTAATAATATTAAGTCGGTAAACGTGAGGCAATTAGATTGACCCACGTGGCCTTCCATCGTTATAGGTAGGAACGGATTCCCGGTGTAGGTTGAGTTGGTCGAATCTCTCAAGACTCACTTATATCGTGTTTTGCTATCTTATCTACAACATAGAGATGTCATTGGTGACCTGAAGACATGGTATGCTTGGTCGAGCCACTCGAGAGTATATCATTGAATCAGACTTACATTGGAACGATGGTGATGACTTAACTGAATATCATGGTTGGTTGAGTCCCTCAAGGCCATAGTGGTTCGGAGGTCGAACAGGATAGGAATCACAAGGAGTTATGATTGACAAGAGTTGCCTACCTGTACGGGCTTAACGTGATTGGTCGAGTCCTTCGAGGTTACATTAAGACATTGATTGGATCCCGATCCCCACTAGAGATCCGTCGGGGGTCTCCGATTCACATACCAGAGGGTGTTGTGTGTCTCGCAAAAATTAGTGGGAATACATTAAGATAGAAGTCCTATCCTAACTATTTAATTTTTACAAAGCCTACATGTTATTTATTTCTACTACATCTTTAATTTTAGAAAAATGTCACTTTCAAATCCTTTACGTGGCATACTTGATGTCAACCGTATCACTGGTCCAAATTATACATATTGGCTTTGCAATTTGAGAATCGTTCTCATGGTAGAGAAAATCATGTATGTCCTTGATATAGTGATCCCTACGCTCGACGAAGGGGCAAGCGAGGATGAGATCGTTCGTTATGTAAAGTACATAGATGATTTTACTCTTGCTCAATGTTATATGTTGGCCTCTATGACTACTGAGTTACAGAGACAGCATAAAAATATGGATGCTAATTCCATACTCTTGCATCTCAGCAAACTATTTGAGGAACAGGGAAGAACTCAGCGATATAAGATATCAAAGAGTCTTTTCCATACCAGGATGACTAAGGAGACACCGGTTCAGAACCATGTCATTAAGATAATTAAGTGGATCGAGAAACTCACAGGTCTAAGAATGGTCCTAGAGGATAACCTATGTATGGATCTTGTGCCTCAGTTCTTACTAGATTCATTTTCTCTATTTATAATGAATTTTAATATGAACAAGCTTGAGGTGACCCCCCCAGAGCTCCTCAATATGTTGAGAGAAGCAGAGAGCACCATCAAGAAAGAGAAGCCAGTTCTCTATGCTGGTGAGATCAGAAAGAAAAGAAACTTGTAGGTATTATTTCTATCACCCCAAGGACTAAAAGATCTTTATAGCCAAGAGAGTAGTATTCCTTGAAAAGGAATACATTCTTGGAGGAGACAGTAGGAGCATGATAGAGTTGAGCGAGATTGGAGAACCCAGCTCAAGCACCATTCCATAACTAGAATCTGTTCTGATACCAAGCACACAAGTTCTGATTTTACGTATGTACGATAGAGTATTCCATCCTCCTAAGAGTATGTGGGACATATCAAAGGAGCAGGTGTTGAAGATATTGATCCTCAGACCTACGAGGAGCCTATTACAAGTATAGACTCCGGTAAGTGGTAAGAAGCCATGAATTCAAAGATGGATTCTATATATTCCAACTAAGTTTGGAACCTAGTTGATGCACCCGAGGGTTGCTAGTCATATGTGCCCTGCAAGCCAATCACATGAATGATGGCACTTGTGACTTGATATGCACTCTTTCTTTTTTCTTATTATTATTAGGTATTTTATCACTTTATCTTGCGTGTTGCATATATTGTGATGTCCTTGGATCTATACAATGGGAATCGGATTGTGATGAGATCATGATAATGAGACTGATTCACCTTTAAACATAGACCCTAAATAATCCCGGTCATAGGTTACTCAAAAGGGACATCGAGATAACCGGATAGACTGGTATGCTGTATACTTGTCCATATGATGGAGGTGGTTGGTCTCATAGCTACTCGTGTAGACACTAAGGATACAGTACAGGTGCTCATTGGAGAATGAGTTCACTGATTGATCCGCTTATGGAATACTAGATAGTTATTGATACCTCACATCAGACAGCAATTTCGTAGTCCTAGTAGTGTATCTGGTCCTTAAACTTGAGACACCAAGAATGTCCTGTATGAGTATTCCATTCTTTGATACCGGACTTATAGGTTTGGAAGTTCCAGATCTAGTACAACTGGTTATTGGGAGTGGTAGTCAACCTTACGAGGGCTATTGAGTGTCAATAGAGGATCATCCACTCTCGATATCATAAGAGGAATATCCCATATATTCTTACTCGATCAAATCCTTGGCCAAGATTATTCGGATTGAGAGAGAAAGAGTTCTCCGGGAGAATCTAATAAGAGCGAGACTCGAGGAGAGACCGTATGGGCCTGACAGCACCATGCTTGGTATAGGGTCTTTGGGATATTAGATGGATGAGGGACTATAGATACATGATAACTGAGGACAGATAGGTCCAAAGGATTGGATTCCCCCGTATCATTTGGGGACTACGGCATAGTGGCCTAGTACGTTTGCAATTGATGAGTCGGATGAATTATTATAGAGATAATAATTCACTGAGTCAGAAGGAGTTCTGACAAGTACGACTCATGGTCAACTCGATATTGGGCCTAGAGGGTTACACACATATGGTAGGTGTTGCGATGACTAGAGGTTCTGATATGAGATATCCGCCGGAGCACTTATCTTATTGGATATCCAATAAGCTCATATCTTATTGGATATCCAATAAGCCCCTAAATTATTGGATCCTAAGATGAGATCCAATAAGAGCTAATAATAGATTATTGGGTAGAGACCCATTAATCTAATAGGCTTACGTAATTGGATAAAGATCCAATACCTAATAGGGTAGGATCCATTAGGGTTTACAGGGGGCCTCTGTAAATAGGAGAGAATTGAAGGCCCATAGGTTGGGGTTCTCTTAGTAGCCACCTTCTATTCTCCTCTGCCCAAGAGAGGAGCATCATCGTAGTCCCTACCATGTAGATACCGCTAGAGAGGAGGATGCTTGACCTTCTTCATCCTCTCCTACAGATCTGTAGGGAATCAGGGATATACGATCTCCCTAGTTACTTTCTTTTACACATGTAGTTTTTGCGGATTTATTTTTTATGCACTGATCTTCACATGATGATGGAACTCTTCATGGACATCCAAGGATCTTATTTTTTGTTCTTCCGCTATGCATAAGATGTCGCCCCCTTGGATTTCCCAACAAGGATATCGTACCTATTTGCTGCAAGTGAATCTTCAAAAAGAAGATCAAAATAAATGGAAAGGTAGAGACCTATAAAGCAAAACTAGTGATAAAGGGGTTTCATCAAAGCCAAAGTGTTGGCTATGACGAAACTGTTGGGATCTAAAGCGGTACTAAGAGGGGAGGGTGAATTAGTGCAGCAGTTAAAGACAATAAATTTGGCGATTAAAAATGCTTTCTAAAACTTTGTGTGATAAAAATATGTTTCGATGAAAATCGATCTTGATTGCACGTATTGAAAGATGTAAAGCTTAAAGCCATTCATAAGAATGAGAAGAGGAGGTGGAGCAAGTAAAGTAAAGGCTTGCAGCTATGTAAATGACAATAAGTAAATGCAAACCCGATTTTATAGTGGTTTGATCATACGACCTACGTCCACTCCCAATTCCTCTTCTCTTGAGGCCACCGACTTTCTACTTGTTGTCTTCCTTCCAATGGGTGAAGTTAAATCTCCCTTTTACAAACTCTGTTTACAAAGCTTCCCTCAACATGTCTCTTAAGAACACTTCTAAACTTTTGGAGGAGGAATTTCTACTACAAATGATAAAATTTTTCCTTAGTTTTCTTAAACACTTCTTGCTATCCTAAGCAAGAACATCTAGGGTATTTATAGACCCCAAGAGGATTTAAATTTGGAGCCCAAATTTGATTCACCTTAGATTTTCGTGGTACTGGTGGTACCACCGCCTGTCCCTGGCGGTACCATCGCTAGCCTGACTCTAACACTGGGCAGTACCATTACTCAATCTGGCGGTACTACCACCTGACACACTGACAATGTCAGAGTACTAGGCGGTACCACTACCCAGCTAGCAGTGCCATCGCCCAAGCACTCTGCCCTAGAGTGGTATCACCGCCAAGTCTGGGTGGTACCACCACCTAGACCACTTGGGAGGCTGAACCTAGGCAGTACCATCACCTTAGTCTGGCGGTGCCACCGCTAGATAGGATTCAGCAATCCTGTTTGGGCCTTTCATCTAGCCCAAACCTATCTAGTACGGGCCCATCCGGCCCCTAACTGGGTTGGCCCAATTATAACCCAATTAGTCATTAATCCTACTTCGATCTAGATAATTATTACAATAATTAATCGAAATGTGACCCGGCACATCATTGGCACATTGGCGCTTCATCCTTGGATGCATCGTCCTTTCTTGTAGCATGTTGCCCAATCAACAGTTAACGCCTACAACCTTGATCTTCTTGGTATAACTCTGCTTTTCCTAACCCGATGCCCAATTTCTTTGTCTGAAACCTTCTGTCGATCATCGACCGGACCTCCGGCTCGACGTCTAATCTCCTAACGTGTTTTCCTGAGGTGCAACATCGATTCTTCTTGCATCAATTATCTAAACCTGATCGAGAGTAGATCTGCGTGACTTAAAACGTAGTTAGATAAGCAAAACACGATTAATTAGTTTCACCATCAAAATTTAAGATTCAATAATCTCTCTCTTTTTGATAATGACAACTAATTGATGACTGACGGAGTTAACCTTAACTCTTCGGAGTTTAACCAAACTTCTTCTATCAATATGCCATTGATAGAATACTTGGATTATCCCAAATCTAAGTAACATGTATCAAAATCATGTTATCAAAAACATCATGCAAATATATAAAATATTTAATCAATATTACATTGCATGAACTCATCAATCTACTTCTTCTCCTTTGTCATCAACAAAAAGGAGAAGTAGCATCATAGCTAGTTTAAAAGATATGCAAGTTTTATAATCATACTAGCTATCAATCTAGATGGTCAACATACATCACTTTAAAACATTCAATTATAGCAAGTTTTTAAGGATATATAATCATGGCAATTTAACACTTGCTTCTTATGCAAGGTTGCACTTTGCTTCTCTTTGCAAGATAGCAATATTTGTAATGTTTGATATAGCAAGTTCCTTCATTACAATGATCGAGCTAGGAAATTTTTTATTCAAGTGTGCAAGCTAGCAATAAACTCTCTCCCTTTGTTTTTATCAAAAAGAAGGGAAGAGTACAATTCTTTTCCCTTTACATGAATACTTTGATCATGACAAAATAACAAATTTGTATCATAAATTTTCAACATATCAAGTCATGAATTCAAGGGAGTCATAAATAAATCATGATATAAGGGAAATTGATGATAAGTAAGCAAGCAATAATGATAAGCAAGCTAGCATACTTTGCGATGCACAAGCTAGCTCCCATTCAATTCTTCTCTTTTGCAACTAAATTTCGCCTTTGCAAGCTATCAACTTTTTGTTTGCAATGAGCTAGTAATTTTTGTAAAATTTACAACATTTAAAACATGCAAGCTCATGAGTTTAAAAATAATGCAACTTTACAATTTCTTTCTTCTCATTTTGAAAAGTGCAAGTTTTGCCTTTTTGCAAGTTTTAGCTAGCTATGTTTGTCACTCTCTTGTGATATACAAGCTAACAAGCTAACTCCCCCTTTGTCATTGTCAAAATGAAGTGGAGGATTCAATGATATAGATTTTTACATCAATTATAAATTTACATCAATAAGAGTTTACAATAATCTTTTAATCATCACATGATGCATTCAAACCATAGATGCAAAGAATTCATATCATAAAAGATATCAATCATGGTTCATAAATATTCCTTTTAGGAAGTATCAAGATCATGATTCAATGATTCATCATAAAGCAAATTAATTTTCAATCATCACATGAGTCATACAAGGCAAAGAAATCTTGTTATTTCTATATCATGAAAGATTATGATATTTGATTCATTTGAAAATAGATAGCATAAAGAGCAACTTGATTCATCCATAGGAATTCTCATCAAGATCTCATTTAGAGATGCAAGTATCAAGATATCAAGATGACATTTCTTAACAAAGAAATTCAAGTATCAAGATATCAAGATGAACAAAATTTCTTTTACTTCGATATTCAAACCATGACAAGTGATATATCAAACATTTGCATTAATATTTCAATCATCAAGTCATGTGTAGAAATAAGTATTGAAACGAAGGAAAAAAAAATCAAATTACGCATGCAATATTTCAATCATCAAAGCATATTTTCTCAAGTTGAGTATCGAAAAGTCAAGAGAAAATAATTTATGATTCATTTGCATTTTTCTTCAATAACATGGGAGAATCATAAAAGAGAATGAAGTAAGAGATCTTGAAAAACTCAAGTTATCAAGATCACGATATAGATAAGACTCATTCTAGTTCAATTCATCAACTCCGAACTCATAAATAAATAATCAAAATTACTTTCATAATTTACGAGATTCATAAGATATCATGAAATCATTAATCTCGATAAGATGGAAAAAAATATTTTTTTAAGTGATTCTTTTAACATATCATCAAAATCTCATTCATAATTTAAGTGATTTACAAAATATCATAAATGAATTTATCACTTATTTTTTATTTAAAAAATCTGAAACTTTAGAGAAAGAGATATGTTCAAGAAATATGCATTTCTTTTATAGTATTTGGATTGATTTCGTATCAACATGCCTTTGTCTTTTATGTCAAATAAAATAGAGGTAACAACATTCAAAACCGAAAGACAAACTTCATTATAAAAATCGTCAAGACAAAATATAACACATTATTTCAAAACATAAGATTCAATTTATGATAATGTGTTTCATTTTATAATCAAGCCTTTGACTTCAATAAAAATGAGTATTAACATACAAGAGCGAAAAGGCAAATTACATAAAACAAATCATCAAGCATAATCGCATAAATTCAAAATCATAAAAAATCTTTCATTCTGAAAATATATTAAGAACAACAGAGATTGATTTTATGTACGCATGGTCAAATCCTTTTTGTATTAGAGGATATGTATCAAGTTCAAAAATTAAAACACAAGTTTCATTAAAAATGACACATCATCTAAAAATTTCATCATAAAAACCAATAAGACCAATATAACATGTCAATTATACATCATCTTCAATTTATCATGATAATATATTCTCCTTTTTATGTGTTTTATTTTATGCAATCATGTTCAAATTTTTATATGAAGACCATCATTGTATAAATTTGAAATACAAGTTTTATCATCAAAATCATCAAAACCAAACATATTAAACATAAAACACCATGACAGTGCATTTTTCATTTTTATGTGTTTCACTTTAAGTTGATTGATCTCGTATAAGCATGTTCACATTTTCACACAAAAGCCAAGCATCATATAAATTCGAAATCATTATCAAAGCCATGTTTCTTTCATTCAAAAATTTGTTGATAGCAATGTAGGTTTGGTCTTTTAGTTTTGCAATTAATTTCATGAAGACATGCATCTTCTAAAACTTTCATCATAAAAATGATTAAGACTTATTAATCCAAGATATAAGTTTTCAAATTATAAGCATGATACAAACATCTATCATCAAATGACTTTCAAGAAATTTCATACATAGATATCTATCATATTTAAAATCAAAAACCAATACGAAAAGCATACATATAATTTATCTTTATAGGTGTACATGTATTTCGTCATCTTAATTTGTCATGAAAATGATTAGACTAAAAATACGTTAATCCAAAACATAAAATTTCAAATCAATAATACTTCAAATCCTCATTGCATGATACCATAAAATCATTAAGCATAAAAGCCAAAATCATCAAGATATACAATCATGGATTAATCTTAGGTGTACACGCATTATCACAAATCATGCAAGTATCATTTTAATTTTTATTTTTCAAAAATACTAGAAAGAAAAGCATGATATAATTTTTGAAAATAATTTTTTGTTTATTTCCTACTATCTAAATTTACCACTCATGAAAAGACATCATGTAATTTCAATATAGTTCAAGGGAGTTTTGGTTAAGTTGCTTACCTTTGTAGTCGAAGCTCGTTAAAGCACAATATGTCATTTCACCTTTGGAAGTTCTTGATTTGTCCTTAGGTGCCTTCCTCTTCTTTGGCCTCTTTCTCCATTCAAGTTCATTTTTTATTTTAGATTTTTATTTAATGAACTTATTAAAATTCATTAAAAGTTCAATATCCTCAATATTGTCCTCATCACTTAAGTCATACTCAAGTAGCATTTCAGAGTCCAGAGTTCCAAATCCTTCCTATTCTTTGGAAGGTGGTTCATGTGTTCATCAGGTTCTAAGAAACTCATTTCATAGGTCATTAATAACTCAATTAGTTCTTCTAATGAAAAGTTATTTAAATCTTTTGATTCTTGTATTACAGTTACTTTAGATCCCACCTTTTTAGAAAGGATCTTAAAATCTTGTTTATGAGATCAAAATCCAAAAAAGATTTTCTAAGAGCTTTTAGACTATTGACAACATTCGTAAAACGGGTGTATATGTCGCCTATAGTCTCGCTTGATTGTATTCGAAAAAGCTAAAAATCACACAATAAAAGGTTTACTTTCAAGTCTTTGACTCTACTAGTTCCCTCGTGCGTGATTTCAAGTATTCGCCAAATATCAAAAGTCATTTCATAAGAAAAAATCTGATTAAACTCAGTTTTATCTAGAACACAAAATAAGGCATTCATAGCCTTTGCATTTAATGAAAAAGATTTCTTCTCTAAATTCGACCATTAGTTCGTCGGTTTAAAGGGAAGTTAAAAGGCATTTTCAATGACATTCCATAAGTTTAAATCTAGAGAAATTAAGAAAACTCTCATTCGAGTTTTCCAATATGTATAGTCTGATCCGTTAAAGAACAGGGGACAACCAATCGAAAAACCCTCCTGAAAGCCGTGAAGAGTTATTTCTCGCGGGTGTGAATCCGAAAAAGAAACAACATGGCTTTGATACTAATTGTTGAGACCTAGAGCAATACTAAGAGAGGGGGGTGTGAATTAGTGTAGTGGTTAAAGACAATAAATTCGGCGATTAAAAATGCTTTCAAAAACTTTGTACGATAAAAATA
The DNA here is from genome assembly GCA_024322285.1 of Musa beccarii. Lineage (NCBI taxonomy): Eukaryota > Viridiplantae > Streptophyta > Magnoliopsida > Zingiberales > Musaceae > Musa > Musa beccarii. Next base: position 36,454,965 of record CM044399.1, on the reverse strand, counting down.
TGTTTCGATAAAAACGAATCTCGATTGCATGTATTAAAAGATTTAAAGCTTAAAACTATTTGTAAGAATGAGAAGAGGAGGTGGAGCAAGTAAAGTAAAGGCTTGCAGCTATGTAAATGACAATAAGTAAATGTAAACCTGATTTTATAGTGGTTCGATCATATGACTTACGTCCACTCTCGATTCCTTTTCTCTTGAGGCCACAAGCTTTCTACTAGTTATCTTCCTTCCAATGGGCGAAGATGAAACTCCCTTTTACAAACTCTGTTTACATAGTTTCCCTCAACACCTCTCTTAAGAACACTTCTAAACTTTCGGAGGAAGGATTTCTACTACAAATGATAAAGTTTTCCCTTAGTTTTCTTGCACACTTCTTGCTATCCCAAGCAAGAACATCTAGGGTATTTATAGACCCTAAGCAAATTTGGGCTTTAAATTTGAATCACTCCAGATTTTCGGGGTACTAGTAAACCACCGTCAACCTGACTCTGACACTAGGCGGTACCACCGCTTAGTCTAGCGGTACTACCACCTAACACACTAACATGATCAATGTATTAGGCGGTACCATCGCCCAGCAAGCGATGCCATCGCCTAGGCACTTTGCCCCAGGGTGGTACCACTACCTAGTTTGGGTGGTACCACTGCCCAGATCACTTGGGAGACTAAACTCAGGTAGTACCATCACCCCAGTCTGGCGGTGCCACCACCATACAAAGTTCAGTAACCCTGTTTGGGCCTTTCATCCGACCCAAACCTGTTCGGGTATAGGCCCAACTAGCCCCTATTTGGGTTGGCCTAATTACAACCCAATTAATCCTTAATCCTACTTCGATCTAGACAATTATTACAATGCTTAATCGAAATATCACCTAGCACATCATTAGCACATCGATGCTTCGTCCATTTCTTCAACGCATCATCCTTTCTTGTAGTCTGTTGCCCAATCAGCAGTTATGCTTGCAACCCTGATCTTCTTGGTGCTACACTTCTTGGCCTAGTGCCCTATTTCTTTATCTGAAGCCTTCTACCGATCGTCAACTGGACCTCCAGCTCGACGTTCAATCTCTTGACGTGTTTTCCTTCAGCACAACATCGATTCTTCCTACATTAATTGTCTAAGCCTGATCGAGAGTAGACCTGCGTGACTTAAAATGTAGTTAAATAAATAAAACATGATCATTTAGTTTCATCATCAAAATCCGAGATTCAACAGAAACTTTCTCACCTATAGCCATGCTAAAATCCATTCGAATTCTATTGGTTATTATAGCATACATTGATTATGAGATCTAGCAGATGGACATAAAAATTATATTTCTCAATGGCAACCTCGAGGATGAGGTGTATATGATATAGCCTAAGAGACTCATGTCCAAGGACAGTCCAGATAATATGTGCAGGTTGCTTAGATCTATCTATAGACTAAAGCAAGCTTCTTAAAGTTGGAACATAAGATTTGATAAGACAATCAAATCTTATGAGTTTGTTAAGAACGAAGATGAGCCTTGTGTATATGGGAAGGTGAGTGGGAGCACTATCACCATTTTGGTGCTATATGTGGATGACATCCTAATCATTGAGAATGATGTAGGAATGCTCTCCACGTTAAAAGCTTAGCTATCTAGACACTTTTTCATGAAGGATTTAGGGGAAGCATCCTACTTATTGGGGATTCAGATCTATAGAGATAGATCCAAGTGGATGCTTGGCTTGTTCTAGTCCAAGTACATAGACACCATTATCAAAATGTTTAACATAGAAAATTTCAAGAGATGTCTCATGTCGATGAGACATAGGCTATCACTTTTTAAAAGTATATCTCCAAAGGCTCCAAGAAAGGACACACATGGATATGATACTCTAGCCTTAGTGATAGGGTCTATCATATATGCTATGCTATGTATCCGGCCTGATATAGTGTATGCTCTGAGTGTCACAAGTAGGTATCAAGCGGATCCAAACTTGGAGTACTGGAAAGCAATAAAGTATACCCTTAAGTACTTGAGAAGAATTAAGGATCTTTTATTGGTATATGAAGAAAGTAGCCATAGGGTTGAGGGCTACACCGACTCGAGCTTCTAGTCTGATGTCAATGATGGCAAGTTTAATTTAAGGTATTCACCTTGAATGGATGAGTAGTATGTTGAAAGAGTTCCAAGCAAGATACTACTACTAAATCGACTATAGAGGCATAGTACATTACTGTAGTAGAGGCAGTAAAGGTGGGTGTCTAGATGAAGCAGTTCATCATAGATTTGGGAGTCGTGCCGAGCAGCGAAGAGCTGATTCTCTTATATTGTGACAAATACAGGGCAATTACTCAAATAAGGGAACCCGGGTCTCGTCAGAAGTGTTCTAAGGAGGTTCCAGCTTATTAGAGAGATCGTGACCCGAAGAGATGTAGCAATGGAAAGAGTTTCATCCGAAGATAACATTGCAGATCCACTAACAAAGCCATTAACTCAGATTGTCTTTAAGCATCATAGAGGTCTGATGGAGATCAGACACATAGGTGATTGGCTTTAGGTCAAGTGAGAGATTGCTAGTTATATGTGCCATATAAGCCAATCACGTGAGTGATGGCATCTGTAACACGTTACGTCAATCTCTATGCTTATGATTATTGGTATTTTCTCACATTATTTGGATGTATATTGTGATATCCTTGGATCTGTGCAATGAGAATCAGATCATGATAAGATTATGATAATGAGACTGATTCATCTTTAAACACAGACCCTAAATAATCCCGGTCATAGGTCACTCGAGAGGGACATCGAGATAACCGGACAGACTAGTGTGCTATATACCCATCTATATGATGGAGGTGACTGGTCTTATAGCTACTTGTGTGGGGACACTAAGGATACAGTGTAGGTGCTCATTGGAGAATGAGTTCACTGATTGATCCGCTTAAGGAATGCTAGATGGTTATTGATACCTCATGTCAGATAGTGATTCCGTAGTCCTAGTAGTGTATCTGGTCCTTAGACTTGAGATACTAAGGATGTCCTATATGAGTCCTCCACTCTTTGATATCAGACTTATAGGTTTGGAAGTTCCAGATCTAGTATAGTCGGTTATTAGGAGTGGCAGCCAACCTTACGAGGGCTATTGAGTATCAATAGAGGATCATCCATTCTCAATATCATGAGAGGAATATCCTATGTGTTCTTGCTTAGGCAAATCCCTAGTAAGGGTCATTCAGATTGAGAGAGAAAGAGTTCTTCGGGAGAATTCGATTAGAGCGAGACTCGATTGGAAACCGTATGAGCTTGACAGCACCATGCCCGATATACGATCTCTGGATATTATATGGATGAGAGACTATAGATACATAGTAACTAAAGGCATATAGGTCCAAAGGATTGGATTTGTTAGGATCGAAAAGGCACTAAGAGGGGGGGGGGGTGAATTAGTGCAGTGGATTAAAATCGTAATTTTGAAACCGATTTTACAAAAAGACAAGTTCGTAGGAAGATTTCGATTCAATGAAAGAGAACTTGTAAGAAGTTGTTTGAGTAAAGGAAATAGCAAGGAACTAAGCAATGTGCAGCTAAGTAATGAAATGATTCAAAAATGTAAACATTCACACATTTATGAACACAATGATGTATAGTGGTTCGATCAAATGACATACATCCACTCTTGAAGCCTTCATTATGAGGCTCCGTACTTCCACTAGCAAATTCTTTGAAGGGGAAGGACCAAATATCCCTTTTTACAACCCTTTACAAGAAATTCACACTCTTACAAGATTTCTCAAGAAGAAGAAGGAGGTGAACACTTAGCAAGAGACAAGACTTTTCAAGACTATTGAAAGACTTTAACTCAAGATTCTAACTCTCAAAAGGGTACCCTTTCAGCTGAGAAAGGGGGGATATTTATAGGCTCAAAGAGGTTCAAATTTGGGCTCCAAATTTGAACTCAATTTGAGTTTCCCGGTTTCAGCCTATCAGAGGCGGTGCAACCGCCTGTCAGACTGACACAGCAGGGGCGGTGCTACCGCCCCAGACTGGTGACAGGGGCGGTGCTACCACCCTAGGCTAGACGGTGCCACCGCCTAGGTCAAGGCGGTTCAACCACCGACCCATTCAAAGAAAGGCCGAATGGGCCCTATTTAAGGCCCAATTTGCCCAAGAGGAGCCCGGTTGGCCCCTACTAAATTTAGATAAGATTTATTTCTAAATCCTTGCTCTAATCACATGCAAACTATGAAATTAAAACATAATTCAAGGTGATTTAACCTGACATTCTTCAAGTCAACTTCCGGCGAGCTTTATGGTGAGATTCCGACGGACTTCTGACACTTCCCTCGGATTTCTTCCAACGGACTCCCAACATACTCCTGGATTATATGGCGAGCTCAACGAGTCTTCGACTAGCTTCCGAATCTTCTCGATAAGTTCCGCAAACCTTCGACGATCTTTGCAACGAACTTTTGAAAACTTCGACAACTCCCTAATTCGATCTTGGATGGTTCCGGCAACACTTCCGACGATTTCTCGGACTTTCGATAAACTCTTGAACACCCGACGGACTTAACTTCGGTAAATCACTTTATGTTTTCATTCCATCGTAATTATTCCTGCACACTTATCTCGACAAAATAGATTAGAATAAATATTTCACTAATTGACTTCATCATCAAAATCCGAGATTCAACAGGATTCTCCTATATCGTTTAGGGACTACAATGTAGTGGCCTAGTACATTCATAGACGATGAGTCGAGTGAATTATTATGGAGATAATAATTCACTAAGTCAGAAGGAGTTCTGATAGGTATGACTCATGACCAGCTCGATATTGGGCCTAGAGGGTCACATACATATGGTAGGTGTTGCGATAAGTGAAGGATCGGATATGAGATATCCGCCGGAGCTCCTATCTTATTAGATATCCAATAAGCCCCTGTATTATTAGATCCTATGGATGAGATCCAATAAGAGCTAGATTATTAGGTAGAGACCCATTAATCTACGAGGCATGGGTAATTGGACGAAGATCTAATACCCAATAGGGTAAGATCCATTAGGGTTTACAAGGGACCTCTATAAATAGGAGGGAACCAAAGGTCCATAGGCTGGGGTTTTTTGGTAGCCACCTCTTGTTCTCCTCTCCCCAAGAGAGAAGCATCATTGCAATCTCTGCCATGTAGATACCGCTTGACCTCCGTCATCTCACCCTATGGATCTATAGGAATTCAGGGATATACGATCTCCCTAGGTACTTTCTTTTTACACACGTAGTTTTCATATTCATAGATTTATTTTTGACGCACCGATCTTCGCACGGGGATAGAAGTTTTCATGAAAATCCAAGATTTTTTATTTTCTGTTCTTCCGCTACACATGAGATGTCGCCCGTTGGATTTTCCAACACGAAAGACCTAATATGGGATTATTTTTGGCTCCAAGTTTGAATCCATTTGGAGCCTATAAATACCCCTCTCATCCTTGGTTAGAATATATAAGCACATTGAAAATAAAAGTAGGAAAAAATTATTGAAATCCTTTTTCTCCTTTAGTCTTTAGCTTAAATTCAGCTTAAAGAGAGGAGTGTGTGAGTGTTTTTAAAAAAGTTTCTCTCTTGAGCCTATGAAAAGGAGAAGGCACTATAAAGGTGTTTGATATTCACCTATTAGAAGAAAGATCGCTAGTGGAAGCCAATGGCCTCGAGTGAAGAGGAATTGGGACTAGACGTAGGTTGGATGACCGAACCACTATAAAAATCTAGTTTGCATTTATTTCTTGTTATTTATCTTACTGCAAACCTTTTACTTTACTTATTATACTTCCTCATCACTTTCTTACTATCACTTTCAAGATAAACATATTTCTAATATGCTTGCAATCGAAATCGATTTTCATCGTATGAAGTTTTTCGAAATCATCGAATTTGATATAATCTTTATCATTGCACTAATTGTCTCTCTATGATCAAAGCTAGTCCTGCGTCACTAAAATACAGATTAATTCATAACTTTATCAATTGGTTTAATCATCAAAATATGGAATTCAACACTTTCATACCTTATAGTTATCACTCATAAATTCAGGAATGTCACATCATATATCAAAGAAATTAGTAGTTTGAGAAACTACATAAAACCTAAAATGTTTATGTTAAAATTTGAGACTTAATAATCTAAATTACATGTTATACTAATATAAAACATATCAAAAAAATGAATCTTATGACATAAAAATTGCTTGTGAGCTAAATTTTTAATTCAAATAGATTCAAATAATCTTTATAATAAAACTATTCAATTATATACCAATTCATAATTTCTATGGGTAAATTATGAAAATAACATGATATTTTATCCTGATTAATTAAATCAATATAATAAAAGTTCTTGTGGGATAATATTTATTATATTAAGTATAATTAATCAGAATATTATGTCTAATTCGTTATGTGATCCTTATTTTAACATTATATATTTTAATTAATTAAAGATGTTGTGGCTAATCCCTAATTAGTTAAGATTATATGGATCACTAAATATTTTTAAATATATTTAAAATTAACTCATAAGCATGAATTAATATAAATATAATAAAATATTCATACATAAGAGTATTTTATCAAAATAAATATTTTATTTCACTAAAAATGCTAAAAATTTTATATCTTTATGATTTTCAACACTAAAAAGCATCAAAAATTCTAAAAGAAAAACTCAAATTAAGTCATATTCATGGTATAAAAAATAAAATTTTAAATTATTTTAGGCAAGGCAAAGGTTAATTTTGGCTCTAATACCAAATGTTAGACAATTTAAGATAAAAAATGTGTTTCTAAAATATCATAGTAGAAACACAAAGAACTAATATGGAAATTACTAATATGAAAATTATATATCTTCTATCATCGTTATTGAGAATTTCAACAATAGTTTCTTTTTGACAATTCTTAGCCCACAACTCTCTCTTTAGATAATATAAAAAAATTTAAAAATAAGATTGAGCACAGGGATCAAAACTCATTTATATAGACATTTTATCATCATTACCATTAACTTTCATAATATTCAAAAATTAATTCAAGTTCAAAATATTTGGATCACAATAAATAAAAATAATTAATGGTAATAAATGAAGAAATTTACTGACAATGATCATATTTATAAATGAAGAGATCAAAACGTTGGACCACAATGAATAAAAAAAATTAATGAAAATAAATAAATAAATTTAATAAGAACAATTACAGCATCTCCCTAGTGGAATCGAAACTTACGAGGATGATATTGTTTTCTGCAATCCAGTAAATGAAGTCTCTCCACTTGCAAGAACTTAATCATCGTGGAAGCAAGAAGCCGAACAATATGATGGAAGCTGGATCAGAAGATTTTGAAGACAGTAGGGGGCCTTGTTAAAATGAAAGTGGTGGATCTTGGTCTCGTGGACTCTGATGGCGATGCATGTAGAGAAAAGGTTCTCATGGAGTTTGTGGGCGACTGAATGAAGCTTTAGCAGCCGCAACTCGCAAGCACCTTTGGCTTCCGCATCGTCCCTTGGGAATCCCATGTTAGATCAAGTCCCGTTGGTTCCGGAAACGACATCCAACATCAAACTTGGAATGATTGAATTGTGGTGCATGGCTGGGCTGAAACCTCGCAGCTATAAATTACTTCTTTATAGCTACCGATAATGGACGTGGGCGTTCCTTAGCATTTAAACCTTGTCAACATATATACCAGACGGGGGATGACGACAACGTGGTGCGCGCTTGAAATATATTAGGCGCATATACAATACTTGGGCCTGTCTGATGTTAGTCTCGTTGGATGTCCATTTTTCCCCTTTCACGATATACACTCTAATGCTTTAGCGAGACTGCGTGCGCTACGGTGTTGCTTGGGGGCTGAGGAACGTGGAGGAGATTCACGGCCTCGGCGTGCCAAAAAGGACTGCGATAGAGGCCTATCTGCGCGGACACACGCAGAAAACCACCAGACGAGTTTAATTAAGCAGAGGAGCTGGGATAACATCATCTGTTACACTGTATGTATGCACCATCCCTCGAATGTAAACCGCTGACGTCGACCTCACGGGCATCTTCACTCGTGGCAATGAACTGGGTCCAGTGACGGAAACCATGACGTGCCAGCCCAGCGGCCCGGAGTCGGCGCAAGTCCTTCGCATTTCAATTTTCTCGATGTCTTATTGGCTGCAGCAAGTCCACCTTTTCAAGATGGAGCAAATTGCGTTATTTGTCCATCTGCCTTCTTTTGCCACTTGACTCTAGTGTCCTAGTAGAGAGGAGCTTATGTTGGAATGGATCACATAAGCATCTCTTGGGTTTATGCATGCTTAACTAATCAACTACAATAATCACCGTCATGCTCATAAAATACTTATTAAGCTTCTAAACACTTGGTGCGATGTTTGAGCATTAAGCGGTTAAAGTTCATCGACAAAAGAACATATTTCTTTAACCGCGAGTCGTATATACTTGGGGTCGGTGTCACATATTTGGGTGCGGCTGAGTTGAGACGATGCAGTGCAGGTGCGAGCTCCGGCTCGCAATGTTTTTGTGTTACTGTTTCTTGCGTTTGTTTTAGAAAAAGGGCAAAGGAGATTTGGGGACGGGGAAGGGCACCTACCAGCGATCGCTTTCTCCTCTACCTGCGTGATTAAACCTCTTTGATCTGTCTTGAAATCGCAGCGCAAATGGCGGCCACTTCGAGGTATTGGATTGTCTCCCTCCCTGTCCACGCCTCCGCCTCCGCTACCTGGAATCGCCTTCGCGAATCCATCTCCAAGAACTCCTTCGACACCCCGCTCTATCGTGTAATCCATCCCATATCCTTCTCGATGTCTCTCGGTCTTGTTATAGTTACCGTTCCTTCAGGTTTAGGTCTCTAATCGATTCGGTTCGCGGTCGCAGTTTACCACGCCGGATCTGCGAGTCGGAACCCTAGATTCTCTTCTCGCCCTCAGTGATGACCTCGTCAAGGTGATTCTTGTGGCATGTTCGGAGCTTTCGAGACTTAATTTTGCTGTAACGTTGAATTTGTTGAGTTCGGATTTGCAGTCGAATGCTTTTATAGAAGGAGTAACTCATAAGATCCGACGCCAAATCGAGGAGCTCGAGAAGGCATCGGGCGTAGAAGTTGGTGCTTTAACCGTGGATGGGGTTCCCATCGATTCATACCTCACGAGGTCGGTCTTCTGTGCATCAACGATGAATCCGAGTGTTTTTTTCCTCCTTCTCTTTTTGATGATCTAAGTTATTGGTAATGGCAGCCCCACTGGGAAAGTTAATGATTTCGATGGAATGTCAGGTTTGTTTGGGATGAAGGAAAGTATCCCACGATGTCTCCTCTGAGGGAAATCGTTGACAGCATTCATGTCCAAGTGGCTAAAATTGAGGACGACATGAAGGTCATTTTGATATATCTCTCCTTAAAGATATTTGTTGATAGTGCACTGTGCTTCAATCAGATGTGTTTCTTGAAATTCTCACTTATTATATTTCAGCTAGCAATAATATTATCTTTTTTGGTTAATTATGCATAACTATGAATTAGATTGCATATAATACCAAAGAGATCACAGTCAGCTCCACTTAGAATTCTACCCTGGTGATGCTTTTAATGATCTACCAATTCCTGTTCTTTACTACTGTGAAGGAATCTAACATTACAATCTTTCGTTCCAGATGGTTCTGGTTGACATAAACCTCTCAAGGATGAAGCATCCTACTGAATTAAACCCCTCTGTCTACCAAATCTCCACATGCAAATGTATCAAAAGAAGAATAATCTTCACATGTAGAGGCTTAATTCTTTGAACAAACAAGAAGAATATACTAGTTAGGTCAATGCAATTAGGATCATCAAGGAATGGTGTTTCTTTACTAGATGCATCAAATCTTTGGTGCCTTGTGCTTGATGTTCACATATAAATTTTACAAATTTGCATATTTCATTTGGCAGAGGGCTGGAATAAAATATTGACTTGCATATTACCTATATGAGTCAGAATTTATTGCAAGTACCTCTGTCAGATCTGACTGTTGTTTCATTTGGATATTGGCTCTAATTATAGTCCAATTTGGTGAGTACTTAATGATAAATATTTGACTTAAGAAAAAGTTCTACCGGAAGCAGTTTTTTTACTTGTTTGCTCACTGTCTCTTTCGAAACATATTTTTTGTTATTCTGCTTTTCATTGCTTGCAGAACTGCTATGGCAGCAAAGTAACTGCTAATCATTGCTGCTGTTGTTTTTAGCCTGAGATTATTCCAATCAGTCTTCTGATCATTCAGATTTCACTTATACTATGAGAAACCAGAAATAAGCAAAACTACATTCATGGTTTGGAAGGCCTCAATTATAACCAAAGGTTCTTGCAGTTTTGAAGTTCTGACCCCTGTTTTCCGGCTTGTTGTACCATTGTTGTCAATATTTCCATTTATATGGCTTATACTCTTGTGGTTTTCTTGAGGATAAAAAAAGATGTCTGTTTTAATTTTTGAGTTCAAACACCATGATTTTTGGTGACTTAAGTTTAGCTTAGTATTGAAACTACTAGAAAATGTAAGAAAACAATGGTATGCCAGACTTTTGTTTTTTTCTCTTCCAACGCACAGTTTTGGCAATCATTGATTGAGAGTTTACACAGCCATTGATTGACGGTTTACATCAGGAACCTTCTTATATTTTGTTTGCAGAGGTTTTTTTTAACAGTGACATTTAATTGGCTTCAGTCTTTTTTTCTCCAATGATCAAATCGAAATTTACATTTGCCAATATCATGCATGGGAAATTTCTTCCTGTTCATCTTATTGTAATGTAAATAAGATCTGCAAAAGATGTAAAAGTCCAGGACAGCATACATCATTCAGTTCTTGAAAAAAACTACTGTCGTGCTTTCATGTTAAAGCTTATACTGGTTTTTGTAGTTCTGCAGGTTCGTGTTGCAGAATACAGTAATATCCGTAGTCAGCTTAATGCAATAAACAGAAAGCAAAGTGGAAGGTATTAACTCTATCTAAAATCTTCTAAGGCTATACCAAAGGAGATTTTTATTTCCATTTCTTCATCAACAGCATGCTTTTATAATGTAAGTCCAAGCTGTTATTCTGTCTATTGCAGCTTAGCAGTTCGGGACATTTCCAATTTGGTAAATCTAGAAGATATTGTAGCATCAGAACATTTGGTGACACTTCTGGCAGTAGTTCCTAAGTACTCTCAGAAGGAATGGCTCTCAAGTTATGAAACATTAACTACATTTGTGGTAAAATATTCTAGTATAAATTGATTTAATTATTTGTCACTAAACTATAATAAATCCCTTTTCTAAAAGATATGTTTATCTTACTTTTCTTATCTTCATTTTTGTTGCTAACATGCTCATGACTTGAGGCTTACTGACAATTGTTTATGGAAACTAATTATGCTAGATCTCTAAATTGGCAACAGAAGCATAGACATACAAAAAGCTAATGAGAAAACAACTGCACAGTGGTAACCTCTGGAAGTCCATATATAGATATTTTTTTGTTGTATCAAGAAGATTGCCTTTCTGGAAACTTAAAAAATCAGTTATTCAAGTGCCGAGGTCAACAAATGTATCTACCCAATTGTTCAATCTCCTTCATCGACTTATTTCTAAAAACACTATTGGTATCCAGATATATTGAACATCTGGAAGCCTTTGGTGCTAACTGAAACTTAAAAATTTTGTAGTATGAGCCAGCAAGGTACTGGGCTGCTTGATTTAAAGCTACTGAATGGGCATACTTGCATTTTTAGAAGCTACCAAATGCCCAAAATTTTTGAACCTATTACTAGTAGCAGGTCCATTTAGTTTTTTTGTACCAATCTGACCCATCATGATGGATTATTATAACATATCTCCTTGAAGACTTGATGTCCTTGGCCATAATCATTTCTTAGTAGGCAACATGTGCATTATATGGAACTGCACCATTCATGGATGGGCCCTTTCAATTAGGGTCTAATAAACCAAAATTCATGATTCTAGGTCCTTTCTGACATTAATTTATCTTTTCAGAAATTTGGATATATGGGCCTTGACACATGGTACAAAATATTTGTCGAAGTTACTTAAAATTAGCTCATTCAGTTTTCTTTGAATCAAGTTACTCATCATTGTCTTCTGATATGGGACTATTGGGGGTCTAAACATATAAAATCCTGTGATAGAACTCAACATATTTGGTATGGGATATTTGGTACACAAATGTCATAAACAATGGGCACAGCTGTCTGTGCTTGCTTTCAGTTTCACAATAGCAAACAGTAGGGTGATATTTATCATTTATGGCTCAGATTATGTCTTCCTTTTTTTTATTAAATATTTATATTCAAGCCTTGGATTTGTCAGTTTGTGTTCAGTTCAGGGTTAAAAGGCTTTAACTGTGTGGTTATTGGTTTAATTCACTAAATGTCTATAGAGTTAGGTAGGTCTAAATTAACTCAGCTAAAGAGGTTTAACCTAGATAACTTGGGTAAATACCACCTAAAGGGTTGGTTAATCTCGTTTTGTTTGTTAATCTTGATAACCCACTATTGGAAACCAAATGAAAATGGATGAAGTTTGTTTGCCAGGTTAGGAAAATTATACCTTGTTATTTTAATAGCAAATTGGATGCAGCATTTGTGCAACCTGGGTGGTTTCATTTTCATCAGATCGAAGTAAATCTACACTGAGTATTTTTATTTATTATTTTGTTTAGAAGGGCATAATAGTTGAAATCTACCATTGGTAGATTTCTTTTCTGACATGTATAAATATTTTTTTTTATGGTATAACCTGCAATATAGATGTTTCAAATATCTACCTTTGTCTATATCATCATGCTTTGGTGATGCTTTATTTTACTTTCTCTGGACTTAATCTCAAGTTCTTTCTTATTTTGGGTCTTATAAGTAACAACAAATGAAACAGCTACTTCTGACTCAGTATGCAATTGGGTCTGCTGACTTGTAAATTGCAATTTTGGTAACTTAAATTGTCTCACATGTACTGAATTAAACTTTTATTACTTTGTTGCAGAACTTTTTTTTCCTTTGTCTCACATGAAATGATAAATTTTGTTGTCTCACATCAGCATATGTATACGGCCAAACAAGGATTTACTTTGAAGACTCTAAACTGGAATTGAATAGCATTTGCTCTTCTGATGTAAATTTAGCCCTTGATAGCGACTTGAATTTATTCAGGTGCCTAGGTCATCAAAGAAGTTACATGAGGATAATGAGTACGCTCTTTATACTGTGACACTCTTTCGGAAGGTTGCTGACAACTTCCGGAATAATGCACGTGAAAAAGGATTTCAGGCAAGTTTCTTTACGCAAGAAGATTTGCTTTAGTTATTTTGTGTCTCTTTAGAGGAAATATCGAAGTTCATCAGCATGTTAGAACTTTTCCTAGAGTTGTCAGAGAACTCACAGATGTGCATTTCTTTTCTTTTGAGATTTCTAAATGGTCAAGTTCTCTGGTGTTCTTTATTCACTTAGTTTTTAATGGATTTAGTTTTATGCTTCTCGTGGCTCAGATTCGGGAGTTTGAGTATAGTCCAGAAGCACAAGAGAGTAGGAAACAAGAGCTTGAAAAACTAATGCAGGACCAGGAGAGCAAGAGGAGCTCTCTTTTACAATGGTGTTATGCCAGTTATGGAGAGGTACACTTAACAGTTTAATTTAATTTGCTTATTGAATGTTCTTATGCTGCAATTCTGCCATTGTTCCTTTGTTTCTGGTTATTCAATTTTGAAGATTTAAAGCAGTGATGTCCACTGTCACAGAATTATTACAAGATTATTATGGTACATGACTGAACCAATGATATTTTAAAAGATAGAAGATGGTTACTATTTTCTTGGTAACTTTCCCGTATCTGTATAGAAGTATACATGGTCATCTTCTAGTCATTAATTATGTTTGATTGGATACATTTATTATAATGATTCTTGTATGTTCGTAAAGTGGCAATGATAGATTGTAACTTCAGAAGGAGAGAATCGATATAATTATTGAGCAAAAAGACCAGTTCAATCAAGTGAAGAAAAAAAAGAAAAGAAATAACAGTAGAAATAGCTTGTAATCTGAGGCCAGGAACTGGAGCAAGTTTGTTCCTAAAATGAGTTTGGTGCCAAGATATACCCATATATACTACAATTTTGATGAGTTGGTGTTTGAAAATTGGGTAATGTAGACAATCCATATGTTGCTGTTTCCATGTCTCTGAGTTATGTTCAAGAGACCTTGAATGTATATTTAAGACCACCTTTTTGATCGCCAGAGACATGCTTGATGCTTATGGTCTGGGCACATATCAAATTTTTCTAAATATTTCAGTTACCAATCATTTTGTCAATGTGTTGCATTGTATATCCCTTCTGTTTCTCACATCCTTTCTTCATGTCCAGTTTGGCTGATGTTTTCTATTTTCTGTTGTTTAGTGGTTGTAAAAGCCAAGGCATGCTTCTCTACAGATCAAATTTAGTGTTTCTATTAACTACTATAGTGATTTATTATGTCAGTTATCTGGATAAACACATTATAATTTGTATCATTATGTTCAATTATCAATTGCTGTTGTTTGAATTTCATGAATGTACATTTTTTTCTTTCATAAATCTGTAACTAATGACTAGTTCTATTGATTTGTTTTCACATTACTTTCTATGGTTAAAGCTCGAGGCTCAGTGTCAAGGAGTCCAAAACTGATCATTGCGGTTGGTCAAACCTGTGTGGTGCAATACATCTGTCATATCCTATCATAAATGTTGTTGTCAGTTGTGCTTCTTTAAAACTGTATCATGATCTTTTGCCTCTGCACCAGCCGCCAGTTACAGGAAAGGATTGAACTAAACACTGGCTTAATAGCTCACTGACAATCATATTGATGTCAAATTAATTGAATTCACATGGATTATTTCCTTATTGAAGAAAATAGCTAACCACAAGATTGGCGACTTATTTGAGTACTAAATGCACAGAAATGGGCGGCAGTTTTGCAAATGCCTTAAGCTGATGCATTTTTGTTCTCCAAATTTCTTTGGTTTAATTGGTTTCCGTTATTTTCTCCTTTTGATTTATTCCTGCACTGAGCTGTCAGTTCATAATGAGAATAGTGAAATTTGAATTCCATGGATTATTTCTTTAGAATAGAATGAACGACTCGTTCTGGAACGGAGATTCTTTGAATAGAATGAACGACCGTAACGGATGTTGGCTCAATCCGAAGGAAATTATGCGGAAGCTTTACAGAATTATTATGAAGCTATGCGACCAGAAATTGATCCCTATGATCGAAGTTATATACTCTATAACATAGGCCTTATACACACAAGCAACGGAGAGCATACAAAGGCTTTGGAATATTATTTCCGGGCACTAGAACGAAACCCATTCTTACCACAAGCTTTTAATAATATGGCCGTGATCTGTCATTACGTGCGACTATCTCCACTATAGAAAGAAGGAAAAAAAAGATCCAATCGACTAGTAAAGACTAGAAAAAATAGGCTTTCTACATATGCATCGTCTAAAGCAACGATTTTTATCAGCTGTAGCAAATAAAGAGACTTCACGAGAACCAAAATAGGAAGAAATAGATACAGCCTATATACTATACTCTATGGATAAAGGATTGAATTGATAGAGAAAGCACCGTAAAGATCAATTAACAAGCTATTGGGTCGATAGAGTTAATAACTGCTTTGCTTACTTATGCCATAATACGGGATAAAAGTTAGGAATCAACTTATGTAATAGAGTCGATCCACTAAAGTATTGAGCAGCGGTGTAGCATCAGATCCCAAAGATAGTAAGTTCTTTTTTCAGCTTTCTGTAATTATAAGTTGGTGGTCATATAAATGTATCAGATATGGACATATGAAAAGAATTTTGTACTTGTATGTGATATATAATGATTGTAAGAAGCATGTAGGATTTTGTACATTTGTGCTGCTCAAGTTTGGTAGGGATAAGAACAACACAGCTACCAGCATTAAGCTGTATGTTATGCACTAGGATGGAACATGACACCAATGCATTCTTTGCTTTAATACATCACTTGTGCATGTGCATTTCCTTGCAGGTTTTCAGTTCTTGGATGCACTTCTGTGCTGTTCGTGTCTTTGCAGAGAGCATTCTCAGATATGGGTTGCCACCATCATTTTTGGTACTAAATCAATTTTCCCTGTTTTGATTAGAAATCTCCAGTGTAAGTTGTGATGCAATTCTGCTGGTATCTTACAGGCTGTAGTATTGGCACCTTTGGTGAAAAGCGAGAAGAAAGTTCGTGGTATTCTAGAAGAGCTATGTGGAAATGTTAACAGGTAATTATATGGTTGTTAATATTATCATATTTGACTTGGATTAGGTATTCTCTAGAACATGTCATTGAGTCGTCATACTGATGTGCCTAATTTAAAATCTTATTTGGACTTGATTTTGCTTAGTTCAATGTTTTCTCACTAACTTTTTCTTTTTTGCCTTTCAGCTCCTATTGGAAATCTGAAGATGAAATTGGCCTGGCTGGCATAGGTGGTGAAGCTGAGGCTTATCCATATGTCTCTTTCACTATTAATCTTGTGTGATAGAAGAAAAGATTGAGCTCTGGATTTGATCGATCACAGATGGGTAAACTTATAGCCATCAGCATCATTGCATATTCTATTGTATTCTATACTTATGACGTCATATCCCCAATACTTTTCATCTATGTGTTATTTTTCATAATTTTGTTCGAGGCTCTGCTGTTCAATAATGTAATATTATTGAAGTTGATTTTTGCACTCATCCTGAACATCGGATCCTTTTCATTCAAATAAATGGCCATGTATGATGGCTATTGCAATTAGATTCTGCTGGCTAAGCTTATGTTGTATCTGTAGAATTTGCCTGTTTTGTCATTGATTTGTAGAACTCGAACGCAAATATCGATGACAGATTTTTTGCAGTATTGACATGTTGATAAGGACACCCGCGGCGAACCCGCAATGTAGCACCTTTGTTGCTCATTGTTTGTCGTCATCCTTTGCCGCATACGATGCTAACTATTAGCGAGGCATAGTGCAGCCGAACAGTCTCATTTTGGTTTGTAATTTGCCTTTGTCTTTTTTTTTTTTGTACATGCAGTTCGCAGAAATATTTCGTTGATTGCTAGCAGTCCCGAGTTGAAACCTGTCCCTTTCTCTCATGCCACGGTAGGTTTTGGGTGTCGTTAGGTGGCAGAGAAAATGTCAGCTGCTACATAGTAGTTGAAGTTCAAGAAAATGTCAGCTATGTAGTAGTTTAAGAAAATGTCAGGTATCAAAGAGGTAAGCAACTAAAAGCGAGCCAGGCTCAACGACCAAGTTGACACCATGAAAAGAAAATAAATATGCTGAATCAAGTGACACTGCCTGCCACCCCTTTTGCGTGGCCGCTCCTGAAGGTCAAGCAAGGAATCTGGGAGAACCAAGCGGCAAGCAAGGAATCTGGGGGAACCAAGCGGGGAGCATTGAAGAAGGGAAGGCTATGATGTTCACAGAGAGTAAATTGAAGGGTCGAAATAATATCGCATTACATTTTTGGGCAACTATTATTAGTACAAGGGAAGGGATTTCAGATCGTAGCAGCCACCGAGTAGGTGGAAGCTTATGGTCGTGCATGTGATAATAATACATCTATATGATGCCTGATAGCAGCTATCATGGCGTAAGATCGTTTTGGGGGAGCAATATATTTAGAGCAACATCCATATTTATGGAGTTAGGCTATAAAATTATTTGGCGACCACAACACGATCAATTGGTTGACTTGCAACCCTCACGCGTGGTATTTGGGCTAAGATTTTGAACTCCCTTGGGCTTGTCCTGCCCAGCGTACCACGCAGCATAAAAGAAAACTATTGCGTGGCAGAACGGTTTGTGCGTCACTGCGTCTTCGAGAACCAAACTGCATCATCCCAGGGTGCTGCAGACAGGTCTGCTGGCTGCTGTATGCAGATTAATCCACGCTCCTCCGGCCAGTTGCTTTCCGGCTCGGGGATGCCCAGGCGATGCGATTCATTCCCTGGCCTCGTTGGCCGACGGAGCTCATGCCCAACTGTTCCCTCGAAACAGACACAGTTATGTCTCTCTCATATCACGCTTCATCTAATAAATCACGACTTCCAAGGTGACGCAAAAACAAAAACAAAAACAAAAACAAAAACAAAACAAAACAATTCGAAAAAAAGAACGCGAGAGAGCACTGTAGCCGATTTGATTCTGTGGTTTAATTGGAGCTCCCTCCCAATTATGTGCGGAGCAAAGCAATAGAAAGCATCCAGTGTGAGTTTGTGATTCATGCCTATTGCTGTCACCAATTGTTGCCACATTGCCCTCTGTATGAGGTGGAGCGTTGACCATACAAGTCTGGTTGTGTCAAGGACTATTGTCCCCAATTATGCATTACTCGTCAATGTTCGAAGAGACGTACTTTTATATTTGTTGACATTGGCCCCAATTACGTAAAGAAAATGTCCGCAGTAGGACGTGTTTCTTTTAAATTATTATTTAAAGGTATTAAAAATTGATTTAATCGTAATCTATCACGATATGTCTAAAATAATATGACATCTTTTTTTTACTCATATCGAGGTTTAGATAGAAGTTGATACCAAAGAAACACCATCTGAGAATAAAATTTATTATCAGATTGGCCTAGAGATTGTTTCGAAAATATAATATTTATTGAGCTAGATAACTTAAAGCATATCGAATACTAACAACTTCCAAACGTGATATCTCTGATCAGTTTGGAGAAGAACAGCGTAGTGTCGTCAAAGGGAATAGAATAATTCGTCGAAGAGATCGAGCGTCGGAGAGGAGAACGACAAGTAATCGCCAAACAGAGCAAAACAAAGATTAAATGTAATTATCTAATATTATGGGTATGCAGGAGAGAGAAAACCATATTAAAGAGATGTCTTTGAGGAAATATTATGGAGAGGCTTTGATTGTTAGGATAGTAAATGATAGAGGGGGGGGGGGAGAGTGGGGAGAGAAGAATCATTCTATAATAAAATCGTATTAAAATTATTTTTAACTTAGAAAGTAAGTATAGTGTAGTGAGCAATTAAATTAGTAAACAATGTTAAAAAAGAGTATAAAAGAAAATTAAGTTTTTACTTTTCTTTGAAATATGCAAGCTAACAATTTTTTACTTCTCTTTGAAATGTGCAATCAAGTTTTACTTCTCTTTATAATATACAAGCTAGCAATTGTTTTGCTTCTCTTTACAAACTACTACTTATCTCTCTCCCATTCTATTGCCATCAAAAAGAAGAAAGGATATCATGAATTCATGGTGCTATCAATGCAATATATTAATATCAAAGGTAAGTTTAAATCATTTGATGATAGGGTATACATGCCATGAAATAAATAGATCTCAAGTTATAAATACCAAGAAATCAAGATATGATTTGGATAAATTTCCTTCTAAAAAATCTCAAGTCAAGAATATGGAGAAATAAATTTGGAAAAATATCCTCTTTAGTAAATAACAAAAGGAAAGAATTATAGGAGATCAAGTAGTAAAAGATTTGATTCATACAAAAGAAATCTCAAATCATGAATATCAAAAAATTAAGATAATGATTCATTTGAAAAAAAATCATATAAAAAGAATTCATGTTAGAAGATTTAACATGTCTAATGCTCTTCTAATGAAATCAAATTGTTCCTTAATGGTTTAGTAAATACATCTGCTAGTTGATATTTTGTATCAACAAATTTCAAGGATATATCATGAATGTTGAATGAGATCTTTTGATAAGCAAATAGCACTAGTGTCATCACATTTTATAGGTACATTTTTCAAGCATGGTCCATAGTCTTCTAAAGTTTTTTTTATCCAAATTACTTGTGCACAGCATGCACCTGCTACTATATATTCAGTCTCAGCTATAGATAATACAACAGAATTTTACTTTTTAGAAAACTAATAAATAAGTGCATATCCTAGAAATTGATAAGTTTCAAAGATACTTTTCTATCTATTCTACATCCTGTAAAGTTAGCATCAGAATATATAATCAAATCAAAATTTTTAGATTTTAGATACCATAATCTTAGATTTGGAGTTCTTTTTAAGTATCTAATTTTTTTTTAACTGTTATTTAGGATTAGATTGAAATCTAGCATAAAGTCCAATACTAAATATTATATCAAGTCTAGTTATAGTAAGATATTGCAAGTTACCTATTATACCTCTATAAGTCTTTTGATCAAAGCATTCTCCTTCATTGTCTATATCTAACTTGATAGAGATACTCATTGGTGTGTTAATAACCTTAGCACTATCTATGTAAAATTATTTTAATAGCTCTAAAGTATACTTCATTTGACTAATGAAAATTTCATCAACATGCATAGACAAGGAGTATCCTTATGATTTCAAGTCTTGCCATAGGAGCAAAGATTTCTTTATAGTCTATACCATCTTCTTGGTTGAAACCTTTGGCCACTAATCTAGCCTTGTTTCGAGCTATGATTCTAAGTTCATCTTGCTTATTCCTAAAGACCCATTTAGTGCCAATTACAAGATGATCACTCAGTCTAGGAATAAGTGTTCAAACCTTATTTGTCTCAAATTAATTTAATTCTTTATGCATTGCAAAAACCCATAAGTCATTTTTAAGAGTATCGTTAATGTATTTATGTTCAATTTGAGATAAAAAAAATAACATTTGTATAAATTTTTTTAAAAGAAAAGCAAGTTTAAACACCTTTTGATGTATCTCTGAATATTAACTTCTTAGAATGTGTATCTACATACTTTCATTCCTTGGGGAAGGACTCTTTGGAAGTAGATGCATCTAAGTTGCTTAGGAGAGGAGGATTCAAATTCAATGTATCAAATTTAAAATCAACATCAAAATTATTTTTTTTAAATTCAGAAGGCTCATTGAAAAATAACATAGATAGATTCATCAATAACTAAAGTTCTTTTATTGAAAACATGATAAGCTCTAGAAACAGATAAATATCCAAGAAAAATATCTTTATCAAATTTTGAATCAAATTTTCCTAAGACATCATTTTCATTTAAAATAAAATATTTATAATAAAAAATTTTAAAATATAAAATACTAGGTCTTTTATTATTCCATAATTCATATGGAGTTTTAGATAGGAGAGGCCTTATGAGAACCCTGTTTATAATATAGCATGCTGTGTTAATGGCTTCGGCCTAAAAATATTTAGGTAAACTATGTTCATTAAGCATGGTTTTTGTCATCTCTTGTAAACTCATATTTTTTCTCTCAACAATTCCATTTTGTTATAGATTTCTTGGAGTAAAGAAATTATGGTCATACCCATTTGAATCAAAAAATTCTTAAAAATTATGGTTTTTAAATTCACCAACATGATCACTATCAATAAAAGAAATCATAAAACCTTTTTCATTTTGAACTTATTTGTAAAACTTTATAAAATATTTAAAATAATTACTTTTATATGCCAAGAAGTATGTCCAAGTATATCTACTATAATCATAAATAATCACAAAAGTATATTTATTACCTTTCTAAACTTGTGACATCAATTGGTCTAAATAAATCCATATGAATTAATTATAACAATCTAGAGGTACTTGATTTTTAAGTTTTAAAGCTACTCTTTATTTGTTTATCTAGTTAGCATGCATCACAAACCCTATCTTTGAGAAATTTAATGTTAGGCATTCCTCTTATGAGTTTTTTAGCTGTAATTTATGAGATCAATTTCATATTTACATGACCTAATCTCCTATACCAAAGTTATGCATCATTGTTTAAAATCAAAAAATATGTTTCATCACAAAAATCATTAAGATTAATAATATACACATTATTATTCCTTAAAGCAATCATAGATTTATTTTTGTATGGTATCTCTAAAATGTAAGCATTAGATTCAAATTTAATATTATATTTCTTATCACACAATTGACTAATTCTTAATAAATTATATTTTAAATCATCTACTAAAAGAATATCTTCAATCAAGAGATTTGATTTGTTACATATATTTCCTTTGCCAATAATTTTTCTTTTGTTGTTGTTTCCGAAGGTGATATATCATTCATCTTAGCTAGTGAGCTTAGAGAAATATGTTGGATCTCCGATCATGTGCCTTGAGCATCCACTATCAATATACCATCTCTTGCTCCTAGCTTTCAATTGTAGATATATCTATAAGAAAGGGGGGTTTTCTTTAGGTACCTATTTAATTTTAGGTTCCTCATGATTAAATATACCTATCTTGACTTTTGACATTAAGTCATTTATAGTTCCTTTAGGAACCCAAACTAATTTATGTGAGCTATATTTTTTAAATACACATTTATAAGCATAATGACCACACATCTACCATAAAAATTATATTTAAATTTAGGAAAAATATGTAATGTAGGTCCTTTAACAAATGTAGTTACCTTTTGTTAAGTGTTACTACTTATGAAGCTAATTCCTTCCTTTCTATGCATATGACCATTATTAGCAAGAATCATGTTTAATGATTTGTTACTAATTTTTAATTTTTTTAATATTTATTATAATAACATATTTTTCTTTTTGATTGAGTCTAACTCTTCATATTTAGTGCAAGAAGTTAACATGTAATTATTATACTCATTTTTTAATTTATCAAATTTACTAGAGAGAGAAATATGATCCTTTTTTAGTAATTTATATTTCTTACCAACTAATTTAAGTTCATCATATAAATTATGAAATGCATCAATTAATTCATTATAAGGTAAAGATATTTTAGTTAAGTCACATACCTCATTGTTGAAAGTCATCAATATGTAGTTCGCTACTTCGTCTTTATTGGTTTGCTCTTCGTCTTCTGATGCACTTAATTCATCTCAAGTCATCTTGAGTATTTTTTTTCTTCTTTTATGCTAGCAGCTTTTTCTTCAGTTGTGAATACTCATTTTTGAAGTGTTTTGGATTCTTACATTCATAGCAAATAATTATGTCTTTTTTTTAGTTTGTTTTTATTTTTAGAGTCTTGTTTTATATGATTTGTTTTGTTCCTTTTCATGAACTTTTTAAATTTTCTTATGAGTGCCAAGTCATCATCATCACTTGAGCTTTTGCTGTAGTGACCTTCTTTGGTTCTAAGTGCAATATATCCTTCCTGTTCTTTAAAAGATTGTTATCATATTTGTCATGTGCCTTGTAGGTCATTTTATAGGTCATTAATGACCTTATAAGTTCTTCAAGAAAAAATTATTTAAATCCTTTGCTTCTTGAATTATAGTCACTTTTGGATCCTAACTTTTTAGAAGAGATCTTAAGATTTTATTAACAAGTTCAAGATTAGTATAACTTTTACCAAGAGCTTTCAAACCATTGACAACATTCGTAAAATGAGTGTATATGTCACTAATGATTTTGTTTGGCTTCATTTTAAATAATTCATAATTATGCATCAAAAGATTAATCTTAGATTCTTTAACTCTATTTGTGCCTTCTGCTTGTTATAGGTAACCTACAAGCCAATCACGTGAGTGATGACACCTGTAACACGCTACGTCAATCTTTTTGCTTATGATTATTGATATTTTCTCACATTATTTATATGTATATTTTGATGTCATTAGATCTATGCAAAGGGAATCGGATCATGATGAGATCATAATAATGAGACATATGCACCTTTAAACACAAACCCTAAATAATCTCGATCATAGGTTACTCGAGAGGGACATCGAGATAACCGGATAGAATAGTATGCTGTATACCCATCCATCTGATGGAGGTGGCTGGTCTCATAGCTACTCGTGTGGGGACACTAAGGATACAGTATAGGTGCTCATTAGAGAATGAGTTCACTAATTGATCCGCTTATGGAATATTGGATGGTCATTGATACATCACATCAGATAGCGATTCTGTAGTCCCAGTAGTATATCTGGTCCTTAGACTTGAGACGCCAAGAAAGTCTTGTATGAGTAATCTACTCTTTGATACCAGACTTATAGGTTTGGAAGTTACAGATCTAATACAATCGGTTATTGGGAGTGATAGCCAACTTTACGATGGCTATTGAGTGTCATTAGAGGATCATCCGCTCTCAGCATCATAAGAGAAATATCTCATGTATTCTTGCTCAGGTAAATCCTTGGCCAGAGTCATTCGGATTGAGAGAAAAAAAGTTCTCCAGGAGAATTCGATTAGAGCGAGACTTGATTGGAAACCGTATGGGCCTGATAGCCCGATATATGGTTTCTAGGATATTAGATAGATGAGAGACTATAGATACATGGTAATTGAGGATAGATAAGTCCAAATGATTGGATTCCCCTATATTGTCTAGGGACTGCGGCGTAGTGGCCTAGTAGTACATTCGTAGTCGATGAGTCGAGTGAATTATTATAGAGATAATAATTCACTGAGTCAGAAGGAATTCTGATAGGTATGACTCACGGTCAGCTCGATATTGGGCCTAAAAGGTCATACACTTATGGCAGGTGTTGCAACAAGTAGAGGTTCGGATATGAGATATCCACTAGAGCCCCTATCTTATCCAATAAACCCTTATATTATTGGATCCTATGGATGAAATCCAATAAGAACTAGATTATTGGGTATAGACCCATTAATCTAAGAGGCTTGGGTAATTGGATGGAGATCCAATACCCAGTAGAGCTAAATCCATTAGGGTTGATAGGGGGCCTCTATAAATAGGAGGGAACCAAAGGCTCAGAGGTTGGGGTTCTCTTCGTAACTATTGTTGGGAAATCCACAGGGGGCGACATCTCATGTGTAACGGAAGAATAGAAAAATAAAAACCTTGGATTTCCATGAAAGGTTCTGTCATCGTGCGAAGATCGGTGCATCAAAACAAATCTGTGAAAACTAGATGTATAAAAGAAAATACCTAGGGTGATCGAATATCCCTAAATCCTTACAGAACTGTAGGAAGGATGAAGGAGGTCAAGCGTCCTCCTCTTTAGCGGTATCCACATGGTAGGGACTGCGACGATGCACCTCTCTAGGGAGAGGAGAATATGAGGTGGCTACCAAAAGAACCCCCAACCTATAAAGCTTTGGTTCCCTCCTATTTATAGAGGCCCCTTGTAAACCCTAATGGATCTTGTCCTATTGGGTATTGGATCTCCATCCAATTACCGAAGCCTCTTGGATTAGTGGGTCTCTACCCAATAATCTCTTATTAGCAATTATTGGATCTCATCTTAGGATCCAATAATTCAGGGGCTTAATGGATATCCAATAAGATAAGGGCTCCAACGGATATCTCATATTCGAACCTCTACTCGTCGTAACACCTACCATATGTGTATGACCCTCTAGGCCCAATATCGAGCTGGCCATGAGTCATACTTGTCAGAACTCCTTCTGACTTGGTGAATTATTATAGAGATAATAATTCACCAAACTCATCGATTGCGGACGTACTAGGCCACTACGCCGCAGCCCCCAGATGATATAGGGGAATCCAATCCTTTAGACCTATCTGTCCTCAATTACCATGTATCTATAGTCCTACATCCATCTAATATCCCAGAGACCATATACCGGGCATGGTGCTGTGAGACTCATACGGTCTCTCCTCGAGTCTTGCTCTTGTCGGATTCTCTCAGAGAACTCTTTCTCTCTCAATTCGAATAACTTTGGCCAAGAATTTGTTCGAGCAAGAATACATAGGATATTCCTCTCATGATACCGAGAGTGGATGATCCTCTATTGACACTTAATGGCCCTCGTAAGGTTGACTACCACTCCCAATAACCGATTGTACTAGATCTGAAACTTTCCAAACCTATAAGTTCAATATCAAAGAGTGGAGTACTCATACAGGACATCCTTAATGTCTCAAGTCTAAGGACTAGATACACTACTAAGACTACGGAATCGCTATCTGACGTGAGGTATTAATAACTATCCAGCATTATGTGGCGAATCAATCAGTGAACTCATTCCCCAATGAGCACCTGCACGGTACCCTTAGTGTCCCCACACGAGTAGTTATGAGACCAGCCACCTCCATCATATGGATGAGTATATAGAACACCAGTCTATCCAATTATCTTGATGTCCCTCTCGAGTAACCTATGAACAGGATTATTTATGGTCTATGTTTAAAGGTGAATCGGTCTCATTATCGTGATCTCATCATGATCCGATTCCCATTGCACAGATCCAAGGACATCACAATATATGCAACACACAAGATAAAGTGATAAAATACCTAATAATAAGTAAAGAGAAAGAATGCATATCAAGTCACAAGTGCCATCACTCATGTGATTGGCTTGTAGGGCACATATGACTAGTAATCTCCCACTTGACCAAATGCCAATCACCAACATGTCTGATCCTATCATACCTCTGTGATGCTTAAAGATAATATAAGTCAATGGCTCTGTCAGTGGATCTATAATGTTATCTTCGGATGGAACTCTTTCCACTACTACATCTCTTCGGGCCACGATCTCTCTAATAAGCTAGAACCTCCTCAAAATACTTTTGATGAGACCTGGGTTCTCTTATTTGAGTAATCGCCCCGTATTTGTCACAATTTAAGGGAATCAGCTTTTCGTTGCTCAACATGACTCCCAAATCTATGATGAACTTCTTCATCCAGACTCCCTCCTTTGTTGCCTTTACCATAGCAGTTTATTTCGCCTCTATGGTTGAGTCAGCAATAGTGTCTTGCTTGGAACTCTTCCAGCATACTGCTCCTCCATTCAGGGTGAACACATAACCTAAATTAGACTTAATATCATCGATATCGAATTGGAAGCTTGAGTCCGTATGGCCCTCAACCCTGAGGCTACTCTCTCTATATACCAGTAAAAGATCCTTAGTCCTTCTCAAGTACTTAAGGATACATTTTACTATTTTTCAGTGCTCCAAGCCTAGATCTGCCTAACACCTGCTCATGACACTCAGAGCATGCACTATATCAGGCCTGGTACATAGCATAGTATACATGATAGATCCTATCGCTGATGCATATGGTATCATATCCATGTGTGCCCTTTCTTCAGGAGTCTTTGGGGACATACTCCTAGAAAGTGATATTCTATGTCTCATTGGTATGAGACCTCCCTTGGAATTTTCAATGCTAAACCTTTTGATAATAGTATCTATATACCTATACTAGGGCAAGCCAAGCATTCTTTTGGATATATCTCTGTAGATCTGTAAACCCAATATGCAGGATACTTTCCCTAAGTCCTTCATGGAGAAGTGCCTAGATAGCCAAGCTTTTACTATGGAGAGCATTCCTACATCATTCCCAATAATTAGGATGTTAACCATATATAATACCAAAAAGGTGATAGTGCTCTCACTTACCTTCCTAAATACACAAGGCTCATCTTCATTCTTAATGAAGTCATAAGATCTTATCGCCTTATCAAATCTTATGTTCCAACTTTGGAAAGCTTGCTTTAGTCCATAGATGGGCCTAAGCAACCTGCACACCTTATCTGAGTTATCCCTGGATACGAATCCCTCAGGCTGTATCATATATACCTCCCGAATACGGTTTTAACATCCATCTGACAGATCTCATAATTATAGTGTGCTGCAATAGCCAATAGAATTCGAATGAATTTTAGCATGGCTACAGGTGAGAAAGTTTCGTCATAGTCAATACCTTGCTTTTGACGATACCCCTTAGCCACTAGCCTTGCTTTATAGGTCTTGACCTTTCCATTTACTTCAATCTTCTTTTTGAAGATTCACTTACAACCAATGGGTACAATACCCTCGGGTGCATCAACTAGGTTCCAAACTTTGTTAGAGTACATGAA
Source organism: Musa beccarii (assembly GCA_024322285.1). Lineage (NCBI taxonomy): Eukaryota > Viridiplantae > Streptophyta > Magnoliopsida > Zingiberales > Musaceae > Musa > Musa beccarii. Next base: position 36,427,155 of record CM044399.1, on the reverse strand, counting down.
ATCCATTTATGAATTCATGGCTTCTTGCCATTTTCCGGAGTCTATGCTCATAATAGCCTCCTCGCAGGTTTGAGGATCAATATCCTTAACATCTTCTCCTCTGATACCTCTCACATATCTCTCAGGAGGATGGGATACTCTACCGGACCTACGTAAAGTTGGAACTTGTGTGCTAGGTATCTGAATAGATTTTGGCTGTGGAATGGTGCTTGAGCTAGGTTCTCCAATCTTGCTCAACTCTATTATGCTGCCACTATCTCCATCAAGAATGTGTTCCTTCTCAAGGAACACTACTCTCTTGGCTATAAAGACCTTTTAGTTCTCAGGGTGATAGAAATAATACCCACAAGTTTCCTTGGGGTATCCCACGAACTTGTACTATTTCATCCTGGATTCTAACTTGTCGGGGTTGTGTCTTTTGATGTGGGCAGGGCAGTCCCAAATCTTAATAACCTTAAGATCGGACTTCTTCCCATTCAATATCTCATATGGAGTAGACATTACTAACTTAGTTGGAATTCTGTTCAAAAGGTACGCTACGGTCTCTAGGGCAAATCCCCAGAATGAGATGGGTAGGTCGGCAAAACTCATCATGGAATACACCATATCTAACAGGGTGTAATTCCTCCTTTCTGATACACCATTAAGCTGCGGTGTACAAGGAGGTGTCCATTAGGATAAAATCCCATTGTCTTTGAGGAACTAGGTGAACTCTGTACTTAAGTACTCACCTCCTCAATCTAATCGAAGGGTTTTAATACTCTTTTCTGTTTGGTTCTCCACTTCATTCTTATATTCCCTATATTTCTCAAAAGCCTCAGACTTGTACTTCATCAAGTACACATGTTCGTATCTTGAGAAATCATTAGTGAAAGTAATGAAGTAGGAGTAAACACCTATGGCATGAGTCGATATGGGACCACATACATCACTATGTATGAGTTCCAGTAACTCAATAGCTCTCTCTCTAATTCCACTAAATAGAGAGTTGGTCATCTTTCTCTGAAGGCAAGGTTTATAAGTCGCATATGACTTACAGTCAAATGGATCTAGATATCTATTCTTTAGTAACTTTTGAATTCTTCCCTCATAGATGTGACCTAGCCTATAATGCCACCGATATGCATTGTTCACCCCTTCTCGTTTCCTCTTAGACTCACTTATACTCATGATATGTAGAGCTGTATCTAGTATAAATAAACCATTATGTAATGTTCCTCTCATGATGATCTCATCATCTAATATTATTGAACAACCATTGGTCTCAAAAACTAATTTATATCCACTAACTGTCAAACATGAAAGAGAAATAATATTTTTGATAATAGAAGGAACATAATAGCATGCATCTAATGCTATAATAGCTCTACCAGGTAGATGTAAGGTGACATTGCCAATAGCCACTATAGAAACCTTTGGTCTATTGCCCATCTTAAGGTCCATCTCGCCTCTGTTCAATCTCCTAGGTCCTGCTAGAACTTGTAACGAATTATAGATATGATAAGCACTCCTGGTATCCAATACCCATGTGTTATTATAAGATTCTGACAAATAGAGACTAATCATGAATGTACCTAAAGCTTCTCCAAGCTTCTGTTTCACCCTCTCTGTAAGGTACTCTTTGCAGTTCCTCTTCCAGTATTTGTCTTTGCCGCAATGGAAGCATTGGCCTTTGTCCTTTGTTAGATCCTTCTTGGTAACCTTTGTCTTACCCATTTTGCCCTTGCCCTTGTCCTTCTTAAGGGACTTCTCAGCCTTCCTTTTCTTTCTGGTCTCACCAGCATAGAGAACTAGCTTCTCTTTTTTGATGGTGCTCTCTGCTTCTCTCAACATATTGAGGAGCTTTGGGAGGGTCACCTCAAGCTTGTTTATATTAAAATTCATTATAAACTGAGAAAAAGAATCTGGTAGGGACTGAAGCACAAGACTCACATGCAGGTTATCCTCTAGGACCATTCCTAGACCTGTGAGTTTCTCGATCCACTCAATCATCTTAAGGACATGGTTCTGAACCGGTGTCCCCTCAGTCATCCTAGTATGGAAAAGACTCTTTGATATCTCATATCGTTGAGTTCTTCCTTGTTCCTCAAATAGTTTACAGAGATGCTAGAGTATAGAATTAGCATCCATATTTTCATGTTGCCTCTGTAACTCAGTAGTCATAGAGGCCAACATATAACACTAACAAGAGTGGAATCATCTATGTACTTCACATAATGAGCGATCTCATCCTCGCTTGCCCCTTCGTCGGGCGTAGGGATCACTGTATCAAGGATGTATGCGATTTTCTCCACCGTGAGAATGATTCTCAGATTGTGAAGTCAATCCGTATAATTTGGACTAGTGAGGCGGTTGGCATCAAGTATACCACGTGAAGGATTTGAAAGCGATATTTTTCTGAAAATAAAGATGTAGCAAAAATAAATAACATGCAGACTTTATAAAACTTAAACAGTTAAGATAAGGACTTCTATCTTAATGTTCTCTCACTAATTTTTTGCGAGACACACAACACCCTCCGATATATAAATCGGAGACCCCTAGCGGATCTCTAGTGGGGATCGGGATCCAATCGGCGTCTTAACGTAATCTCGAGGGACCCGACCAATCACGTTAAGCCCATAAATGTAGGAAACTCTTGCCAATCACAACTTCTTATGATTCCCGTCCTGTTCGGCCTCCGAACCACCATGGCCTCGAGGGACTCGACCAACCATGATGTTCAGTTAATTCATCACTATCGTTACAAGATGAGTCTGATTCGATGATATACTCTCGAGGGACTCGACCAAGTATACCATGTCCTTAGGTCACCGGTGATATCTCTATGTCATAGATAAGATAGCGAAATGCGATATAGGTGAGTCTCGAGGGACTCGACTAACTCAACGTACACTGGGAATCAGTTCCTATCTATAACGATGGAAGGCCACGTGGGTCAATCTAATTACCTCACGTTTATCGATTTAATATTATTAATAGAGGAGATTTTGATTTGGTCTCCTAACATAATGTGTCACACACATACATATTTAATATATATATCTACATCACATGTAAATATATATATCTAGTAGTTATATAATCAATCATGCATCACATGAGCAATCATACCAGATGATCATGGAGCATATCCTAATGTGATCAAGCCTGAGCCAGTGGGCTTAATTACTCACATCAAGATCTATGTATGCATCGACGCATCTCCATGCCCTGTGATCGTCCATCTCGCTTTGTCGGTTTCGTCGGCATGTTAATGCATCTCCATACATTAGATCATTCGTCTCGGCCTCGTGGGTCCTGCTATCATTTCTACACTTCCGCTGTACCTCTTCATGTAATTACAACATAATTACAAGCACATAGGCCCGATAATAAATAAGAAAAATATAGGCTCTTAAGTCCAGTAATAATAATCACATGTACACACATCACATCACACGGTCCATGATCATCTATCCACATCATACATCACATGTATATATTATTATATACGACTACTAGATAAATAATAATAGTTAATTAAATATTTTAATTAACTAATATTTTTCTAAAATCAGGAACATAAAGGAAATTTTCTAAATTTTAAAGAGTATTTTGGTCATTTGACCAAAAGGATAAAATTAGAATTTTTAAAATTATAAGGGGTATTTTGGTAATTTTATTAAATGGGACAGAAATCAAAATTTCTGAAATTCTTAGGGCCAAAATTATCTTTTGCCTAGAAAAAAACCCTAATCCATCCTTTGCAGCATTGTGGTTGTGGCCATCACCACCTTACCGATGGCGGCCATGCGCGCGGGCTGCCGTGTGGGAAAGGGGCGCCTCCCGTGCTTGCGGGCGGCGCTGTTGCTGCATGTAGGCACTACCCCACGGGCTCCCCACCGGCACCCCTGCGGCATTGCCACGCGGGCGTCTCCACGAGCAGGCATCGCCTGTTAGGATTGGACAATCACTAAGAGGGGGGGGGGTGAATTAGAGCAGTGGATTAAAACGTAAGTTCGAAACCAATTTCGATAAAATGGTTAGTTCGTATGAAAACTTCGATCTGACGAAAGATGACTTGGTTGAAGTTGCTTGAGTAAAGATAAAGAAAAACTGAATGGTTTGCAGCCAAGTAAAAAGATGAAACAAAAATTTAAACACTCACATTCAGGAACGCCACGATGTATAGTGGTTCGATCAAAGTAACCTATACCCACTTCCGAAGTCTTCTCCGATGAGGCTCCCAACTTCCACTAGCAAATCCTTTTGAAGGGGAAGGACCAAACACCCCTCTTACAACCCTTTTACAAGAAGTTCACACTCTTACAGATTTTCCAAAGAGAAAGAAGAGGTGAACACAAGCTATTGAAAATAAGACTTTTGGAAGACTTTAGCTCAATTTCTAACTCTCAAAAAGGGTGTCTTTTCAGTTGAGAATGGGGGGTATTTAAAGATCCAAAGTGGATTCAAATTTGGGCTTTAAATTTGAAATCAATTTGAATTTCCTGGTGCTGGCGGTGCTACCACCTGTCAAGGGCGGTGCTCTGCTTTGTCGATCCGCCAGATCCCACAAAGCATAGGTGGTACCACCGCCCAAGGCAGGCGGTACTACCACCACTGCACACATGCACTGGGCGGTACCACTGCCCCAGCACTCGGCTGCCAGGCAGTTACACCGCTTGGAATAGGCAATTCTACCGCCTGGCCCATTCAGCGATGCTGAATGGGCCTTGTTTTAGGCCCAAATTAGCCCAGTAAGAGCCCGGTTGGCCCTTACTAGGTTTGAGCAGGATTAATTCGAAATCCTTGCCCTAATTACGTGCCAACTACGAAATTGAAACATAATTAATAGTGATTTGAACCGACATTCTTCAAGTCTTATTTCGGCAAGCTTTACGATGAGATTCCGGCGGTCTTCCGATACTTCCCTCGGATTTCTTCCGGCGGATTCCCAGCATGCTCCCGGATTTGTATGGCGAGCTCAACGAGTCTTCGGTAAGCTTCCGAACCTTCTCGGCAAACTCCGCAAACCTTCGACGATCTTTGCGGTGAACTTCCGAAAACTTCGGTAAGTCCCTGATTCGATCTCGGTTTATTCCGGCAACACTTTCGACGATCCTTTGGACTTTCGATGAACTCTTGAACACCCGACAGGCTTGACCTCGGCAAATCGCTTTATGTTTCTAACCCATCGTAGTTAATCCTGCACACATATTTTGACAATATAGATTAGCACAAATATTTCACCAATTGATTTCATCATCAAAATCCAAGATTCAACACTGCCTTCTCAGGTGGCCTTGCCCCCTGTGCGGACCGCCCCTACGGGTGGCTACAGGCGTTGCCTGCTGGTCGCGGGCGGTGGCGGTCACCCCTGCGGGCGTCACCCGCCCCATGCAGGCAGGACGCCTATGTAGGAAGCCTGTAGGCGCTGCCTGCTTGGTGGCCAACACCGGCCACTAGCGACCCCTAAGCGCATAACCATGGCTACAAGCAGCCTTTGGCTGTTCTGCGAGTGCAGCAAGAGCACCAACAGTTGCTGCCCTTCCTCACCACTTTTGCACCAATGATTTTAATGAAAAATTTATTCTAAATCACAACATATGCAGTTTAAGATCCGATCTTCGCACAAATAACCTGGCTCTGATACCACTGTTGAGAAATTCGTAGGGGGTGACATTTCATGCGCTGCAGAAGAAAAGAAAAATAAAAACCTTGGATTTTCATGAAAGGTTCTGTCATCATGAGAAGATCGGTGTGTTAAAACAAATCTGTGAAAACTGCATGTGTAAAAGAAAATGCCTAGAGAGATCGTATATCCCCGAATCCCTACAAATTTGTAGAAAGGATGAAGGAGGTCAAGTGTCCTCCTCTCTAGCTGTATCCACACGGTAGGGACTGTGACAATGCACCTCTTTTGGGAGAGGAGAATAGGAGGTGGCCACCAAAAGAACCCTCAGCCTATAGAGCTTTGGTTCCCTTTTATTTATAGAGGCCCTCTATAAACCCTAATGGATATTGCCCTGTTGGGTATTGGATCTCCATCCAATTACCCAAGCCTCTTAGATTAGTGGGTTTCTACCTAATAATCTCTTATTAGCAATTATTGGATCTCATTTGAGGATCCAATAATTCATGAGCTTAATGGATATCCAATAAGATAGGGGCTCCAGCGGATATCTCATATCCGAACCTCTACTCGTCGCAACACCTACCATATGTGTGACCCTCTAGGCCCAATATCGATCTGGTCGTGAGTTATACTTGTCAGAACTCCTTTTGACTTAGTGAATTATTATCTCTATAATAATTCACCCAACTTATCGATTGCGGACGTACTAGGCCACTACGCCATAGCCCCCAGACAATACAGGGGAATCCAATCCTTTGGACCTATCTGTCCTCAATAACTATTTGTCTATAGTACCTCATCCATCTAATATCCCAAAGATCCTATACCAAGCATGGTGCTGTCAGGTCTATACGGTCTCTCCTCGAGTCTTGCTCTTGTCGGAGTCTCCCGGAGAACTCTTTCTCTCTCAATCCGAATAACCTTGACGAGTAAGAATACATGGGATATTTCTCTCATGATACCGAGAGCGGATGATCCTCTATTGACACTCAATAGCCCTTGTAAAGTTGGCTACCACTCCCAATAACCAGTTGTACTAGATCTAGAACTTTCCAAACCTATAAGTTCGGTATCAAAGAGTGGAGTACTCATACAGGACATCCTTGGTGTCTCAAGTCTAAGGACCAGATACACTACAGGGACTACAGAATCGTTGTCTGACGTGAGATATCAATAACCATCTAGCATTCCGTCGGTAGATCAATCAGTAAACTCATTCCCCAATGAGCACTTGCACTACCCTTAGTGTCCCCACACGAGTAGCTATGAGACCAGCCACATCCGTCATATGGACGGGTATACAGAACACCAGTCTATCCGGTTATCTCGATGTCCCTCTCAAGTAACCTATGACTAGGATTATTTATGGTCTGAGTTTAAAAGTAAATCGGTCTCATTATCGTGATCTCATCATGATCCGATTCCCATTGCACAGATCCAAGGACATCACAATATATGCAACACGTAAGATAAAGTGATAAAATGCTTAATAGTAAGCTAAGAGAAAGAGTGCATATCAAGTCACAAGTGCCATCACTCATGTTATTGGCTTGTAGGGCACATATGAGGACGCTTGATCTCCTTCATCCTCCCCACAGATTTGCAGAAATGTCAAAGATATTCGATCTCCCTAGGTACAATTGTTCCTTTCTTACATACACAGTTTTTGGAGTTACGAATTTGTTTTTCACGCATCGATCTTCACACGATGACAGAACCATCTGCAAAAATTTAGGGTGTTTTGTTTTTATGTTCTTCCACTACGCATGTGATGTCGCCCCATGGATTTCCCAACAGTGATTTCAGAGCCAGATTGTTTGTGCAAAGATCGAATCTTAAACTGCATGTGTTATGATTTAGAAAAGCTTTTGTCGTCAAAATTATTTGTGAAAAGTGGTGAGGAAGGGCAACAACTATTGCTACCCTTGCTTTGCTCGCACAGTGGCTGCAAGGCTACTTGCAGCCATGCTGCCTACAATGGCAACGACAACAGCTACGGGCAAGGGGCTCGTAGGTGGTAGATGGCCAATAGCCCACCTGTAGTAGCAGCCCCTGCGGGGCTGCTTGCCCGTATGGGCGGGGAGCGCCTTTGGGGGTTGCGCCCGCGGGGAAGTGGCCCCACCCGCGGGTAGACCACCCGCGGGCGAGCCACCCGTAGGGGCGGTGCTCGCGAGGGGCAAGGCTGCCTGAGGAGGCGGCACCTACCCACAGCGGCGCCACCCATAAGCGAGCCACTTGCCTGTGGGCGCTGCACCCGTTGTGGTGGCCTCACCCGCAGGGCTGACCGCTGCCATGGGCACAAAGCTGCTAGGGGTGCCTGCCTATGGGTGAGCAGTCCACAACAATACCCGCAAGGGCGACGCCAGTGGGGGGTGGCGGTTGCCCGCAAGCGGTAGTGCCGCCCGCGGGCAGGGGCCGGAGCACTCGCTGCGTAATTGCTACCGCCAGCAGGGTGGCGGCGACCGCAACGTAGTAGCAAGAAGAGGAGGGAATAGGGATTTTTGAGCAAAAGATAATTTTGCCCCTGGGAATATCTAAAATTCTAATTTTATCCCTCTTGGCCGAATGACCAAAATGCCCTTCAAAATTAAAAAAATTTCTTATATGTCCCTGTTTTTAAAAAATATTAGTCAATTAAAATATTTAATTAACTATTATTATTTATCTAATAGTCCTATATTATGTGGTATATACATGTGATATATTATGTGGATAGATGATTATGGACTATGTGATTATTATTATTGGGGCCTACGAGCCTATATTTTTCTCATTTATTGTCGGGCCTATATGCCTATAATTATATTGTAATTACATGAGGAGATGTAGCGGGAGCGTGGAAATGATAGCGGGACCCACGAGGTCAAGACGGACGATCCAACGCATGGAGATGTGTTGAGATGCCAACGAAACTGAGGAAGTGAGATAGACGATCACAGGGCATGGAGATGCACCAAAGCACACATAGATCTTGATGTGAGTGATTGGGCCTATTGGCTCGGGCTTGATCATATTAAGATATGGTCCATGATCATTTGGTGTGATTACTCATGTGATGTGTGATTGGTTATACACCTACTAGATATGTATATATATATTTGCATGCATTGTAGATATATATTAAATATGTATATATGTGACATATTATATTAGGAGACCAAATGAAAAATCTCCTTTCTCGATAATATTAAGTCGGTAAACGTGAGGTAACTAGATTAACCCACGTGGCCTTCCATTGTTATAAGTAGGAACCAATTCCCGATGTAGGTTGAGTTGGTCGAGTCCCTCGAGACTCACCTATATCGCGATTCGCTATCTTATCTACAATATAGAGATGTCACCGGTGACCTGAGGACATGGTATGCTTGGTTGAGTCCCTCGAGGGTATATCATAGAATCAGACTCATCTTGTAATGATGGTGATGACTTAACCGAACATCATAGTTGGTCGAGTTCCTCGAGGCCATAGTCGTTCGGAGGTCGAACAGGACGAGAATCATAAGGAGTTGTGATTGGTAAGAGTTGCCTACCTTTTGGGCTTAGTGTGATTGGTCGAGTCTCTCGAGGTTACACTAAGATGCTGATTGGATCTCGATCCCCACTAGAAGTCTGCTGGAGACTTCCGTTTCATGTACTGAGGATGTCACATGACTCGCTAGAAAAATAGTAGGAGTACATCAAGATAGAAGTCCATATCTTGATTATTTATATTTTGATAAAATCTGCATGTTATTTATTTGTTGCTGCATCTTTATTTTTTGAAAATATTACTATTAGACTCTCTATGTGGCATATTGATGCTAACTGTCTCACTGGTCAAAACTATGTGAACTGACTCCATAACCTGAGAATAGTTCACATAACGAAGAAAATCACACATGCCTATGCCCAAGGAAGGGGCAAGCGAGGATGAGACCACTCGCTACATGAAGTACGCAGATGACTCCACTCTTGCTCAGTATTATATGTTGGACTCTATGACTCCCGAGTTATAGAGACAACATAAAAGGATGGATGATAGATCTATACTCTTGCATCTCCGTAAATTATTTGAGAAATAGGGAAGAACTTAACGATATGAGATTTCGAAGAGTCTCTTCCATGCTAGGATGATTGAGAGGACATTGGTTTATAACCATGTCCTTTAGATGATTGAGTGGATAGAGACACTCACAAGTCTAGGAATGGTCCTAGAGGATAACCTGTGTGTGGATCTTATGCTTCAGTCCCTACTCGATTCTTTTTCATAGTTCTCTATGCTGGTAAGACCAGAAAGAAAAGGAAAATAGAGAAGTCCCTTGAGAAGGGAAAAGGGCAAGGGCAGATCGGGTAAAGTAAAGGTTGCTAAGAAGACTCGGAAGAGGACAAAAACCCAACGCTTCCACTATGGCAAAGACGGGCATTAGAAGAGGAACTGCAAAGAGTATATTATAGAGAAGGCGAAATAGAATCTTAAAGAAGCTTCAGATATGCATTCATGATTAGTCTCTATTTGTCAGACTTATATGATAACACATAGGTATTGAATACCGATAGTGTTTATCATATCTATAATTTGTTGTAGGTTCTGGCAAAACCTAGGAGATTGATGAGAGGCAAGATAGACCTTAAGATAGACAATGAAGCAAGAGTTGTTACTATTGCTATTAGTGAGGTCACTCTACATTTGCCTGGTGGAGCTACTATTACATTAGATGCATGCTATTTTATTCCCTTTATTATCAAAAACCTTATTTTTATTTTATGTTTGACATTGAATGGTTATAAAGTAATTTTTGAGAATAACAATTATTTAACTATTGAGGATGGTAAGATTATCACGAGAGGAATATTGCATAATAGTTTAATTATGCTAGACACTACTCCACGTATCACGAATGTAAGTGTGTCCAAGAGGAAACAAAATAAGGTGAACAATATAAACCTATGGCATTATAGGATAGGTCATATCCATGAGAGAAGGATTCAAAAATTGTTGATAGATGGATACCTAGATCCATTTGACTATGAGTCATATATGACTTATGAACCTTGCTTTCGTAAAAAGATGACCAACTCTCCATTCAGTGGAACTAGAGAGAGAGCCACTGAGTTATTGATACTTATACATAGTGATGTATGTGGTCCCATATCAACTCAGGTCATCAGTGGTTATTCCTACTTCATTATTTTCATTGACGATTTCTCTAGGTATGGACACGTGTACTTGATGAAATACAAGTCCGAAGCCTTTGAGAAATTCAGGGAGTATAAGAATGAAGTCGAGGTTCAAATTGGAAAGAGTATCAAGACTCTTCGATTAGATTGAGGAGGTGAGTACTTAAGTACAGAGTTCACACAATTCCTCAAAGACCAGGGGATTCTATCCCAATGGATACCTCATTATATATCCTAGCTCAATGGTATATTCGAAAGGAGGAATCACACACTGTTAGACATGGTACAGTCCATGATGAGTTTCGTCGACCTACCCATCTCATTCTGGGGATATGCCCTATAGTCCGTAACTTACCTTCTAAACAAAGTTTCAACTAAGTCAGTAGTATCTACACTATATGAGATATGGAAAGAGAAGCCCGATCTCTAGGTTGTTAAGATTTGAGGCTACCTTGCTCACATTAAGAGACACATACCTGATAAGTTGGAATCTAGGACGGAATGATGTAATTTCCTGGGATACCCCAAAGAAACTTATGGGTATTATTTCTATCACCACAAGGACCAAAGGGTCTTTGTAGCCAAGAGAGTAGTGTTCCTTGAGAAGGAACACATTCTTGGTGGAGATAGTGGGAGCATGATATGCTAGTTATAGGTGCCTTACAAGCCAATCACATAAGTGATTGCACCTGTAACACGCTGCGTTGCGTCAATCTCTTTGCTTATGATTATTGACAGTATCTCACATTATCTAGATATATATTGTGATGTCCTTGGATTTGTGCAATGGGAATTGGATCATGATGAGATTACGATAATGAGACCGGTTCACCTTTAAACACAGACCCTAAATTATCCTGATCATAGGTTACTCGAGAAGGACATCGAGATAACCGGATAGACTGGTGTGTTGTATACCCGTTCATATGATGGAGGTAGCTGGTCTCATAGCTACTCGTGTGGGGACACTAAGGGTACAGTCACGGTGCTCATTGGAGAATGAGTTCACTGATTGATCCGCCTACGGAATGCTGGATGGTTATTGATACCTCACGTCAGACAGCGATTCCGTAGTCCTAGTAGTGTATCTGGTCCTTAGACTTGAGACACCAAGGATGTCCTGTTTGAGTACTCCACTCTTTGATACCAGACTTATAGGTTTGGAAAGCTCCATATCTAGTACAGCCGGTCATTGGGAGTGGTAGCCAACCTTACGAGGGCTATTGAGTGTTAATAGAGGATCATCCGCTCTCGGTATCATGAGAGGAATATCCCATGTGTTCTTGCTAAAACAAATCCTTGGCCAAGGTTATTCGGATTGAGAGAGAAAGAGTTCTCCGAGAGAATTCGATAAGAGCAAGACTTGAGGAGAGACCATATGGGCCAGATAGCACCCCGGGTCTCTGGGATATTAGATGGATGAGAGATTATAGATACATGGTAACTGAGGACAAATAGGTCCAAAGGATTGGATTCCCCTGTATCGTTTGGGGGTCGCGACGTAGTGGCCTGGTACGTCTATAGTCGATGAGTTGGGTGAATTATTATAGAGATAATAATTCACTATGTCAGAAGGAGTTCTGATAAGTATAACTCACGGCCAGCTCGATATTGGGCCTAGAGGGTCACACACATATGGTAGGTGTTGCGACGAGTAGAGGTTCGGATATGAGATATCCGCTGAACCCCCTATCTTATTGGATATCCATTAAGCCCCTGAATTATTGGATCCTGAGATGAGATCCAATAATTGCTAATAAGAGATTATTGGATAGAAACCCATTAATCCAAGAGGCTTGGGTAATTGGATGGAGATCCAATACCCAATAGGGCAAAAAGATCTATTAGGGTTTTCAGGGGGCCTCTATAAATAGGAGGGAACCAGAGTTCTATAGGCTGAGGGTTTTTGGTAGCCACCTCCTATTCGCCTCTCCCTAGAGAGAGAGGTGCATCGTCACAATCCCTGCTGTGTGGATACCACTAGAGAGGAGGACACTTGACTTCCTTCATCCTCTCCCACAAATCTGCAGGAATTTAGGGATATACGATCTCCCTAGGTATCCTTCTTTTACACATGCAATTTTCGCGGATTTTTTTTGACACACCGATCTTCGCACGATGACAGAAACTTTCTATGAGAAATCCGGGGTTTTCTTTTTTGTTCTTCCGCTGCGCATGTGATGTCGCTCCCCCCTTGATGGATTTCCCAACAGTGGTAACAGAGTCAGGTTGTTCGAGCGAAGATCGGATCTTAAACTACGTGGATTGTGATTTAGGACTAGTTTTGTCACCAAAATCGTTGGTGCAAAAGGTGAGGAAGGGTAGCAACTATTGCTGCTCTTGCTGCTCTCGCACAGCAGCCTTGTTGCCTGCAATGGCAGCCGACCGGCGGGCTGTGAGCCGTAAGCAGGCAGCGCCTCCAAGCTGCCTCTACTGGCGACCTACAGCGTTCTTGCAAGGGGCAGGCGGCGCTCGCTTGTTGTGGCCTGCCCGCAAGGATCGGCGCCACATGCGGACGCTACGCCGTGGCGGCGCCCGCATATGGCTGGCGCCGCCATGGCGTCGCCCGGCCGGTGGCGCTTAGCGTGGCGGCGCCCACCGCGACAGAGACAATGATGCCTATTGTGGCAGCGCCGCCGGGGCAGCGCCGCAGAGCGCGCCGTTAGCGCTTACACCGTGAGGCAACGACGACGGCGTCGCCCTCCCCGTGCGCAAGGGGAGCCGCCGGTAGGGTGCGGCGGCCGCAACCGCAACGCAGCACCGCAGAGGGAGAGGAGTTATTTTTTTGGGCAAAAGATGATTTTGCCCCTCGGAATTTTAGAAATTTCAGATGCTGTCCCTTTTGACAGAATTATCAAAATACCCTTAGGAATTTCAGACATTCCAGATTCTGCTCTTTGATAGAATTACCAAAATACCCTTAGGAATTTTATAAATTTCATATTCTATCTCCTTTGATAGAATTACCAAAATACCCTCAGAATTTAAGAAATTCCAATCTCTATCTCTTTTGGCCGAATGACCAAAATACCCTTGGAAATTTAAAAAATTCCCTCTATGTCCCTATTTTCAGAAATATTAGTTAATTAAATAGTTTAATTAATTATTATTATTTATCTAGTAGTCCTATAAAATAACATATACATGTGATGTATGATATGGATAGATGATCATGGACTTGTGATGTGATATATGTACATGTGATTATTATTATTATTGGGGTCTGCGAGCCTCTATTTTTCTCATTTATTGTTGGGCCTGTGTGCCTGTAATTATGTTGTAATTATCAGAGGAGGCGCAGTGGTAGCGTGACTCACGAGGCCAAGACGGACGATCCGACGCATGGAGATGCGTTGAGATGTCGACAGATCCGACGAAGCGAGATGGACGATCACAGGGTATAGAGATGCGCTGAAGCACACATAGATCTTGATATGAGTGATTAGGCCCACTGGCTCGGGCCTGATCACATTAGGATATGGTCCATGATCATCTGGTGTGATTGCTCATGTGATGTGTGATTAATTATACACATACTAGATATGTATATATATATTTGCATGCGATGTAGATATATATATTAAATACATATGTGTGTGACACATTATGTTAGGAGACCAAATAAAAAATCCTCTCCATTAATAATATTAAGTCGGTAAACGTGAGGCAATTAGATTGACCCATGTGGCCTTCCATCGTTAAAGCTAGGAGCCGATTCTCGGTATAGGTTGAGTTGGTCGAGTCCCTCGAGACTCACCTATATCGCGACTCGCCATCTTATCTATGACATAGAGATGTCAGAGGTGACCTAAGGACATGGTATGCTTGGTCGAGTCCCTCGAGAGTATATCACCTAATCAGACTCATCTGGTAACGATGTTAATGACTTAACCGAACATCATGGTTGGTCGAGTCCCTCGAGGCCATGGTGGTTTGGAGGCCGAACAGGATAGGAATCACAAGGAGTTGTGATTGGCAAGAGTTGCCTACCTTTACGAGCTTAACGTGATTGGTCGAGTCCCTCGAGGTTACGTTAAGACGCCGATTGGATCCTGATCCCCATTAGAGATCCGCCGGGGGTCTCCGATTCACATACTGGAGGGTGTTGTGTGTCTCGCGAAAAATTAGTGGGAATACATTAAGATAGAAGTCCTTATCTTAATTATTTAATTTCAGCAATGTCTGCATGTTATTTATTTCTGCTATCTTTTATTTCAGAGAAATTTCGCTTTCAAATCCTTTACGTGGCATACTTGATGCCAACCGCCTCATTGGTCCAAATTATACGGATTGGCTTTGTAATCTGAGAATCATTCTCACGGCGGAGAAAATCACGTATGTCCTTGATACAGTGATCCCTACGCCCGATGAAGGGGCAAGCGAGGATGAGATCGCTCGTTATATGAAGTACTTAGATGATTCCACTCTTGCTCAGTGTTATATGTTGGCCTCTATGACTACTGAGTTACAGAGATAGCATGAAAATATAGATGCTAATTCCATACTCCTCCATCTCCATAAACTGTTTGAGGAACAGGGAATAACTCAGCGATATGAGATATTAAAGAGTCTTTTCCGTGCTAAGATGACTGAGGGGACACCGGTTCAGAACTATGTCTTTAAGATGATTGAGTGGATCGAAAAACTCATAGGTCTAGGAATGGTCCTAGAGGATAACCTATGCGTGGATCTTGTGCTTCAGTCCCTACCAAATTCCTATTCTCAGTTCATAATGAATTTTAATATGAATAAACTTGAGGTGACCCTCCTAGAGCTCCTCAATATGTTGAGAGAAGTAGAGAGCACCATCAAGAAAGAGAAGTCGGTTCTCTACACTAGTGAGACTAGAAAGAAAAGGAAGGCTGAGAAGACCTTTAAGAAAGGCAAGGGCAAGGGCAAAATGGGTAAGACAAAGGTTGCCAAGAAAGACCAACAAAGGACAAAGGCCAGTGCTTCCACTACAGCAAAGATGGGCACTGGAAGAGGAACTGCAAAGAGTACCTTGCAGAGAAGGCGAAACAGAAGCTTGCAGAAGCTTCAGGTATATTCATGATCAATCTCTATTTGTCAAAATCTTATGATAACACATGGGTATTGGATACCAGGAGTGCTTATCATATCTGCAATTTGTTGCAGGTTCCGGCAGGACCTAGGAGATTGAATAGAGGTGAGATGGACCTTAAGATGGGCAATGAAGCAAAGGTTGCTGAATTAGCTATTGGCAAGGTCACTTTACATCTGCCTGGTGGAGCTATTATTGCATTAGATGCATGCTATTATGTTCCTTCTATTATCAAAAACATTATTTCCATTTCATGTTTGACAATTAGTGGATATAAATTAGTTTTTGAGAACAATGGTTATTCAATAATATTAGATGATCAGATCATCATGAAAGGAACATTGCATAATAGTTTATTTATGCTAGATACAACTCCACATATCATGAGTGTAAGCAAGTCTAAGAGGAAATGGGAAGTGAAGAACCAAACAGGAAAGAGTATTAAAACCCTTTGATCAGTTCGAGGAGGTGAGTACTTGAGTACAGAGTTCACCCAGTTCCTCAAAGACTATAGGATTTTATCCCAATGGACACCTCCTTATACACCACAGCTTAATGGTGTATCAGAAAGGAGGAATTGCACACTGTTAGATATGGTGCATTTTATGATGTGTTTCGCTAACCTACCCATCTCATTCTGGGGATATGCCCTAGAAATCGCAGCTAACCTTCTGAACAAAATTCTAATTAAGTCAGTGATGTCTACTCTATATAAGATATGGAATGGAAAGAAGCCTGATCTTAAAGTTGTTAAGATTTGGGGCTGCCCTGCCCACGTTAAGAGACACAACCCTAACAAGTTAGAATCTAGGACGGAATGGTGCAAGTTCATGGGATACCCTAAGGAACTTATGTGTATTATTTCTATCACCCTGAGGACCAAAAGGTCATTGTAGCCAAGAGAGCAGTGTTCCTTGAGAATGAACACATTCTTGGTGGAGATAGTGGGAGCATGATAGAGTTGAGCGAGGTTGGAGAACTTAACATAAGCACCATTCCAGAATCTGTTTAGATACCTAACACATAAGTTCCAACTTTACGTAGGTCAGATAGAGTATCCCATCCTCCTGAGAGATATGTGGGATATATCAAAAGAGAGGATATTTTAGATATTGATCCTCAGACCTACGAGGAGGCTATTATGAGCATAAACTTCGGGAAATGGCAAGAAGCCATGGATTCAGAAATGGATTCCATGTACTCCAACAAGGTTTGAAACCTAGTTAATGCACCTGAGGGTATTGTACCCATTGGTTGTAAGTGGATCTTCAAAAAGAAAATTGGAGTAGATGGAAAGGTAGAGACCTATAAAGCAAGGCTAGTAGCTAAGGGGTATCGTCAAAGGCAAGGTGTTGACTATGACAAAACTTTCTCACCTATAGCCATACTAAAATCCATTCAAATTCTATTGGCTATTGTAGCACACTATGATTATGAGATCTGACAGATGGACGTCAAAACCACATTCCTCAATGGTAACCTCAATGAGGAGGTGTATATGATACAACCTGAGGGATTCGTGTCCAAGGATAACCCAGATAAGGTGTGCAAGTTACTTAGGTCCATTTATGGATTAAAGCAAGCTTTCCGAAGTTAGAACATAAGATTTGATGAGGCGATCAGATCTTATGACTTTGTTAAGAACGAAGATGAACCTTGTGTATACAGAAAATTAAGTGAGAGCACTATCACCTTTTTGGTATTATATGTGGATGACATCCTGATCATTGGGAATGATATAGGAATGCTCTCCACAGTAATGACTTGGTTATCTAGACACTTCTCCATAAAGGACTCAGGGGAAGCCTCCTGCATATTAGGGATACGGATCTATAGAGATAGATCCAAGAGGATACTTGGTTTGTCCTAATCAAGGAACATAGACACCATTGTCAAAAGGTTTGGCATGAAAAATTTCAAGAGAGGTCTCATACCAATGAGACATGGAATATCACTTTCTAGGAGTATGTCCCCAAAGACTCCTGAAGAAAGGGCACACATGGATATGATGTCATATGCATCAGCGATAGGATCTATCATGTATGCTATGCTATGTACCAGGCCTGATATAGCGCATGCTCTGAGTGTCACGAGCAGATATCAGGCAGATCTAGGCTTGGAGCACTGGAAAGTAATAAAATTTATCCTTAAGTACTTAAGAAGGACTAAGGATCTTTTATTGGTATATAGAGGTAGTAGCCTTAGGGTTGAGGGCTACTTGGACTCGAGCTTACAGTCCGATGTCGATGATAGCAAGTCTAATTCAGGGTATGTGTTCACCCTGAATGGAGGAGTAGTATGCTGGAAGAGTTCCAAGCAAGACACTACTACTGACTCGACCATAGAGGCGGAATACATTGCTGCGACAGAGGCAGCAAAGGAGGGAGTCTGGATGAAGAAGTTCATCACAAATTTGGGAGTCATGTCGAGTAGCGAAAAGCTGATTCCCTTATATTGCGACAACTACGGGGTGATTACTCAAATAAGGGAACCCAGGTCTCATCAGAAGTGTTCTGAGGAGGTTCCAACTTATTAGAGAGATCGTGACCCGAAGAGATGTAGTAATGGAAAGAGTTCCATCCGAAGATAACATTGCAGATCCACTGATAAAGCCATTGACTCGGATTGTCTTTGAACGTCATAGAGGTCTGATGGGGATCAGACATGTTGGTGATTGCCTTTAGGTCAAGTGGGAGATTGCTAGTTATAGGTGCCCTACAAGCCAATCACATGAGTGATTGCACCTGTAACACGCTGCGCCAATCTCTTTGCTTATGATTATTGGCAATATCTCACATTATCTAGATGTATATTATGATGTCCTTGGATTTGTGCAATGGGAATTGGATCGTGATGAGATTATGATAATGAGACCGGTTCACCTTTAAACATAGATCCTAAATTATCCTAGTCATAGGTTACTCGAGAAGGACATCGAGATAACCGGATAGACTAGTGTGTTATATACCCGTTCATATGATGGAGGTAGCTGGTCTTATAGCTACTCATGTGGGGACACTAAGGGTATAGTGCAGGTGCTCATTGGAGAATGAGTTTACTGATTGATCCGCCTTTGGAATGTTGGATGGTTATTGATACCTCACGTTAGACAGCGATTCCGTAGTCCAAGTAGTGTATCTGGTCCTTAGACTTGAGACACCAAGGATATCCTGTTTGAGTACTCCACTCTTTGATACCGGACTTATAGGTTTGGAAAGCTCTATATCTAGTACAGCCGATCATTGGGAGTGGTAGCCAACCTTACGAGGGCTATTGAGTGTCAATAGAGGATCATCCGCTCTCGGTATCATGAGAGGAATATCCTATGTGTTCTTGCTCGAACAAATCCTTGGCCAAGGTTATTCGGATTGAGAGAGAAAGAGTTCTCCGAGAGAATCCGACAAGAGCAAGACTCGAGAAGAGACCGTATGGGCCTGACAGCACCATGCCCGATATAGGGTCTCTGGGATATTAGATGGATGAGAGATTATAGATACATGGTAATTGAGGACAAATAGGTCCAAAGGATTGGATTCCCCTATATCGTCTATGGGTCGCGGCGTAGTGGCCTGGTACATCCGTAGTCGATGAATTGGTTGAATTATTATAGAGATAATAATTCACTATGTTAGAAGGAGTTCTGACAAGTATAACTCACGGCCAGCTCGATATTGGGCCTAAAGGGTCACACACATATGGTAGGTGTTGCGACAAGTAGAGGTTCGGATATGAGATATCCGCTGAACTCCCTATCTTATTGGATATCCCTTAAGCCTCTGAATTATTGGATCCTGAGATGAGATCCAATAATTGCTAATAAGAGATTATTGGGTAGAAACCCACTAATCCAAGAGGCTTGGGTAATTGGATGGAGATCCAATACCCAATAGGGCAAAAAGATCCATTAGGGTTTTCAGGGGGCCTCTATAAATAGGAGGGAACCAGAGTTCTATAGGCTGAGGGTTTTTGGTAGCCACCTCCTATTCGCCTCTCCCTAGAGAGAGAGGTGCATCATCACAATCCCTGCTGTGTAGATACCACTAGAGAGGAGGACACTTGACTTCCTTCATCCTCTCCCACAGATCTACAGGAATTCAGGGATATACGATCTCCCTAGGTATCCTTCTTTTACACATGCAGTTTTCACGGATTTGTTTTTGACGCACCGATCTTCGCACGATGACGGAAACTTTCTACGGGAAATCTAGGGTTTTGTTTTTCTGTTCTTCCGCTGCGCATGTGATGTCGCTCCCCCTTGAAAGATTTCCCAACATGATGTAGTTGAGCAAGGTTGGAGAACCTAGCTCAAGCACCATTCCATAGCTAGAATCTATTCAGGTACCTAGCACACAAGTTCTGACTTTACGTAGGTATGATAGAGTATCCCATCCTTCTAAGAGTATGTGGGACATATCAAAGAGAGGATGTTGAGGATATTGATCCTCAAACCTACGAGGAGGCTATTACAAGTATAGACTCCAGGAAGTGGCAAGAAGCCATGAATTCAAAGATGGATTCCATGTACTCCAACTAGGTTTGGAACCTAGTTGATGAACCCGAGGGTATCGTACCCATTAGTTGCAAGTAGATCTTCAAGAAGAAGATCGAAGTGAATGGAATGGTAGAGACCTATAAAGCAAGACTAGTGGCTAGGGGTTCTCGTTAAAGTCAAGGAGTTGACTATGACGAAACATTCTTACCCGTAGCTATGCTAAAATCCATCCAAATTTTATTGCCTATTACAGAATACTATAATTATGAGATCTGGTAGATGGACATGATAACCGTGTTCTTCAACGACAACCTCGAGGAGGAGGTGTATATGATAAAGCAAGCTTCCCAAAGTTGGAACATTAGATTTGATGAGGTGATCAAATCTTATGACTTCATTAAGAACGAAGATGAGCCTTGTGCATATAGGAAGATAAGTGGGAGCGCTATCACCTTTTTGGTGTTGTATGTGGATGACATTATAATAATTGAGAATGATGTAGGAATGCAGTCCACGGTAAAGGCTTGGCTATTTAGACACTTCTCCACGAAGGACTTAGAGGAAACATCCTATATATTAGGGATTCGGATCTATAGAGATAGATCCAAGAGGATACTTAGCTTATCCCAATCTAGGTACATAGACTATCACTTTCTAGGAGTACGTCTCTAGACTCCTAAAGAAAGGGCACACATGAATAGGGTCTATGCTTTAGCAATAGGGTCTATCATGTATGCTATGCTATGTACCAGGCCTGATATAGTGCATGCTCTGAGTGTCACGAGCAGGTATCAAGCAGATCCAGGTTTGGAGCACTAGAAAGTAGTAAAGTGTATCATTAAGTACTTGAGAAGTAATAAAGATCTTTTACCGGTATATGGAGAAAGTAGCCTCAGGATTGAGGACTACATGGACTCGAGCTTCTAGTCTGATGTTGATGATGGCAAGTCTAATTCAGGGTATATATTCACTTTGAATGGAGGAGTAGTATGTTGGAAGTGTTCGAAGCGAGACACTACTGTTGACTCAACCATAGAGGCGGAGTACATTATTACAACAGAGGAAGTAAAGGAGGGAGTCTGGATGAAGTAGTTCATCATAAATTTGGGAGTTGTGCCGAGAAACAAGGAGCTGATTCCCTTATATTATGACAACTACCAGGTGATTATTCAAATAAGGGAACCTGGGTCACATCAAAAGTATTCTGAGGAGGTTTTAGCTTATTAGAGAGATCATGGCCCGAAGAGATGTAGTAGTGGGAAGAGTTCCATCCGAAGATAACATTGCAGATCCACTAATAAAGCCATTAACTCAGATTATCTTTGAGCATCACAGAGGTCTGATGGGAATCAGATATGTAGGTGATTGGCTTTAAGTCAAGTGAGAGATTGCTAGTTATAGGTGCACTACAAGCCAATCACATGAGTGATGGTACTTGTAACACGTTACGTCAATTTTTTTACTTATGATTATAAATATTTTCTCACATTATTCATATGTATATTGTGATGTCCTTGGATCTATGCAACGGGAATTGGATCATGATGAGATCATGATAGTGAGACCGATGCACCTTTAAACATATACCCTAAATAATCTCGGTCATAGGTTACTCGAGAGGGACATCGAGATAACCGGATAGACTAGTGTGCTATATCCCATCCATATAATAGAGGTTACTGGTCTCATAGTTACTCGTGTGGGTCCCTAAGGATATAGTGCAGGTGCTCATTAGAGAATGAGTTCACTGATTGATCAGCTTATGGAATGCTGGATGGTTATTGATACCTCAGGTCAGACAACGATTCCGTAGTCCTAGTAGTGTATCTGGTTCTTAGACTTGAGACACTAAGGAAGTCCTATATGAGTACTCCACTTTTTGATATTGGACTTATAGGTTTGGAAGTTTCAGATCTAGTACAACCGATTATTGAGAGTGGTAGTCAACCTTACGAGGGCTATTGAGTGTCAATAGAAGATTATCTGCTCTCGATATAATAAGAGGAATATCCCATGTATTCTTACTCAGGCAATTCCCTGGCCAGGGTCATTCAAATTGAGAGAGAAAGTGTTCTTCGGGAGAATTCGATTAGAGCGAGACTCGATTGAAAATCGTATGGGCCTGACAGCACCATGCCCGATATATGGTCTTTGGGATATTAGATGGATGAGGGACTATAGGTACATGGTAACTGAGGATAGATAGGTCCAAAGAATTGGATTCCCCTGTATTGTTTGGGGACTACGGCGTAGTGGCCTAGTACGTTCGTAGTCGATAAATCGAGTAAATTATTATAAAGATAATAATTCACTAAGTTAGAAGGAGTTCTGATAGGTATGACTCATGGCCAGCTCGATATTGGGCCTAGAGGGTCACCCATATATGTAGGTGTTACGACGAGTAAAGGTTCAGATATGAGATACCCGTTGGAGCCCCTATCTTATCCAATAAGCCCTTGTATTATTGGATCCCATAGATAAGATCCAATAAGAGCTAGATTATTGGGTAGAGACTCATTAATTTAAGAGGCTTGGGTAATTGGATGGAGATCCAATACCCAATAGGGTTGGAACCACTAGGGTTGACAAAGGGCCTCTATAAATAGGAGGGAACCAAAGGCTCATAGGTTAGGATTCTCTTGGTAGCCACCTCCTGTTCTTCTCTCTCTAGAGAGGAGCATCATCGCAGTCCCTGCCATGTGGATACCGCTAGAGTGGAGGATGCTTGATCTTCTTCATTCTCCCTACGGATCTACAGAAATCTCAATGATATACGATCTCCCTAGGTACTATCGTTCCTTTCTTACATTCGCAATTTTCGGATTTGCAAATTTGTTTTTCATGCACCGATCTTCACACGACGACAGAACCTTCTGCAGAAATCTAAGGTGTTTTGTTTTTATGTTCTTCCACTGCGCATGTGATGTCACCCCTTGGATTTTCCAACACCTTCATGAGTCACTTCAAGTGTGTGCCAAATATTATGTACCATTTCGCAAATAGAAATATAATTAAATTCATTTTTGTCTAAAGCACAAATTAAAATATTTTAAGCTTTTGCATTGAAAGAAAATATTTTTTGTTTCTAAACTATTCTATTCATTCATTGGTTTAGAAGGTTTTTGAAAGCCAAACTCAATAATGTTCTAAAGATCAAAATCTATTGAAAGAAAAAAAATCTGCATTCAAGTTTTCCAATATGTGTAGTCCTTCCTATTAAACATAAGAGGACGAGTGATAAAGTGATCCTCTTGATTGCCGATAAAAGCCATTTAATCTCTTGGGTGTTAAACTGTAATCACCGATAATTTCTCCCTTAACATAAATTAATTATCATAAATAATATATTACTTTATTATTAACTTCCATGTTTATGTATTATAGTTAAGGAAATAATTAAATTTGATTTTCTTAATAATGTGGATAAATTAGGAATCTTACTAATTAATTAGATTATTAATTGATTTATTTTAATAAGTGATGTGATTTTTAGGAAGTAAATAGCATACATTCCATTTTGATGTATAAATTATAATAAATGAATAAAATATTTTATCTTTATGTGTGAAAGTAAAATAAAAATAAATTAAATAGAACTTAAATATTTACTTACCTTTTAGGAAGATCTCATCTTCTCCTATATAAAGAGGCTCCTCTTCTCAAATTCCTCACCGAGCCTAGCAATAAGATGATTGATAAGAGGACTTCCCAAGGAGATGATCAAGAATAGCCGAAGAGAGGTAGGATCCTTTCTTTTTTTAATTAGGTTTGATTTATGTTTTGAAAATCTTGATATTGGGATTGTTACAATTTAATGATGCATAATAATGTTTTAATTTTAAAATTTTATAATTTATAAATAATGATAATTGATTCATGATATTAGAATGATTATTTGATTGATATTGGTCTCTTAAGTTTAAGTGAGTCTTAATATTGATTTAACTATTAAAATTCTTATTTTTAGATTAATGGTTATAATTTATTTAATTAGATATATCAATGTTTTAAGAATTATGTGTGAATTTTTATGATTTAATTAGTTTTAAATTTAAGATTATGAATTTAAGTTCTTTAATTCATAGATTTGAGTTATTCTTTAATAATTTAGATTTTTAAAATCTAATTTGATAAGAGGAGTCTAATTGCGGTCTAACTTAGTTAAATTGATCTATCAAACTATATCGACTTAGCTCATGTGATTATGTATAATCTAGCCCATGTGGCTAGGTACAGTCAGCCCATGTGACTAGGCATGATCTAGCCCATATGGTTAGGTAGGAGTCAGCCTATGTGGTAAAGTATAACCTAACCCATGTGGCTAGCCATGACCTAGCCATATGGTCAAGTATGATCCAATCCATGTGGCCATATATGACCTAGCCCATATGACAAGGTATGACCCAATCATGTGGCCAAGCATATGCCAACTCATGCAGTTAGGTACGATCTAGTCCATATAGTCAGACATGACCCCAAATCATTTGTCTAGGCATAGCCCAATATGTGAGCCAAGTATGGCCTAGTTTAGTGGTAAGGCTCAGCCCAATTTATGAGTGAGGCTTAGCTTAGTCCATTAAGTTAAGCTTGCCCAGCTATGTGATTGACATTAGATACATCATCGCTCCTCTATCTAGCTCGTTGTACCTTAACTTAACCTATTACTTGGGACATACATGTGCAGCGCATGTTACCCGCCGAGATTTAGGTGGGTTAGTTTAGTTTGGGCTAGCATTATATGACATAGTCCAATTTTCTTTTTCTTTATTGGTTTGAGCTTATTAATTGACTAAATTAGACATGCTTAATCGATTAAAGTCAGTTTAGGGTGATTTCAAACTAACTTAACTAGTTCAAACCTACTTGACCTAATTGAGATCAACCAAATCTAAATTAGACAAGTCTAGGGTGATTCTAGACCGCTTCTATAAGGATTTGAGATTAGTTCTGTTAGGTCATAATTGAATTAAATTTGGTTTAAGTCAATCGAGCTATTCTAATTAGGGTTTTGGTTGATTAAAGACTATTGAGAGATTGATATTTTAAGCCTTTATGATTTGATGAATTTAAAGGTTTTATTTGAAGATATTATTTATAAATTATTATTAATTTTCTACTTTTCTTAAGTTTATGATATTGACATAATTGTTACCATGTAGTAGATGTAACTAGGCTAATGGTCTACATTGGAAGTACAACTTGTGAAAGGAGTTGCGGGTCCATCATAGTGTGGAGCCACTAATGGACATAGTCTAGTAGATCATACATGAAGCATGGTCTCTTATAATATTTGATCATACTATTTCTTGGATGCATATGTAAATGAATGAGTATAAATGAATGATCATGGATGTTTATGTATCCCTACCGAGGTTAGGTATGGCGATTCCCTTCTGGGATTAGCGGACCATCAGATGTGATGGTTAGACGGTTCCTTCATTTGCTATTAGGAGGAACATATCTACACTTGGGCGGGTGAGGGATACCACTCCATCCGCTGTTGGGAGTGCGATACAGATTATCTCCATCCGCTCTTAGGAGGAATCCATCCTGTGAAGTATGTCTCTCCATCTGCTATTGGGAAAGTGTATCATCGAGTGTAATATACGCCTTTGTTACCTAGTTATTATGTATGTGTTGTTAGGATCAAGATTTACACTAAGGGGGGGAGGGTGAAGTAGTGCAGCGGTTAAAAACATCGATTTCGGAAAATCATTTCGGTGAAAATACTTCATTCGATCAAAACATATTTCGGAAAGATGTTTAACTTAAATATGTTTGTAAGTGAGTAGAGAAGAAGAAGTAGAGCAGTTGCAATTAAGAAGATAAGCAGTAAATAAAAAGTGCATGGTAAGAAGAGAACACACCACTTTATAGTGGTTCGATCGTTCGACCTACGTCCACCCTCGATACCTCCTTTGATGAGGTCACCGGCTTCCACTATTGATCTTTCTTTAAGGGCAAAGATCAATCACCCCTTTATAGAACTCTTTACAAGTAGCTCACTCTCCTTATACAAGCTTCTAATACTTAGAATCGGTCAAGATGAACTCTCAATGTTTACAAGCAATTTCACTATAGTCTCAGTCCTTTTTATTTACTTCTTTGTATTCAGCAAGCTGAGAAGTAAGAGGTATTTATAGGCCTCAATTGGCTTTAAAAATAGAGCCAAAAAAGGTCTTATCTTGGATTTTTGGGGTACTAGCAATACCATCACTTGTCCCTAGTGGTACCATTGCTAGTGGACTTTGACATTGGGTGGTGCCACTTCCTAGTCTGATGGTACTATCACTAGACAGGTCTCGGGTACTGAAATTGGGTGGTACCACTGCTTATTCTGGTGATACCACTGCTTGGCAATTAATAACTACCGATAGTACCACCGCCCAAACACTTAGGAGATTGAGCCCTAGGCGGTTCCATCGCCCAATTCTGGTAGTGCCATCGTCAGACAGGGTTCAACAACATTGTTTAGGCCATGAATTCGGCCCAAACTAGTCTGATTACGAGCCCAGTTGGCCCCTATAGAGTTAGTAGGATTACTTCCCAAACCTAACTCTAATTACACTCTAACTATGATATTTAAGGCATATACTAAAGCAAGTAAGTCCAATAGGTCAAAATTTCTTCCGGCGACTTCCGACGGACTTCTGACTAACTCACGGCAATCTTCCAACGGACTCCCGGTAAGCTCTTGAACTCTCGACGATCTTCTTGGCGAGTTCCGATGAGCTTCTTTGGTGAGCTCTGATCTTCTCGATGAGCTTCGATGAACTTCCGATGAACTTCTTAGCAAACTTCTGATGTACATTTTGGCAAGCTCCCAACAAACTCTCAGCAAATTTCAGCAACACTCCCGACGAACTTTTAGACTCCTGACGAATCGTTCGATCTTTGACTTCTGCACTATATTTACTTTATGCCTTGTTCGCTATCGTAGTTAATCCTATATACTTTTCTCAACATATAGATCATATCAAATAATTTATTAATTGGTTTCATCATCAAAATCTGAGATTCAACAATCTCCTCCTTTTTGATGATGACAACCAATTGATGATGGAGTTAACCTTAACTCCCCCTATCTATATGCCTTACTTGAGAAAAGACACACTTGAATTCAAAACCTTCTAATTCTAGCACTAACCGTTAAGTTACATGCATTTCAACTTATCAACATGCACAACATGATACTAAGAATGATTTTTCATCTCAAAACACAATATCATGCATTTATCATAATACCAAAATGATGTTAAAGAATGACAACCATTTTCAAGTCCAATATCAAATGATGATAGACATTCATCATTTCAAAGTATGATGCCAAATTCAAATACAAT
Organism: Musa beccarii; assembly: GCA_024322285.1. NCBI lineage: Eukaryota > Viridiplantae > Streptophyta > Magnoliopsida > Zingiberales > Musaceae > Musa > Musa beccarii. The sequence continues at coordinate 36,399,484 of CM044399.1, read as the reverse complement.
ATTTGGCATAACTTCAAGTTCGATACCAAATGATAATTCATCATTTCAAGGTACAATACCAATTTCAATTCGGATATTGAGCATGATATACATTTTAGGTTTGATACCAAATCATAATGATAGTCATTTTATCTTTTCGATACCAAATAAAATATGATAGTGAGCATGATAAAAGGTTATCATTTTAAGTATGAAACTTTTTTTAAGCATTCATGATACATTTCAAGTATTTACAATGCATTTCAAGCATTCATGATACATTTCAAGCATTTAGGATACTATTCATAATACTAAGCTTATTTCAAATATATTACAAGTTTTCATCAATTTGCCACTTTCTCCCCCATTGTCATCAACAAAATGGAAATGGGCAAGCAAAATTGTTGAGATAATGACTTTTCATTTGTGGCCAAGTAAAGAGAAAATGTACAAACTAGCACTACTTATGCTAGCATTCCTTTGTCGCCTTGGAGTAGGTAAGTTAGCAAAGATGAAACAAACTAGCATAACTTTGCTAGAACTTGAGTAGAATTCTTCTTAAAAGGGAAAAGGTGAGAGAGCTCATGACAATGAAAAGTCTATTAATCAAGAAGGATCGAGCAATCAAAAGTCCATGAATAATACAAGGAAAACAATCCATTCAAGCTATAAAAAAATTCATCAAATTTCTACTTTCATCAAGAGCTCATGACAAAAATGTGAATAAAGAGAAGAGATTTATACAAGAGTCAAGTGTGTCATTTCATGACATATGAAATCCATAAATAACATTTCTATAAAATAAAAATTCATGAATGACATTTTTATCAAGTAAAGTCTGCGAATAAAATCTGTGAATGCCATTTCTATTAAATAAAATTCATGAAACATTATTTCTATCAAATAAAATCTATTCATAATCATTGTTAAAATTTGCACAAGAATGAAATCCGTGAATGATACTTTAGTCAATAAAATCTGTGAATGAGGGGAGGGTTCTAAGAGTATCAAAAGTCATCAAATAATAGAGCAAGTATCAAAAATTCATGAAATAAACTTGATACCAAGATAAGAGGAAGATGATACAAAATAAATTTGATAAAGGCTCCATTTATGAAAAATCAAAAAAGTCCATAAAAATTATGCAAGAAACTCATGCATTCGGATAATTTAACATGCCTAATTCTCTTCTAATGAAATCAAATTATTCTTCATTTAAAGGTTTTATAAAAATATCAACTAATTGATGTTTCGTATCAATAAATGCTAAGGTTACATCATGATTATTAACATGATCTCATACAAAGTGATGCCTAATGTCAATATGTTTTGTTCTAAAGTGTTGAATATGATTTTTTGTTAAAATTATTACATTTGTGTTATCACATTTTGTGAAAATATTCTTTAAGTGAATTCCATAATCTTCTAATGTATTTTTCATCCATATAACTTGTGCACAACATGCACTTGCTGCTATATATTTGGCTTCGGTTGTAGATAGTGCAACCAAATTTTGTTTCTTGGAAGACCAAGAGACAAATGCATGACCTAAGAATTGGCATGTTCCAGATGTGCTTTTTCTATCTATTCTACATCCACCAAAATCAGCATCAACATAAGCAATTAATTCAAAGTTTTCATATTTTGGATACCATAGTCCTAAATTAGGGGTTCCTCTTAGATATCTAAGAATTTTTTAATGGCTTTAAAATGAGATAGCTTAGGCTTAGATTGAAATCTAGTACAAAGTCCTACACTAAATATAATGTCTGGTCTAATTGCAATGAGGTATAGTAAACTACCTATCATACCCCTATAAGTTTTTTTTATCAAAACTTTCTCCATTTTCGTCCATATCTAACTTAGTGGTGTTAGGATCAAGAACGACACTAAAAGGGGGGGGTGGTTGGGGTTGAATTAGTGCAGCGAATAAAACTTGATGATTTAAATGATTTTGGAAAACTTTGTGCAATAAAAATTTTCGATGAAAACCATTTCAGAAAGACGTTGACTCAAGTGAGTTTATAAGAGAGTAGAGAAGAGGAGATTGGACAATTGCAATGAAGTAAAGATTGAATGTAGCAAATGAAATTTACGCACCAAGAGAAGAACGCACCAATTTTATAGTAGTTCAGTCGTCCGACCTACATCCACTTTCGATACCTCCTCCGATGAGGTCATCAACTTCCACTATCGATCTTTCTTGAAGGAGAAAGATCAATCACCCCTTTATAAAAATTTACAAGTGGCTCACTTTCCTTTTACAAACTTTTTACACTTAGAGAATAGTAGAGGTGAACACTCAACTTTTGAAAGTTATTTCACTATAATTTCAGTTCAGTTCTTATCACCTCTCTATGCTCAACCAGCTAAGAAGTAAAAGGTATTTATAAGCCTCAATTGGCTTTAAAATTGAAGTAAAAAAAGATCTCATCTCGGATTTTCGAGTACTAGCAGTACCATCACAAGTCCTTGGCGGTACTACCGCCAATTGACCCTAACACTGGGTAGTACCATCACCTAGTCTGGTGGCACATCCACCAGACTGTTGGGAAATCCAGGGGCAACATCAAATGCACAGCAGAAGAACAGAAAAACAAAACATCCTAGATTTCTACAAAAGGTTCCGTTGTCATGTGAAGATCAATGCGTCAAAAATAAATCCACGAATCTGAAAACTGCATGTGTAAAAAGAAAGTATAGTACTTAGGGAGGTCGTATATCCCTGAGTTCTTGCAAATCCATGGGGGAGGATGAAGAAGGTCAAGCGTCCTCCTCTCTAGTGGTATCCATATGCTAGGGACTGCAACGATACTCCTTTCTTGGGGAGAGGAGAATAGAAGGTGGCTAACAAGAAAAACCCCAGCCTATGGGCCTTTGGTTCCCTCCTATTTATAGAGCCCCCCTATCAACCCTAATGGATCTAGTCCTATTGGGTATTAGATCTCTATCCAATTATCCAAGCCTCTTAGATCAATGGGTCTCTACCAAATAATCTAGCTCTTATTGGATCTCATCCATGGTATCCAAAAATATATGGGCTTATTGGATATCCAATAAGATTGGAGCTCGACGGATATCTTATATTTGAACCTCTACTTATTGTAATACCTACTATGTGTGTGTGACCCTCTAGGCCCAATATCGAGTTGGTTGTGAGTCATACCTATCAGAACTCCTTTTGACTTAATGAATTATTATCTCTATAATAATTTACTCGACTCATTGACTGCAGATGTATTAGGCCACTACGCCGTAGTGCCCAGATGATACAGGGGAATCCAATCCTTTGGACTTATTTATCCTTAGTTATCATGCACTTATAGTTCCTCATCTATCTAATATCCTAAAGACTATATATCGGGTATGTTGTTGTCAAGCCCATATGATTTTCAATCGAGTCTTCTAATCGAATTCTCCCGGAGAATTCTCTCTCTCAATACGAATGACCCTGGCCAGGGATTTTCTTGAGCAAGAATACATGAAATATTCCTCTTATGATACTGAGAGTGGATGATCCTTTATTGACACTCAATTGCCCTCGTAAGGTTGGCTACTACTCCCAATAACTGGTTGTACTAGATCTGGAACTTCTAAACCTATAAGTCCAGTATCAAAAAGTGGAGTACTCAAATAGGACATCCTTGGTATCTCAAGTCTAAGGACCAGATACACTACTAGGACTACGGAATCGTTGTCTGACATGAGATATCAATAACCATCCAGTATTCTGTAAGCGGATCAATTAGTGAACTCATTCTCCAATGAGCACCTGTACTATATCCTTAGTGTCCCCACACGAGTAGCTATGAGGCCAGCCACCTCAATCATATGGATGGGTATACATCACACCAGTCTATCCGGTTATCTTATGTCCTTCTCGAGTAACCTATGACTAGGATTATTAAGGGTCTATGTTTAAAAGTGAATCGGTTTCGTTATCGTAATCTCATTATGATCTGATTCCCATTGCATATATCCAAGGACATCATAATATACATTAAGATAATGTGAGCACATGCCAATAATTATAAGCAAAAAGATTGACGTAGTATGTTACAGGTGCCATCACTCACGTGATTGGCTTGTAGGGCACCTATAACTAGCAATCTCCCACTAGACCTAAAGCCTATCACCTACGTGTCTGATCCCCATCAGACCTCTGTGATACTCAAAGACAATCTGAGTCAATGGCTTTGTTAGTGGATCTGCAATGTTATCTTTGGATGGAACTCTTTTCACTACTACATCTCTTTAGGCCACGATCTCTCTAATAAGCTAGAACCTTCTCAGAACACTTCTAATGAGACTCAGGTTCCCTTATTTGAGTAATCACCTCGTAGTTGTCCTAATATAAGGGAATCAGCTCCTCACTGCTCGACACGACTCCTAAATATATGATGAACTACTTCATTCAGACTCCCTCCTTTACTGCCTCTACCGCAGTAATGTATTCCACCTCTCAGTAGTCGAGTCAACAGTAGTGTCTTGCTTGGAACACTTCCAGTATACTGCTCCTCCATTCAGAGTGAATACATACATTGAATTAGACTTGTCATCATCGACATCGGATTGGAAGCTCGAGTCTCTGTAGCCCTCAATCCTGAGGCTACTTTCTCCATATACTAGTAAAAAATCCTTAGTCTTTTGTAAGTACTTAAGGATACACTTTACTGCTTTCCAGTACTCCAAGTCTAGATCCGCCTGATACCTAGTCATGACACTCAGAAGATATGCTATATCAGGCCTAGTACATAGCATAACATACATGATAGACCATATTATTGAGATATAGGGTATCCTATTCATGTTCGCCCTTTCTTCAGGAGTCTTTGGGGATATACTCCTAGAAAGTGATAGCTTATGTCTCATCATTATGAGATCTCTCTTGAAATTTTTCATGTTAAACCTTTTAACAATGGTGTTTATGTACCTGGACTAGGATAAGCTAAGCATCTACTTGGATCTATCTCTATAGATCTAAATCCCCAATAAGTTGGATTCTTCCCCTAAGTCCTTCATGGAGAAATGTCTAGATAGCCAAGCCTTTATTGTGGAGAGCATTCCTACATCATTCCCAATGATCAGGATGTCATCCACATATATCACTAAAAAGGTGATAACGCTCCCACTTACCTTCTTGTACACAAGGCTTATCTTCATTCTTAATGAAATCATAAGATTTGATCACCTCATCAAATCTTGTTTTAACTTTGGGAAGCTTGCTTTAGTTCGTAGATGGACCGAAGCAATCTGTACACCTTATCTGGACTATCCTTAGACACAAATCCCTCAGGCTATATCATATACACCTCCTCCTCGAGGTTGCCATTAAGAAACATAATTTTCATATCCATCTGCTATATCTCATAATCAAGGTGTGCTACAATAGCCAATAGAATTCAGATGAATTTTAGCATGGCTATAAGTAAGAAGGTTTAGTCATAGTCAACACCTTGGCTTTAACGAGAACCCCTAGCCACTAGCCTTGCCTTATAGGTCTCTACCTTTCCATTTACTCCGATCTTTTTCTTGAAGATCCACTTATAGCCAATGGATACGATACCCTCAGGTGCCTCAACTAAGTTCCAAACTTAGTTGGAGTACATGGAATCCATCTTTGAATTCATGGCTTCTTGCAACTTCCCAAAGTCTATACTCATAATAGGCTCCTCATAGGCCTAAGGATCAATATCCTCAACATCTGCTCCTCTGATATGTCCCACATACTTTTAGGAGGATGAGATACTCTATTGCACCTATATAAAGTTGGAACTTGTGTGCTAGGTATCTGAATAGATTTTGACTATGGAATGGTACTTGAGATAGGTTCTCTAACCTTGCTTAACTCTATCATGCTCCCACTGTCTCTACCAAGAATATGTTCATTCTCAAGGAACACTACTCTCTTAGCTATAAAGATGTGGTGATAGAAATAATACATATAAATTTTCTTGGGGTATCCTATAAACTTGCACCATTCCATCCTGGATTCCAACTTATCAGATATGTGTCTCTTAACGTGGATACAACAGCCTCAAATCTTAACAACTTTAAGATTGGGCTTCCCTTTCTATATCTCATATGGTGTAGACACTACCGACTTAGTTGGAACTCTGTTCAGAAGGTAAGTTGCGGACTCTAGGGCATATCCCTAAAATGAGATTAGTAGGTTAGTAAAACTCATTATGGACTGCACCATATATAATAGTGTGTGATTCCTCCTTTTTGATACACCATTGAGCTGTGATATATAAAGAGGTGTCCACTAGGACAAAATCCCATGGTCCTTGAAGAACTGGGTGAATTCTATACTCAAGTATTCCCCTCCTTGATCCAATCGAAGAGTTTTAATACTCTTTCCAATCTAGTTCTCTACTTTATTCTTATATTCTCTAAATTTCTTGAAGGCTTCGGACTTATACTTCATCAAGTACACATATCCATTCTTAGATAAATCATCAGTGAAAGTAATAAAGTAAGAGTAACCACCTATGGCTTGAGTTGAGATAGGACCATATACATCACTATGTATGAGTTCTAGTAACTCAATGGCTCTCTCTCTAGTTCCACTAAATAGAGAGTTGGTTATTTTTCTACGAAGGCAAGGCTCGCAAGTTATATATGACTCATAGTTAAATGGATCTAAGTATCTATCTTTTAACAACTTTCGAATCCTTCTCTCATGGATATGACCTAGCCTACAATACCATAGGTATACACTGTTCACCTCATCTTGCTTCCTCTTGGACATGTTTACATTCATGATATGTGGAGTATTAGCATAAATAAATCATTATGCAATGTCCCTCTAGTGATGATCTTGTCATTCTTACTGATTGAAAAATAATTGTTTTAAAAAAATACTTTAAAACCATTTAATGTCAAATATGAAATGGATAATATTTTTGATAATAGAAGGAACAAAATAACATGCATCTAATGCAATAGTTGTTGGGAAATCTAAGGGGGCGACATCTCATGCGCAATGGAAGAACAGAAAACAAAAACCTTGGATTTTCATGAAAGGTTCTGTTGTCGTGCGAAGATCGGTACATTTCAAAAACAAATCCACAAAAACTACATGTGTAAAAGAAAGATACCTAGGGAGATCGTATATCCCTAAATCCTTGCAGATCTATAGGAGAGGATGAAAAAGATCAAGTGTCCTCCTCTCTAGCGGTATCCACACGGCAGGGACTGTGACGATGCTCCTCTCTTGGGCAGAGGAGAATAGAAAGGTCGCTATTGAGAGAAACCCAACCTATGGGCCTTCAATTCCCTCTTATTTATAGAGGCCCCCTGTAAACCCTAATGGATCTTGCCCTATTGGGTATTGAATCTCTATCCAATTACCCAAGCCTCTTAGATTAATGGGTCTTTACCCAATAATCTCTTATTAGCTCTTATTGGATCTCATCTTAGGATCCAATAATTCAGGGGTTTATTGGATATCCAATAAGATAGGGGCTCCGGCGGATATCTCATATCTGAACCTCTACTCATCACATTACCTACCATATGTGTGTGATCCTCTAGGCCCAATATTGATCTGGCCGTGAGTCATACTTGTCAGAACTCCTTCTAACTTAGTGAATTATTATCTCCATAATAATTCACCCGACTCATCGACTGCAGACGTACTAGGCTACTATGCCGCAGTCCCCATACGATACAGGGGAATCCAATCCTTTAAACCTATCTGTCCTTAGTTATCATATATCTATAGTCTCTCATCCATCTAATATCCTAGAGACCCTATATTGGGTATGGTGCTGTCAGGCCCATATGGTTTCTCCTCGAGTCTCGCTCTTATCGGATTCTCCTAGAGAACTCCTTCTCTCTCAATCTGAATAACCTTGGCCAAGGATTTGTTCCAACAAGAATATATGAGATATTCCTCTCATGATACCGAGAGCGGATGATCCTCTATTGACACTCAATAGCCCTCGTAAGGTTGGCTACCACTCCCAATAATCAGCTATACTAGATCTAGAACTTCCAAACCTATAAGTTCGGTATCAAAAAGTGGAGTACTCATACAGGACATCTTTGGTGTCTCAAGCCTAAGGACCAGATACACTATTGGGATTATGGAATCACTGTTTGACGTGAGGTATCTCTACATGAGTAGCTATGAGATTAGCCACCTCCATCATATGAACAGGTATACAGCACACCAGTCTATCCGGTTATCTCAATGTCCCTTTCGAGTAACTTATGACCGGGATTATTTAGGATCTGTGTTTAAAGGTGAATCGGTCTCATTATCATGATCTCATCATGATCCAATTCCTGTTGTACAGATCCAAAGACATCACAATATATGTAACATGTAAGATAAAGTGATAAAATACATAATAATAATAATAAGCAAAAAGAAAGAGTGCATAATAAGTCATAAGTACCATCACTCACGTGATTGGCTTGCAAGGCACATATGACTAGCAATAATAGCTCCATCAAGCAGATGCAGACTGAACTCACCGACAGCAACAGTAGCAACTCTTGCTCCATTGCCCATCTTGAGGTCCATCTCGCCTTTTGCCAATCTCCTAGGCCTTGCCAGAACCTACAATGAATTGCAGATGTGATAAGCACTATAGGTATCTAATACCCATGCATTATCATAAAAATCTGACACATGGAGACTGATTATGAATATACCTGAAGCTTCTCTAAGCTTTTGTTTTGCCTTTTCTGCAAGATATACCTTGCAGTTCCTTTTCCAATACCCATCTTGATCACAGTGGAAGTACTGGCCTTTGCTCTTTGTCGGGTCAATTTTGGCAACTTTTGCCTTATCCCGTTTGCCCTTGCCCTTGCCCTTCTTAAGGGTCTTCCCAGTCTTCCTTTTCTTTTTTGTCTCACCAATGTAGAGAACTAATTTTTCTTTCTTGATGGTGCTCTTTGCCTCTCTTAACACATTGAGGAGCTCAGGGAGAGTCATCTCAAGTTTGTTCATATTAAAATTCATAATAAACCGCGAAAAGGAATTTGGTAGGGACTGAAGTATAAGATTAACGCACAGGTTATCATCTAGGACCATTCCTAGACCTATGAGTTTCTCAATCAACTCTATCATCTTCAAGACATGGTTCTGAACCATTGTCCCCTCACTTATCCTAGTATGGAAGAGACTTTTTGATATCTCATATCGCTGAGTTCTTCCTTACTCCTCAAACAGTTTACGGAGATATAGGAGTATGGATCAAGCATCCATATTTTCATTTTATCTTTGTAACTCAGGAGTCACAGAAGCTAACATGTAATATTGAGCGGGAGTGGAATCATCTATATACTTCGTATATTGGGCAAACTCTTCCTGAGGAGCTTCTGCCTCAGGTTGGAGTATGACCGTATCCAGGACATATATGATTTTCTTTACCATAAGAACTATTCTTAGGTTACAGAGTCAATCTGCATTGCATAGTTTAGACCAGTGAAGTGGTTGGTATCAAGTATACCACGTAGAGGGTCTGATGGTGATATATTTATGATAAACAGGAGATATAACATAAGTAAATAACACGCAGATTTCCTAGAAAATAAATAATTAAGAAATGGACTTCTATCTTGATGTGCTCCAACTAATTTTATTAGTGAGTCATGCGACACCCTCAGCACATGAAATGGAAGTCTCCGACAGACTTCTAGTAGGGATCGGGATCCAATTGGCATTTTAGTGTAACCTCGAGGCACTCGACCAATCACACTAAGTCCAAAAGGTAGGTAACTCTTGCCAATCACAACTCCTTGTGATTCCCGTCATGTTTGGCCTTTGAATCACCATGGCCTCGAGGGACTCAACCAACCATGATGTCCAGTGAAGTTATCACCATCGTTATAAGATGAGTCTGATTCGGTGATATACCATTGAGGGACTCGACCAAGCATATAATGTCCTTAGGTCATCGATGACATCTCATGTCATATACAAGATAGTGAGATGCAAAATAGGTGAGCCTCGAGGGAGTTGACCAACTCAGCCTACGTCGGGAATTGGTTCTTGCCTATAATGGTGGAAGGCCATGTGGGTCAATCTTATTGCCTTACGTGGGTCCCTAAGTTCTTGCAGATCCATGGGGGAGGATGAAGGAGGTCAAGCATCTTCCTCTCTAGTGGTATCCATATGGCAGGAACTGCAACAATGCTCCTCTCTTAGGGAGAGGAGAATAGAAGGTGACTACCAAGAAAAACCCCAACCTATGGGCCTTTGGTTCCCTCCCATTTATAGAGTCCCCCTATTAACCCTAATGGATCCAGCCCTATTGGGTATTGGATCTCTATCTAATTATCTCTATCCAATTACCCAAATCTCTTAGATCAATGGGTCTTTACCAAATAATCTAGCTCTTATTGGATCTATCCATTGGATCTAATAATACAGGGGCTTATTGGATATCCAATAAGATAAGGGCTTCGACGGATATCTCATATCTGAACCTCTACTCGTCGTAACACCTACCATATGTGTGTAACCCTCTAGGCCCAATATCGAGTTGGTCGTGAGTTATACCTATCAGAACTCCTTTTGACTCAGTGAATTATTATCTCTATAATAATTTACTCGACTCATCGATTGCGAACGTACTAGGCCACTATGCCGTAGTCCCTAGACGATACAGGGGAATCCAATCCTTTGGAGCTATCTGTCCTCAGTTACTATGTACATATAGTCCCTCATCCATCTAATATCCTAGAGACTATATATCAGGTATGGTGGTGTCAGGCCTATATGATTTCCAATCAAGTCTCGCTCTAATCAGATTCTCCTGGAGAACTCTTTCTCTCTTAATTCGAATGACCCTGGCCATGGATTTGCTTGAGCAAGAACACATGGGATATTCCTCTCATGATACTAAGAGTGGATGATCCTTTATTGACACTCAATTGCCCTCATAAGGTTGGCTACCACTCCCAATAACCGGCTATACTAGATTTGAAACTTCAAACCTATAAGTCCAATATCAAAGAGTGGAGTACTCATACAGGACATCCTTGGTGTCTCAAGTCTAAGTATCAGATACACTATTGGGACTATGGAATTGCTGTCTGAATTGAGATATCAATAACCATCCAGCATTCTGTAAGCGGATCAATCAGTGAACTCATTTTCTAATGAGTACTTATACTATATCCTTAGTGTCCCCACACGAGTAGCTATGAGACCAACCACCTCCATCATATGGATGGGTATACATCACACCAGTCTATCCGGTTATCTCGATGTCCTTCTCGAGTAACTTATGACCAAGATTATTAAGGGTTTATGTTTAAAGGTGAATCTATCTCATTATCATAATCTCATCACGATCCGATTCCCATTGCATAGATCCAAGGACATTACAATATACATTCAGATAATATGAGAACATGCCAATAATCATAAGTAAAAAGATTGACGTAGCATGTTACAGGTGTCATCACTCACGTGATTGGCTTGTAGGGTACTTATAACTAGTATAGACAGAGTCTTGGGTACTAACCTAGGGCGGTACCATCACTTGATAGGCAGTACCACTACCTGATAAGCAGTACCATCGCCTAACAAGCAGTTCCACTGCTTGGTAGTTATTAATTGCCAATGGTACCACTGTCAGAATTCTAGGAGACCTAACCCTAGGTGTTTCTACCGCCCCAATTTGATGGTGCCACCACCAGATAGGGTTCAGCAACTTGGATAGGCCTTGAATCCAGCACAATCCAGTCCAATTACGGGCCCAATTGGCCCCGACCAAGATTAATTGGATTACCTCTCAATCTTAACCCTAATTATGTGCTAACTATGAAAATTAAAAACATGTACTAAAGAAAACAAAATCTGACACGTCTAGGGTTCTTCCGACGAGCTTCCAACGATCTTCCGATAGTCTTCCGATGAACTCTTGGCAACTTCCAACGGACTCCCGGCAAGCTCCTGGACTTCACGACGATCATGGCAAGTTCCGATGAGTCTTCTTTGGCAAGCTCTGATCTTTTCGGCGAGCTCTGCGAACCTCTAACAAACTTTCCGATGAACTTTCGACAAACCCTTTGGCAAGCTCTCGACTCATTCTCGGCCAATTCCGGTGGCACTCCCGATGAGCCTTCGGACTCCCGACGAACTCTCGAACTCTCGAACTCTCAATGATTCGATCATACTTGACTCCGGCACTTTATTTCGCTTTATGCCTTGATCGCCATTGTAGTTAATCCTACACACTTTTCTCAACATATGAATTAGATCAAATAATCTATCAATTGATTTTATCATGAAAATATGAGGTCCAACAATCTCTCCCTTTTTTATGATGATAATCAATTGATGACAGAGTTAACCTTAACTCCCTGATAGAACCCTAGAGGAATTCTATGAAGATTGATCTTTGAGGGGGATCAACTCTTGGAACGCTATAGGGGTTCCACCCTCCAAGTAGCCTAGTGGCTGCAATTCTAGATTGATCTTTCTTATTCCAAAGAGGTGGAGGCTACAAGCTTATATAGAGCTCCAAACCCTAGCCCTAGGGGCTGCTTCCTAAGTGAACTACCCAATTTGCCCTCAACCTTAGCGGGCCGGCCTAGTAACAAGGGGGTGACGGCTAAGAAGCCTAAAGACCCAAATATAAACCTTAACCTCTCTTCTTTATAGGATAGAGCCGGCTAGGTGGGGTTTATTACATTCTCACAGGGTTTTTATTAGCTGCTACATGGTTGAGTAGGACCTTACCCTGCTAGGGTCCTATCAAGCCCGCCCTCTTCAAATCAGCCTTGTCCTCAAGGCTTGGGTTCCATGAACTCAGGGAATCGGGACTTCAACTCCTCATATGATTCCCATGTGGCATCTTCGAGTGGTAAATTAGTCCAATGTACTAGTACTTCAGTAGAGGGACGTCGACGACGCATCACGACTCTGCGGTTGAGGATGGCTTGTGGTCGGGCTTGAATATTTCCATCATCAGTGGTGTTGGGCAGTTGGATCTAGGGTGTCTCGTGTTCTCCCAACTTGGGCTTCAAGCATGACACGTGGAAGATAGGGTGAATTTTGGCATCTTCAGGTAATTTAAGTCTGTACGCCACAGCTCCAATACGCTCTATGATCTGATAGGGCCCATAAAAACATGGAGATAGCTTCATGGAGGCTCGTGTGTTGATGGATAGTTGCTTGTATGGTTATAGGCGAAGATAAACACAGTCTCCTACTAAAAATTCTCTTTCACTTCTTCGTGTGTCAGCTTGTTGCTTCATTCTAGCTTGAGCGGTAGAGAGATTATCCTTTAGCAGCTGTAGGAGTTTGTCCCTATCAATTAAATCTTGGTCGACCTGATCTACCTTAGCCGAGCCAATTACATACTTTGGAATCACAAGGGCCGGCCGACTATATAATGCTTCATATAGGGTACATTTTGTAGATGAATGATATGTAGTATTGTACCACCATTCGGCCCAGGGGAGCCATTTCGTCCACTCCTTTGGTCGATCACTAGCGAAACACCGAATGTATGTCTCTAAACATCTGTTCACCACTTCTGTTTGGCCGTCAGTTTGTGGATGATATACAGTGCTCATCTTGAGTTTGGTGCCTCAGAATGAAATAACTCGGTCCAAAATTTACTAGTGAAGACCCTGTCACGATCACTTACGATGGACCTTGGCATCCCATGTAGCTTGACAATATTTTCTATGAAAATCTGAGCAATACTAACAGCAGTGTAGGGATTTCGCACAACACAAAAATGAGCATATTTCGTAAGTCGATCAACCACCACAAGGATTGTGCTTTTACCTTTGGAAGGTGGCAGCCCTTCGATGAAGTCCATGGAGATGTCAGTCCACACCGAGTCTGGTATGGGTAGTGGTTGTAGTTTCCCTAGACTCGCCACTGTTTCACCTTTTTGTTGTTGACATACATCACATTGTGCTACGTATTCAAAAATAATTTTTTTCATCCCTTTCCAATAAATGTTTTGCTTCACTCTTTTGTAGGTTCTTAGAAATTCGGAGTGCCTTGCTAAAGGTGTGGAGTGCATTTCGTGCAGAATGACTTTGATGCAAGGGGAGTTTGGTATAAGCACAATACGACCTTTATAGCGTAGATCCCTCGAATCTCAAGTATAGTGAGCTATTGCGCTTGGATCCTCCTCCAATTTTTTGATGATGTTGCTGGTTTCTGGATCCTTCTTCCATTCCTCCCTCTCTGGTTGCTGCTGGAGATGCATAAGAAAGCCACCATTTATCTTGTGTAAAACTTTCTCCATTCGTTGGGTTGAAACAGTGGTTACGTTGCTTCCGCGCTTCCCGCGTAGGGTGACCTGTTTACCTTTGCAATAGAATTTCATAATCAATTTGGAAAAGTTTCAAGAGACATCACCTAGTGTCGTTAGCCATTCTATGCCCAGCACAACCTCATAATCATCAATTGGTAGGAGGAAGAAGTCGGCAACAATTTCTTAGTCCTGTAGTAATAGTTTCACCTACGGGCATCTTTGGTCACATTTTAGGATTCGACCGTCGGTGACCTTTATGTTGAACTTGCTACAACCTTCGATGTGAAGCGCCATCCGAGTAGCAACCTTACTGTTTAGAAAGTTATTAGTGCTGCCTGTATCGATGAGAATGGTGATCGGTTGTTGTTTGAGCAGGCCTCTAACTTTCATCGTTTGTGGATTTGAGTAGCCGGCTAGCGCATGTACCATAAAGTCGACCGATTGTGGCTCTTCTTCCACATCTTCATCCTCATGTTCAATACTCTCTTCTAGCTGTTCACTGATCTCTTCTTCCACTGGTTCAATCATAAGAAGTCTCCCCTTTTTACAGCGATGCTCGCGGCTCCACGGCTCGTCACAATGCCAACATAACCCCGTGGCAGATCGGTCTCGAAGCTCTTCTCTTGTCAACCTTTTTGGTGCAGGAGCTCGGCTGACAGTAGGAGGGGCTGAGGGCTTCAATATTGCTGGTCGAGGAGTGACCCTAGTCCTCTAGGCTTCGTGGTTCAATCGCTCCTCCTGAAGTCGTGCGAAAGAGATGGTTGCCATAAGCATGTACGGTTGTCGTGCTTTAACTTCTCCCCGGATCTCCGGCTTCAAGCCCTCAATAAATGTCCCCAATAACTATTTTTCAGACCAATCACGAGTTTGATTAGATAACCTTTCAAACCTGGTTTGATACTCCTGGATGGTGGAGGTTTGTCGGATCTTTGCTAGTTGTCCGTCGATGTTCTCATAATCGGTTGGTCCGAAACGGATCAGCAGTCCTTCTTTGAATTGTCGCCATGAGTGGACTCCATGAGTCCCACAAAATTTTTTTTAATTTTTTTTCTAGTGTTGAAATAATATGAGATGTAATCATAGATCACTCCTTAAGATATAGAATTAAAATGAGGGAGGCAAATCCACGAGAGTCGAGTTTTTGTAAAAACCACAAAAGTCGAAAGAAAAAATATATATAATGCTGCTCATATACAAGGACAATTTAACATGCCTATTTCCCTCCTAATAAAGTCAAATTGTTTTTCATTTAAAGGTTTCGTAAAGATGTCTGCTAATTAATATTTTGTATCAATAAATTTAACATTGATATCGTCACTGTTAACATGATCTCGTATAAAGTGATGTCTTATGTCAATATGCTTAGTTCTAGAGTGTTGAATAGGATTTTTGGTTAGACAAATAGCAGTTGTATTATCACATTTTATGGGAATGTTATTTAAATAAATTCCATAGTCTTCTAGTGTATTTTTCATCCAAATGACTTGAGCACAACATGCACTTGCGGCTATGTATTTGGCTTCCACCGTAGATAGTGCAACCGAATTTTGTTTCTTGGAAGTCCAAGAAACAAGTGCATGTCCTAAAAATTGATATGTTCCAGATGTGCTCTTTCTATCTATTCTACATCCACCAAAATCCGCATCTGCATAGGCTTTTAAATCAAAGTTATCAGATTTTAGATACCATAATCCTAGATTAGGAGTACCTTTAAGGTATCTAAGAATTCTTTTAACAGCTTTAAGGTGAGACAACTTAGGATTAGCTTGAAACCTCACATAAAGTCCTACACTAAATATGATATCTGGTCTGGTTGCGGTAAGATAGAGCAAGCTATCTATCATTCCCCTATATGTCTTTTGATCAAAACTTTCTCCACTTTCATCCAAGTCTAACTTGGTGGAAGTACTCATTGGAGTGTTGATAGCTTTTGAACCATCCATATTAAATCGTTTTAACAATTCTAATATACATTTGGATTGATTAAGGAATATGCCATTACTAAGTTGTTTAATTTGTAATCCAAGAAAGAAGGTTAACTCTCCCATTAAACTCATCTCAAATTCATGACTCATACACTTAACAAAAGATTCACATAGTGATTCATTCGAAGAACCAAAAATAATATCATCAACATAAATTTAAACAATAAGAAAATTATTTTTAAAATGTTTAATAAACAATGTAGTATCAACCTTGCCTTTAGTAAAATTATTTGAAATTAAGAAAGAACTAAACCTCTCATACCAAGCCCTAGGGGCTTGTTTTAGTCCATAGAGAGCCTTAGTTAATTTGAACATATGATTAGGAAGAAGAGAATTTTCGAATCTGGGTGGTTGTTCAACATATACTTCTTCGGAAATAAAGCCATTTAAAAAAGCACTTTTGACATCCATTTGAAATAGTTTAAAATCATTACTACTAGCATAGGTAAGGAGCATCCTGATGGCTTCTAATCTTGCCACAGGAGCGAAGGTCTCTTCATAATCAATACCTTCTTCTTGGTTGAAACCTTTGACCGCTAATCTAGCCTTGTTTCGAACCACAATACCGTATTCATCTTGCTTGTTTCTAAAGACCCATTTAGTACCAATAACTAAATGGTCATTAGGTTTAGGAACAAGCTTCCATACCTCATTCCTCTCAAATTGATTTAACTCTTCTTGCATTACGATGACCCAAGAATCATCTTTCAAGGCATCATCAATGCATTTTGGTTCAACTTGAGAAAGAAAAGCGGCATGGGCACAAAAATTCTTAAATGAAGGATGAGTTTGAACCCCTTTAGATGTATCTTCTATAATTAACTCCTTGGGATGAGTATCTACATACTTCCATTCCTTGGGTTAGGAAATTTAGGAAGAAGATGCATCCAAGTTATCATTTTGAGGAGAGGGTTAATTCAAATTCAAATCATTAAAACCAAGATCATCATTAAAATCTTTTTTCTTAGATTTAAAAAATTTATTAAAAACCACATGAATAGATTCTTCTATAACTAAGGTTCTTTTGTTGAAAACCTAAAAAGCTTTAGAAATAGAAGAGTAACCAAGAAAGATGCATTCATCGGATTTAGCATCGAATTTTCCTAAGGCATCCTTTTCATTTAAAATAAAGTATTTACAATAAAAAACTTTAAAGTAAGAGATATTGAGTTTTTTATTATTTCATAATTCATATGGAGTCTTAGATAGGGATGGTCTTACTAGAACTCTATCCATAACATGGCAAGCCGTGTTTATGGCTTCGGCCCAAAAATATTTTGGTAAATTATATTCATTTAACATGGTTCTAGCCATTTCTTACAAATTTCTATTTTTCCTTTCCACTACTCCATTTTGTTGAGGATTCCTTGGAGTAGAGAAGTTATGGTTATATTCGTTTATTTTACAAAAATTTTGGAAGTCATGATTTTGAAATTCACCACCGTGATCACTTTGAATTGATGAAATCATGAAAACTTTTTCATTTTGAGTGAGTTTACAAAATTTAGAGAAACATTTGAAACAATCACTTTTGTGAGCTAAGAAATAGGTCCAAGTGTATCTACTATAGTCATCCACAATTACGAATGTATATTTGCTACCTCCTAGGCTTGTTATGTCAATTGGTCCAAATAAGTCCAAATGGATCAATTACAATGGTCTAGTGGTGCTAATTTGATTTTTTGATTTGAAACTAGTTTTTATTTATTTTTCTAGTTGACATGCATCACATACTTTGTCCTTGACAAACTTCATATTGGGGATTCCTCGTACTAACTCTCTAGATGAAATCTTAGATATTAGTTTCATGCTTGCATGGCCTAATCTCCTATGCCAAAGCCAAGCATCATCATTCAAAATCGAAAAACACATTTCATTACTTAATTCATCAATATTATGGTGTAGACATTATTTTGTTTTAAAGCAATCATGGATATGTCATTGTTTGGTTTTTCATTTATGCAAACATTAGATTCAAATCTAACAACATAACCTTTATCGCATAATTGACTAATGCTTAAAAGATTATGTTTTAAACCATCAACTAGCAACACATCATCAATTGAAAAACTAGATTTGTTACCTATGGTTCCCTTGCCAATGATTTTACCCATGTTGTTATCTCCGAAGGTGACATACCCTTCTTCTTTGCTAGTGAGCATAGAGAAATGAGATGGATCTCCGGTCATGTGCCTTGAGCATCCACTATGAAGATACCATTTCTTGCTCCTAGCTTATGAGTTTGTCTACAAAGGAGGATGGTTTTTAGGTACCCATTTGAATTTTGGGTGCCTTATAAATTGATCTACTTAATTTGTAATTCAACATTGAATTGTTCATAGTTCCTTTAGGAACCCATATTAATTTTTATGGACTAATTTTCTTGAATGGACAAATGTAAACAACATGTCCAGTTTTACCATAAAAATTACATTTCAAATGGGGTGATACATGCAATGTGGGTCCTTTAATGAAGGTGGTGGGATTTTGGTGAGATCCACTCACAAATTCGTTTCCACTTCTATTTCCGATGTAACCCTTGTTAGCAAGGATCATGTCCAAGCCTTTGCTATAGACCTTAAACTTGTTTAAGGTCTCTTTGAGTAGTAAATTCTCGTTTTTTATTGCTTCTAAGTGTTCACACTTAGAGTATGGGGGTAGAGAAGGAGTTTGGAGACTATTGAACTTATTTTGCAATAAAGCATGCTCTTTCTTTAGTAAATTAAACTTTTTGCTAATAGTTCTACATTCATCAAATAACTCATAAAAAATGATAGAAAGTTCATCAAAAGATAATTCTTCATTAAATAACTCAATAACCTATTCTCCTAAGGCTATTAGCGTGAAGTTAGCCTCCTCTTTGTTGCTTGCTTCTTCAACCTCGGAGTTACTTGAATCATCCCATGTAGCCTTCAATGCTTTCTTCTTCTTGGGTTGCTTCTTCTTGGCTTGGGGGTATTCATATTTGAAGTGCCCGGGCTTCTTGCACTCGTAGCAAATAACTTGGTCCTTTTTATGTTCAAGTTTATTTTTTGTGTCATTTTTAAATTTGTTCTTTCTTATGAACTTTTTAAATTTTTGAGTGTCCTCATCACTTAATGTTCCTTTCAAGTGGTCTTCTTGTGTTCTTAGTGCCATATCCTTCCTGTTCTTTAGAAGGGGGTTCTCGAGCTCTTCATGAGCATGATACGTCATTTCGTAGGTCATTAGAGACCCAATAAGTTTTACCATAAAAATTACATTTCAAATGGGGTGATACATGCAATGTAGGTCCTTTAATAAAGGTGGTGGAATTTTGGTGAGATCCACTCACAAATCCGATTCCACTTCTATTTCCGATGTGACCCTTGTTAGCAAGGATCATGTCCAAGCCCTTGCTACCAACCTTAAACTTGTTTAGGGTCTCTTTGAGTAGCAAATTCTCATTTTTTATTGCTTCTAAGTGTTCACACTTAGAGCATGAGGGTAGAGAAGGAGTTTGGAGACTATTAAACTTATTTTGCAATAAAGCATGCTCTTTCTTTAGTAAATTAAACTTTTTGCTAATAGTTCTACATTCATCAAATAACTCATGAAAAGCGATAGAAAGTTCATCAAAAGATAATTCTTCATTAAATAACTCACTAATCTCTTCTCCTAAGGCCATTAGCACGAAGTTAGCCTCCTCTTTGTTGCTTGCTTCTTTAACCTCGGAGTCACTTGAATCACCCCATGTAGCCTTCAATGCTTTCTTCTTCTTGGGTTGCTTCTTCTTAGCTTGGGAGCATTCATATTTGAAGTGCCCCGGCTTCTTGCACTCATAGCAAATAACTTGGTCCTTTTTATGTTCAAGTTTATTTTTTATATTATTTTTAAATTTGTTCTTTCTTATGAACTTTTTAAATTTTTGAGTTAAAAGTGCAATGTCATTGTCACTGTCCTCATCACTTGATGTTCCTTTCAAGTGATCTTCTTGTGTTCTTAGTGTCATATCCTTCCTATTCTTTGGAAGGGGGTTCTCGAGCTCTTCATGAGCATGACACGTCATTTCGTAGGTCATTAGAGACTCAATAAGTTCTTCAAGAGGAAAAGTCTTAAGGTCCTTGGCCTCTTGAATGGCTGTAACTTTTGGATCCCAACTCTTTGGAAGGGATCTCAAAATCTTAGTTACTAGTTCAAAGTTAGAAAAACCTTTACCAAGTGCCTTAAGTCCATTGATAACATCCATAAAGCGGGTGTACATGTCTCCATTGGACTCACTTGGTTTCATTCGGAAAAGTTCATAAGAATGCACAAGAATATTGATTTTGGACTCTTTCACTCAGCTAGTGCCTTCATGAGTGATCTCAAGAGTACGCCAAATATCAAAGGCCGATTCATAAATTGATACGTGATTAAATTCGTTTTTGTCTAGTGCACAAAACAAGGCATTCATAGCCTTTGCGTTAAAAGCAAAAACCTTCTTCTCCGATTCATTTCAATCGCTCATCAGAAGAGAAGATTTTTGAAAATCATTCTCAACAATATTCCAAAGCTCAAAATCCATAAAAATAAGAAAGATCCTCATACGGGTCATCCAATACGTATAATCTGACCCATTAAACATAGGCGGACGTGTAATGGAATGACCTTCTTGCATACCGGAACAGGCCATCTCTCTTGGGTTTTAGACCAAATATTAGAGTGAATCCACTCTGATACCAATTGTTAGGATCGGACAAGCACTAAGAGGGGTGGGGGGGGCGGGTGAATTAGTGTAGCGGGTTAAAACCGTAAGATTGAGACCGATTTCGGTAAAAGGCTAATTCGTATAAAAACTTTGATCCGACGAAAGATGACTTAGTTAAAGTTGCTTGAGTAAAGGTAATGAAAAACTATATAGTTTGCAGCCAAGTAAAGAGATGAAACAAAAATTTAAACACTCACACATTCAAAACGCTGCGATGTATAGTGGTGATAGAACCCCAGAGGAATTCTATGGAGATTGATCTTTGAGGGGGATCAACCCTTGGAACGCTATAGGGGTTCCACCCTCCAAGTAGCCTGGTGGCTACAATTGTAGATTGATCTTTCTTATTCCAAAGAGGTAGAGGCTACAAGCTTATATAGAGCTCCAAACCCTAGCCCTAGGGGCTGCTTCCTAAGTGAACTACCCAATTTACCCTCAACCTTAGCGGCCAGCCCAGTAACAAGGGGGGCGGCAGCTAAGAAGCCCAAAGACCCAAATATAAACCCTAGCCTCTCTTCTTTATAGGATAGAGGTGGCTAGGTGGGGTTTATTACATTCTCACAGGGTTTTTATTAGTCACACATGGTTGAGTAGGACATAACCTGCTAGGGTCCTATCAAGCCCGCCCTCTTCAAATCAGCCTTGTCCTCAAGGTCAGTTCCATGAACTCGAGGAACCGGGACTTCAGCTCCTCATATGATTCCCATGTGGCATCTTCGAGTGGTAAATTAGTCCAATGTACTAGTACTTCAAGAGAGGGACGTCGACGACGTATCACGACTCTGCTGCTGATCGAGGATGGCTTGTGGTTGGGCTTGAATATTTCCATCATCAGTGGTGTTGGGCAGTTGGATCTGGGGTGTCTCGTGTTCTCCTAACTTAGGCTTCAAGCATGACACGTGGAAGACAGGGTGAATTTTGGCATCTTTGGGTAATTTAAGTATGTACGCTACAGCTCCAATACGCTCTATGATCTGATAGGGCCCATAAAAATATGGAGATAGCTTCATGGAGGCTCGTGTGTTGATGGATAGTTGCTTGTATGGTTGTAGGTGAAAATAAATCCAATCTCCTACTAAAAATTCTCTTTCACTTCTTTGTGTGTCAGCTTGTTGCTTTATTCTAGCTTGAGCAGTAGAGAGATTATCCTTTAGCAGCTGTAGGAGTTTGTCCTTGTCAATTAAATCTTGGTCAACTTGATCTACCTTAGCCAAGCCAATTACATACTTTGGAATCACAGGAGCCGGCCGACCATATAATGCTTCATATGGGGTACATTTTGTAAATGAATGATATGTAGTATTGTACCACCATTCGGCCCAGGGGAGCCATTTCATCCACTCCTTTGGTCGATCACTAGTGAAACACCGAAGGTATGTCTCTAAACATCTATTCACCACTTCTGTTTGGCCGTCAGTTTATGGATGGTATGCAGTGCTCATCTTGAGTTTGGTGCCTCAGAATGAAATAACTCGGTCCAAAATTTACTAGTGAAGATCCTGTCACGATCACTTACAATGGACCTTGGCATCCCATGCAGTTTAACAATATTTTCTATTAAAATCTGAGCAATACTAACAGTAGTGTAGGGATTGCGCACAGCACAAAAATGAGCATATTTCGTAAGTCGATCAACCACCACAAGGATTGTACTTTTACCTTTTGAAGGTGGCAGCCCTTCGATGAAGTCCATGGAGATGTCAGTCCACACCGAGTCCGCAGTATGGGTAGTGGTTGTAGTTTCCCTGGACTTGCCACTGTTTCACCTTTTTGTTGTTGACATACATCACATTGTGCTACGTATTCAGAAATAATTTTTTTCATCCCTTTCCAGTAAAAGTTTTGCTTCACTCTTTTGTAGGTTCTTAGAAATCCTGAGTGCCCTGCTGAAGGTGTGGAGTGCATTTCATGCAGAATGACTTTGATGCAAGGGGAGTTTGGTATAAGCACAATACGACCTTTATAGCGTAGATCCCTCGAATCCCAAGTGTAGTGAGCTATTGCACTTGGATCCTCCTCCAATTTTTTGATGATGTTGCTGGTTTCTGGATCCTTCTTCCATTCTTCCCTAATGCCATCGAGGAAGCCGGTGGTAGGAAGAGAGATAGCTGAAAATTTAGCTTGCTGAGGGAGCCGTGAGAGTGCATCTGCAACAACGTTTTCTTTCCCCTTTTTGTAAATAATTTTATAATCAAATCCTAGAAGTTTGGTTACCCATTTTTGCTGCTCCGGGGATGATATCTTCTTCTCCAAAAAGTACTTAAGGCTTCTATGGTCGGTTTTAATCTGAAATCGTCGGCCAATAAGGTAGGGTCTCCACTTTGTTACTACGTGCACAATGGCGAGCATCTCCTTATCATAGATAGACATTTTTTGATGGGTGGGAGACAATGCCTTGCTAGTGTATGCGAGTGGTCGACCATCTTGCATGAGAACAGCTCCAATTCCAACTCTAGATGCATCGGCCTCAATGATGAAGGGTCGGTTGAAATTTGGTAGTGCTAGCACTGGTGTTGTCGTCATGGCTACCTTAAGTCTATTGAAGGCAGCGGAGGCTTTGTTCGACCATAGAAAGGCGTCTTTTTTCAGTAGAGAAGTGAGGGGGGCACTAATCTTCCCATAGTCCTTCATGAATTTTCGGTAGTAGCCCGTTAGTCCAAGGAACCCACGCAGCAATTTCACATTTGTAGGTTTCGGCCAGCCTTGCATTGCTTCAATTTTTGTTGGGTCTACGACCACTCCTTCTTCTGATATTATATACCCAAGGTACTCTACTTTTTGCTGGAGAAAGCTACATTTTGATAGCTTAACAAAAAGAGTATTCTCTCGAAGGATCGTCAGAATAATTCGCAAGTGCTGAAAATGAGTCT
Organism: Musa beccarii; assembly: GCA_024322285.1. NCBI lineage: Eukaryota > Viridiplantae > Streptophyta > Magnoliopsida > Zingiberales > Musaceae > Musa > Musa beccarii. The sequence goes on along the minus strand of CM044399.1, from coordinate 36,375,696 downwards.
CAAGAGAAGGGCTATAAATGAGAATATCATCGAAAAATACCAGCACAAATTTGTGAAGAAAGCTCCGAAAAATGTCATTCATGAGACTTTGGAAGGTTGAAGGAGCATTAGTGAGTCCAAAGGGCATTACCAAGAATTCATAATGCCCGTTGTGAGTGCGGAAAGCAGTTTTTGGGATGTCGCCTTCACATACCCGAATTTGATGATAACCGGATCGAAGGTCCAACTTTGTGAAGACTCGAGCTCCTTTTAATTCATCAAGAAGTTCATCCACCACTGGTATGGGGTACTTATCCTTGACGATGATGTCATTTAGAGCTCGGTAGTCGACGCATCCGCCAAGTTCCGTCTTTCTTGCGCACAAGTAGCACCGATGAGGAGTAGGGGCTACAGCTTGGTCGAATCACCCCTGTTTCGAGCATTTCCTTCACGATTTTCTCAATTTCATCCTTCTGGACATGAGGATAGCGGTAAGGCCGAGTGTTTGCTAGTGGTTTGCCCGGAAGGATTGGAATCCGGTGGTCATGTTGCCGAGTAGGAGGAAGACCGCGCGGTTCAGCAAAAATATCATCAAATTCAACAAGCAGTTGGGTGATCTTTTGATTTTTAATTTTTGTTTTCTCCCCCTCTGGTTGCTGCTAGAGATGCATAAGAAAGCCACCATTTATCTTGTGTAAAACTTTCTCCATTCGTTGAGTTGAAATGGTGGTTACGTTGTTTCCACGCTTCCCGCGTAGGGTGACCTGTTTACCTTTGCAATAGAATTTCATAATCAATTTGAAAAAGTTCCAAGAGACATCACCTAGTGTCATCAGCCATTCGATGCCCAGCACAGCCTTATAATCATCAATTGGTAGGAGGAAGAAGTCAGCAACAATTTCTTGGTCCTGTAGTAATTTCACCTACGGGCATCTTTGGTCGCATTTTAGGATTCGACCGTCGGTGACCTTTAAGTCGAACTTGCTACAACTTTCGATGTTGAGCGCCATCCGAGCAACAACCTTACTGTTTAGAAAGTTATTAGTGCTGCCTGTATCAATGAGAACGGTGATCGGTTGTTGTTTAAGCAGGCCTCCAACTTTCATCGTTTGCGGATTTGAGTAGCCGGCTAGCGCATGTACCATAAAGTCGACCGATTGTGGCTCTTCTTCCATATCTTCATCCTCATGTTCAAGACTCTCTTCTAGCTGTTCACTAATCTCTTCTTCCACTGGTTCAATCACAGGAAGTCTCCCCTTTTTACAGCGATGCTCGCGACTCCACGGCTCGTCACAATGCCAACATAACCCCTTGGCAGATCGGTCTCGAAGCTCTTCTCTTGTCAACCTTTTTGGTGCAGGATCTAGGTTGATAGTAGGGGGGGCTGAGGGCTTCAATATTGCTGGTCGGGGAGTGACCCTAGTCCTCCAAGCTTCATGGTTCAATCGCTCCTCCTGAAGTCGTGCGAAAGAGATGGCGGCCATAAGCGTGTACGGTTGTCGCGCTTTAACTTCTCCCCGGATCTCCGGCTTCAAGCCCTCAATAAATGTCCCCAATAACTGTTTTTCAGACCAATCACGAGTTTGATTAGATAACCTTTCAAACCTGGTTTGATACTCCTGGATGGTGGAGGTTTGTTGGATCTTTGCTAGTTGTCCGTCGATGTTCTCGTAATCGGTTGGTCCGAAATGGATCAGCAGTCCTTCTTTGAATTGTCACCATGAGAGGACTCCATGAGTATGTTCAAACCAATCAAACCATTGTATGGCATCTCCTTCAAGATGTATAGCTGCAATTTCTACCATAGATGCATCTGCGGTTTTGTGGTACCGAAAATATCGCTCCGCGCGCGAGATCCAACCAATCGGGTCTGCTTCTTCCCATCTAGGGAAGTCCACCCTCATGCGTGGATAGTGGGGATCGGTCATAGAGCCTCCCCTTTCCTAGAGGTCATCTCTTCGATTAGAGCTCTCCCCTTGATGTGATTTTTTTGGGCTCGGTAGTCGACCCAAACTAAGTTCGGCAAAGAGAGTCCGAATCTTCTCCTCCATTCGTGTCTCGAAGGCTTCGAATTTAGCATCAATTGCCTCCTCGGATGCCATAGAATATGTCTCCAAATCTGTAATATTAAGATCTTTTTTTTGCTATCGAGTTAAAGGCATGTATTGGTTGAGAGAAGTGGTGGTTGAAAGGGTTGGTGGATTAGTGAATGTAGGCTGCGGTTTAGGCTTGTTTTGTGGCTGTTTTGGGTGCTGTTTGGGGCTGCGGTTTGATGGAGTTTTGGGCTGAGATTGTAGTGGATGAAGGTTAGGGAAGAGGGTTTTAGATTTGTGGTAGCTCGCAGAAAAGATTTGACAAAAATCAGTAGAAATTGCTGCCTATATGCGCTGTCTCGTAAGAGCAGAATTGTCGTCGAAGAAATAGCAGTTTCTCAATGAAATTTCCAGCGAAAACTCAGGGGTTTGAGGAGGGGGTTTGATGGTAGAATCTTAGTTTAGATAGTAACAAGGATAACAAATTGGATCAAGAAATTTCGGCAGCAAAGTAGTAAAGAAATCGGTGCAAGTTGCGATAGCAGAATTCTCGTCAAAAAAATTTCAGCACTTTGTGATGAGAGATTGCAGCAACACACGAATTTGTTTTTGTGATGAATTCCACAATAGATCAATCACGGATGGGAGCCAAGATGATCTATGAGGTGCACAAAAAATTTCATTCAAAAAGGATAACAATTAGATCGGTTAAAGGCAGCAACACACCGCTGAAATTTTCTGCAGCAATCCTACGTTCGCAAAGATGGTAACTTTTGCGACGCAAGGAATTCGCAGCAAGGGATCGATAGAAAAACTTCTTTTTGATATTTTAGATGAAAAATTGCAGCAGCAAAAGGTATTGGTGATAGAAAAATACCAGATCTCTGATGCAATTAGAGGTGGCGACTGTAGATTGATTTGATCTACGTCAAGAGATGATGGTGGAGATGACGACGTCAAGAGCAATTGTGGGAATTGCTTGGCTAATGGTGGGCGGCAGGGATGGCAGCAAAAGCAGCAAGATCGCTGCTCTGATACCAGATGATAGAACCCCAGAGGAATTCTATGGAGATTGATCTTTGAGGGGGATCAACCCTTGGAACGCTATAGGGGTTCCACCCTCCAAGTAGCCTGGTGGCTGCAATTGTAGATTGATCTTTCTTATTCCAAAGAGGTGGAGGCTACAAGCTTATATAGAGCTCCAAACCATAGCCCTAGGGGCTGCTTCCTAAGTGAACTACCTAATTTACCCTCAACCTTAGCGGCCGGCCCAGTAACAAGGGGGGCGGCGGCTAAGAAGCCCAAAGACCCAAATATAAACCCTAGCCTCTCTTCTTTATAGGATAGAGGTGGCTAGGTGGGGTTTATTATATTCTCACAGGGTTTTTGTTAGCTGCTACATGGTTGAGTAGGACCTAACCCTGCTAGGGTCCTATCAAGTGGTTCGGTCAAAGTGACCTACATCCACTTCTGAAGCCTTCTCCGATGAGGCTCCCAACTTTCACTAGCAAATCCTTTTGAAGGGGAAGGACCAAACACCCCTCTTACAACCCTTTTACAAGAAGTTCACACTCTTATAGATTTTCTAAAGAGAGAAGGAGGTGAACACAAGCTATTGAAAACAAAACTTTTGTAAGGCTTTAGCTCAATTTCTAACTCTCAAAAGGGTGCCCTTTTAGCTGAGAAAGGAGGGGTATTTATAGATCCAAAGTGGATTCAAATTTGGGCTCCAAATTTGAAATCAATTTGGATTTCCCGATGCTAGCGGTGCTACCGCCTCTTAGGGGCGGTGCTACCGCCTGTCAGTCGCCAGACTGACAATGCACAGGCGATACCATCGCCCAAGGCAGGCGGTACTACCGCCCCAGGCTAGGCGGTACTACTGCCCAACACTCGGCTGCCAGGTGGTTCCACCTCTTGGCCCATTCAGCTTTGCTGAATGGGCCCTGTTTTAGGCCCAAATTGACCCAGTAAGAGCCCGATTGGCCCCTACCAGATTTGAACAGGATTAATTCAAAATCCTTGCCCTAAGTACGTACCAACTACGAAATTAAAATATAATTAATAGTGATTTGAACCGACATTCTTCAAGTCTTATTCCGGTGAGCTTTACAATGAGCCATCGGCGGTCTTCCGATACTTCCCCCGGATTTCTTCCGGGGGATTCCTGACATACTCCTGGCTTGTATGGCGTGCTCAATGAGTCTTCAGCAAGCTTCCGAACCTTCTCAGCAAACTCTGCGAATCCTTCGACTATCTTTACAGTGATCTTCCGAAAACTTCGGTAAGTCCTTGATTGATCTCGGTTGGTTCTGGCAACACTTCCGACGATCCTTCGGACTTCCGTTGAACTCTTGAACACCCGACAAACTTGACCTCAGCAAATTGCTTTATGTTTCTAACCTATCATAGTTAATCCTGCATACTTATCTTTGACAATATAGATTAGAACAAATATTTTACCAATTGATTTCATCATCAAAATCCAAGATTCAACAAAGCCATCAAAACAAGATTTGCTATAGCTTTGACTCAGTTTTTAACTTCTCAAAATATGCTTTTTCAGCAGAGAAAAGAGGGGTATTTATAGACTCAATTAGCTTCAAAAATGGAGCCAAAAAGGGTCTCATCCCGGATTTCTAGGTGTTGGCAGTACCACCGCCTGGCACTAGCAATACCACCACCTGTTGATCCTATTCTATCTGTGTACTAGATGATACCATCACCCAGTCTAGTGGTACCACTGCCTGACAGAGTCCTCGGGCTTTGTGGACTGGCGGTACTATCGCCTATCAGGTGGTACCACCATTGGCCGGTAATAATTGCCAATGGTACCGTCGCTGACTTGGGGCAGTACCACCACCCAGAGCATCTGGGAAGTTGTTCCCGGGGTGATGCCACTGCCCTAGTCTAGCGGTGCTACCGCTAGACCTGGTTCAACACTACTGAATGGGCCCTGAATCCGGCCCAATTCAGTCCACATAAGACCTAGTTGGCCCCTACTAGTGTTAATTAGGATTATCATCTAATCCTTACCCTAATTATGTGTTAACTATGAAATTGAAACATAATTCTAAACAAATTAACAATTAGCAACGTCGAGTCTTCTTCCGACGAGCTTTCTAGTGAACTTCCGGTAGACTTCCGACATACCCTCGGAATTTCTTCCAGCGAACTCCCAACAGCCTCCTAGACTTTATGGCGAGTTCGACAAATCTTTGGCAAGCTTTTGAACCTACTCGGTAAGCTTCACGAACCTCCAACGATCTTTTTGGTGAACTTGTAAAACCTTCGACAAGTCCCTGATTCTTTCTCGATTGGTTCTGGCAACACTTCCGACGATCCTTTGGACATCTAGCAGACTCTTGAACTTCTAACGTACTTGACTCTGGTAATTTTATTTTATGTCTTCATGCTATCGTAGTTACTCCTGCACACTTATCTCAATAGTATGGATTATATCAAATAACCTATCAATTATCTTTATCATCAAAATATGAGATTCAACAGAATATACTTAAATGAAATAAGTAAAACACATAAAAAGGAAAGCATTTCATCATGATAAATTCATGAATCTTGATGATTTTATATTGCTTTTGGTTTCAAACAAGATGTATGATTTTTGAAACAAAAAATTAATGGCATGCTTCAAGATAATGCTTGCACACCAAATATGATTAAAAGATAAAAGCAAGCATATTGATCATTTCACTTTCAACATGATGCATGGTTTTTACATGAAAATTTGAACATACTTATATGAGATCAACCACATAAAATAAAACACATAAAAATTAAGAATGTGTTATCATGATGTTTTATTTTTGATGTGTTTGGTCTTGACAATTTTATGATGAAACTTATGTCTCGTTTTTAAATGTTGATACATGTTTTCATAAAAAACTTGAACATGCTCACATGAAATCAAATTGCATGAAATGAAAATGCATTTCCTACTCTAATGAGATTTATGAACTCATTTCATGAATTTTGTGAATCTCATCATAACTAATATTTTGAAAATAAATGTGTGTATCATGCTTTTGGGTTTTAGATGATGCATGTCTTCATGAAATCAATCGCAAAACTAAAAGACCTAACCCACATTGCTATCAACAAATTTTTAAAGGAAAGAAACATGGCTTTGATAATGATTTCGAATTTATATGATGCTTGGCTTTTGTATGAAAATATGAACATGCTTATACGAGATCAATCAACTTAAAGTGAAACACATAAAAATGGAAAAATGCACTATCATGATGTTCATGTTTAATATGTTTTGATGACAAAACTTGTATTTCAAATTTATACGATAATGGTTTCTATATAGAAATTTGAACATGATTGCATGAAATAAAACACATAAAAAGGAGAATATATTATCATGATAAATTGAAGATGACGTATAATTGACATGTTATATTGGCCTTAATGATCTTTATGACGAAGTTTGTCTTTCGGTTTTGAATGTTGATACTTGTTTTGATTTGGCATATAAAGAACAAAAGCATGCTTATATGAAATTAATCATACAAAGGGAAATGCATGATTCTTGAAATTTGTCTATCTCCAAAGTTTTTGATTTCTTGATAAAAGACAAATAATGAATCTATTTATGATATTTTGAGAATCTCATGAAATTCTTAAATGTGATTTTGACGATAATTTCAGATTTAAAAATTGCTTGATTCATATTTATGGCTTAAGATATATTTTAAATATGAATCATGCTTCAGTCATGCTCTATCTCCCTTAATTCATTTTGTTCTCCTATATTTCCTTTCTATTTACTAAAGAGGAGAACCTTCTAAATGAATCATGAAATTGATGATTTGATAATAAATGTTTATCAAAAATCTATTTATTATTTTGTAATCTCTAAAAAGTTGATAATAACATCATTCATATTATGAATCTCGAAAATGATTTTGATTTGATTATGGGTTTCGAGTTGTCTAAATTGATTTGAATGAGCTTAATCTATATCGTGATCTTGATAACTTGAGTCTTTCAAGATCTCTTAATTCATACTATGATTCTCTCATGTTATTGAAGAGAGATCCAAAGGAATCATAAGTTGTTTTCTCTTGACTTATCAATACTCAACTTGAGAAAATGTGTTTTGAATATTGAAACATTGTATGCGTAATTTGATTTTTCTCCTACTTTTCAATATTTATTTCTACACATGACTCGATGATTGAAATATTAATGCAAATGTCTGATATATCACTTGTTATGGTTTGAATATAAAAGCAAAAAAAAATTTGCTCTTCTTGATATCCTTTATAATAAATTTGAGTAAGACTTGTTAATGATTCTTGACTCTTCTTTTAATCTCTTGGAATCATAACTTTTTGAGATATTTATAATGCTTGAATCAAGCTCTAAAAATTTCATTTTGCAATAAAGAAATTTTATTGAAATCATGATCTTGACAATTATAACTTGAAATTCCTTATAAATCAAGATCGTTTACCATACTCCTTCTATTTATCTAAAGAAAATTCTTCAAATGAAAGGTAACTTGTCTTTTGATTTCTTGGAATTCAATACTTGAATTTTTATGAATTCGTGATCTTGATATCTTGATACTTGAATTTCTTTGTTATGAAATGTCATCTTGATATCTTGATACTTGAATCTTCAAATGAGATCTCGATGAGAATTCCATGCATAAATCATGTTCTTATATAATTCTTTTACAAATGAGATAATATAATGAATCATGACTTGATCTTTGATATTGATATATTTTTATCATAATTCTTTTATATTGATTGTCATGAATTGAAGATTGATGCAAATTTAAATGATGTGAAAAGTTATTGTAAAAAGGAAGAAGACAATCCAAGTCTTGATATCTTGATATTTGATACTTGGAATTTCTTATGAAATGTGATCTTGATGAGAATTCCTATGCATGAATCAAGTTGCTTTTTGTGCTATCTATTTTCAAATGAATCATGAGCCTTGATATCATATCTTTCATGATATAGAAATGACAAAAAAAATTTAACTTGTATGCCTCATGTGATGATTGAAAATTGATGTAAAAGAAATTTACTTAATGATTGAATCATTGATTTATTCTTTTTATGGCTTGAAAATGAATGTAAACAAAATATGTTTAGAATTTGTTTTAAAATCATAATCATGATCTTGCTAAAAAGAATATTTACCATGAATAATATTTTTTGATCTTGATCTTACTAAAAAATTGATTTCTTGGCCATGTATGCATCATGTGATATTGATTGACATTATTTTCTAAATGATGTAAAAAGGAAGAAAACCATGTCCTTCTTTCTTTTTGACATTAACAAAGGGGGAGAAGGGTTTGCTAGTTTGCACATTACAAATGAAGGCAAACATAGCTAGCTAGAACTTGCAAAAAGGCAAAACTTGCATTTCTCAAAATGAGAAGAAAGAAATTATAAAGTTGCATTATTATTTTTTACTCATGAGCTTGCATGTTTTAAAATATTGTAAATTTTACAAAAATTACTAGCTCATTGCAAACAAAAAGTTGATAGTTTACAAAGGCAAAACTTAGTTGCAAAAGAGAAAAATTAAAAGGAAGCTAGCTTACATATCACAAAGTATGCTAGCTTGCTTATCATTATTGCATGCTTGCTTATCATCAATTTTCATCATAACTTATTTTGAATCCCTTGCATTCATGACTTGATGAAAATTCATGATGCAAATTTATTGTTTTGTCATGATCAAAGTAGTGATGTAAAAGTCTATTCATACTCCTCCACTTCTTTTTTACAAAAACAAAGGGGGAGAAAGTTTTTACTAGCTTACACACTTCAATGAAAAAATTTGCTAGCTCAAAAGAACTTGCTATCTCAATAGAAGCAAAAATCGTAAAACTTAGAAAATTTACAATCCTACACTTGCTATGCTTCCATGCTTGTATGTTGTAATGAAAATTTAGCTTGTATGTTTAAAGTAATGAAATATTTACACAAATAGCATGTATATCGTAAAGGAGGCAAAGAAAGTGCAACTTGCACATCTCAAAAAGTGAATGAAAAATTACTATCTTGCTTATCTTTAGAAAGAAATGTGCAAACTTGCACATTTTCAAGGAGCAAGTAAAAATTGTCATGCTTGAAATTAAAAATTTGCTATGATTGAATGTTGTATATCTTGATAGCTAGTATGATTATAAAACTTGCATATCCTTAATACTAGCTATAATGCAACTTCTCTTTTTTGTTGATGATAAAGGGAGAGAAGTGGATTGATAAACTCATGCAATGTATGATTGAATATTTTACATATTTGCATTATGTTTTTGTTGACATGATTTTGATACATGTTGCTTGGATTTGAGATAATCTAAGTGTTCTATCAATGACATATTGATAGGAGGAGTTGTTAGGATTGGAGAGGCACTAAGAGGGGGGAGGGGGGGGTGAATTAGTGCAGTGGATTAAAACTCATAAGTTTGAAACTGATTTCATAAATAGCTAGTTCGTATGAAAATTTCGATTCGATGAAAGATGACTTAGTTGAAGTTACTTGAGTAAAGGAGATGAAAAACTAAATGATTTATAGCTAAGTAAAGAAACGATTCAGAAATTTAAACACTCACACATTCAAGAACGCCACGATGTATAGTGGTTCGGTCAAGTGACCTACATCCACTTTCGAAGCCTTCTCTAATGAGGCTCCCAACTTCTACTAGCAAATCTTTTTGAAGGGGAAGGACCAAATACCCCTCTTACTATCATTTTACAAGAAGTTCACACTTTTACAGATTTTTCAAAGAGAAAGAGGGAGGTGAACACTAGCTATCGAAAATAAGATTTTGCCAAAGCTTTTGCTCAATTTCTAACTCTCAAAAGGGTGCCTTTTCCGCTAAGAAAGATGGGGTATTTATGGATCCCAAGAGGACTGTCAGTGGCGATGCAACCGCCTGTCAGTTGTCAGACTGATAGTGCACAAGATGGTTCCATTGCCCAAGGCAACGGTGCCACCGCCCAGCCTGAGGTGATTCCACCGCCCACACTTGGCCACTGGGTGGTGCCACCGCCTAGCATGCGGTTCCTAGGCGGTGCCACTGCCTAGCACTTTTCATGACATTGGTTTGGGTCTTAAACTTAGCCCAAACCGATCCAAAACAAGGCCAAATGGGCCCTTAATTTGGGTTATAGGATTAACACCTAATCCTAACCCAAGTTACATGCTAACTATGAAATTGAAACATAATTCTAAGTGATTTAAATCGACATTCTTCAAGTCTACTTTCGGTGAGCTTTCCGGCGAGATTCCGATGGACTTCCGACACTCCTTCGGATTTCTTCCGACGGACTCCCAACATGCTCCCGGATTTTGTGGCAAGCTCAACGAGTCTTTGGCAAGCTTCCAAACCTTCTCGGTAATCTCCACGAACCTCTGACGAGCTTTGTGGCGAACTTTCGAAACCTTTGACAAGTCCTTGATTCGATGTCGGTTGGTTCTAGCAACACTTCTGACGATCCTTCGGACTTTCAGTGAACTCTCGAACTCCCGACGAACTTGACCTCAGTAAATCGCTTTATGTTTTCATCCCATCGTAGTTAATCTTGCTTACTTATCTCAACAATATAGATTAGAACAAATAATTCACTAATTGAATTCATCATCAAAATCCGAGATTCAACAATCTCTCCCTTTTTGATGATGACAATCAATTAATGATGGAGTTAATCTTAACTCCCCCTATCTATATGCCATATCATGAGAAGGTAAAAACACTTGAATTCAATCTTCTTGAATTCATCCCAAACCCGATAAGTTTCATTTGTTAAATCTCGGATTTTGATGATGAAATCAATTGGTGAAATATTTGTACTAATCTCTTTGTTGAGATGAGTGTGCAGGAATAACTACGATGGAAAGAAAACATAACGTGATTTACCGAGGCCAAGTCCGTCGGGGTTCAAGAGTTCATCTAAGTCCGAGAGATTTTCGAAGAGTTGCCGAACCATCCAAGATCAAATCAGGGACTTGTCGAGTTTTCAAAGTCCATTTCAAAGATCGTCGAAGGTTCGCAGAACTTCCGGAAGATTCGAAACCACCAAGACTAGTTGAGCTCGCCGGATATCCGAGACCACCGTAGCAATCCGAGGGAAGCATCGGAGGCTGCCGGAATCTCGCCGGAAGTCGACTTGAAGATCAAATCACGTTAAGTTATGTTCGTAATTTGCACATGAGTAGAGCAAGGATTTAAGAAATAAATCCTGCCCAAAATTCAGTAGGAGCCAACCGGGCCACTACTGTGTCAAGTTGAGATCTAAACAGGCCCCATTCAGCTCTGTCCGAATGGGGGCAGCAAGCAACCGCCTAAGCCTGGGGCGGTGGAACCGCTGAGCCTGGCTGGAACTGCCACCGGCGAAGCGTAGCACCGCCAAGACACACACACAAAGCGGTGGAACCGCTGCTGGCGTAGCACCGCCCGCAACACTAATAGCGGTGGAACCCTCGGTCAAGCGTGGCACCGCCTCGATCCACCGGATCGAGCGTAGCACCGCCGCTCGGGCGGTGTGCACGCTTCTATACGTCGGGCAAAACCTCGACACAGCGTGGCACCGCTTCGACGTGTGGCACCGCCTTGACCACTGAACGCGGAACTCCAAATTCACTTGGATTTTGGAGCCCAATTTTGAATCCACTTTGATCTATAAATACCCCCTTTCTCAGCTGAAAGGGCACCCTTTTGAGCAAGAAAAAGTTTGAGTCTTGAGCTTTTGAAGAGTTTTGAAAAGTGTTGTTTTTCTTTGCTAAGTGTTCACCTTCTTCTTCTTCTTCTTGAGAGATCTTGTACAAGTGTGAACATCTTGTAAAGGGTTGTAAAAAGGGGTGTTTGATCCTTCCCCTTCAAAGGACTTGCTAGTGGAAGAGCGGAGCCTCATCGCAAAGGCTTCAAGAGTGGATGTAGGTCATTTGACCGAACCACTATACATCATTGTGTCCTTAAATGTGTGAGTGTTTATATTTCTGAAATCATTTCATTTCTTGGCTGCAAGTTCATAGTTAGTTCCTTTTCACAAGCAATTACTTTCAAGTTCTCTTTCGTCGAATCGAAATCTTCTACGAACTTGTGTTTCTTTGTGAAATCGGTTTCAAGAATACGAGTTTAATCCGCTGCACTAATTCACCCCCCCCTCTTAGTGCCTTTTGATCCTTTCAATTGGTATCAGAGCAAGGTTTGCTCTCATATTGGTTTAAAACCCAAGAGAGATGGCCTACTCCGGTATGCAAGAGGGTCTCTCCATTACTCGTCCACCTATGTTCAATGGGTCGGATTATACGTATTGGAAGACTCAGTATGAGGATTTTTCTTATCTCCATGGACTTCAACTTTGGAACATTGTCGAAATGGCTTCAAAAAATCTTCTTTCCGATGAGTGAATGGAATGAGTCGGAGAAGAAGATTTTCGCTCTCAATGCAAAGGATATGAATGCCTTATTTTGTGCACTTGATAAGAATGAGTTTAATCGGGTTTCCGCTTGAATCGGCTTTTGATATTTGGCGCACTCTTGAAATCACTCATGAAGGCACTAGCCGAGTGAAGGAGTCCAAAATCAACATTCTTGTGCATTCCTACGAACTTTTTCTGATGAAACCAAATGAGTCCATTGGAGACATGTACACCCGCTTTACGGATGTCATCAATGGACTTAAAGCTCTTGGTAAAGGCTTTTCAATTTTGAATTGGTAACTAAGATTTTAAGATCCCTTCCAAAGTGTTGGGATCCAAAGGTCACGCCATTCAAGAGGCCAAGGATCTTAAAGTATTTCCTATTGAAGAACTTATTGGATCTCTAATGACTTACGAGATGACGTGCCATGCTCATGAAGAGCTTGAGAACCCCTTCCAAAGAACAGGAAGGATATGGCACTTAGAACACAAGAAGACCACTTAAAAGGAACATCAAGTGATGAGGATAGTGACAATGACATTGCACTTCTAACTCGAAAGTTTAAAAAATTCATAAGAAAGAACAAATTCAAAAATGACACAAAATGCAAATTTGAACACAAAAAGGACCAAGTCATTTGCTACGAATGCAAGAAGCCGACACTTCAAGAATGAATGCCCTCAAGCCAAGAAGAAGCAATTCAAGAAGAAAAAGCCTTGAAGGCCACATGGGATGATTCAAGTGACTCCGAGGTTGAAGAGGCTAGCAACAAAGAGGAGGCAAACTTCGCCTAATGGCATTTGGAGAAGAGGTTAGTGAGTTACTTAATGAAGAGTTATCTTTCGATGAACTTTCTATGGCTTTTCATGAGTTGTTTGATGAATGTAGAACTATTAGTAAGAAGTTCAATTTGCTTAAGAAAGAGCATGCTTTATTACAAAGTAAATTCAATAGTCTTCAAAACCCTTCTCTACCCCCATGCTCTAAGTGTGAAGACTTAGATGCAACAAAAGGAGAACTTGTTACTCAAAGAGACCCTAAACAAGTTTAAGGTCGGTAGCAAGGGCTTAGACATGATTCTTGCTAACAAAGGTCATGTCGGAAATAGAAGTGGTATCGGATTTGTGAGAGGTTCTCACCAAAATCCCACCACCTTTGTTAAAGGGTCTACATTGCATGTATCACCCCATTTGAAATGTAATTTTTGTTGCAAACGACATGTTACCTACAAATGTCCATTCAAGAAAATTAGTCCACAAAAGTTGATATGGGTTCCTAAAGGAACCATAAACAATTCAATGATAAATTACAAAATAAGTAGATCAATTTGTAAGGCACCCAAAATCAAATGGGTACCTAAAACAATCCTCTTTTTGTAGACAAACTCACAAGCTAGGAGCAAGAAATGGTATCTTGATAGTGGATGCTCAAGGCACATGACCGAGATCCATCTCATTTCTCTATGCTCTCTAGCAAAGAAGAAGGATATGTCACTTTTGGAGACAACAACAAGGGTAAAATCATTGGCAAGGGAACCATAGGTAACAAATCGAGTTTTTCAATTGATGATGTGTTACTAGTTGATGGTTTAAAATATAATCTTTTAAGTATTAGTCAACTATGTGATAAAGGTTATGTTGTTAGATTTGAATCCAATGTTTGCATTATTGAAAAACCCAACAACAACATATCCATGATTGCTTTAAAACAAAACAATGTCTACACCATAAATATTGATAAATTAAGTAATGAAATGTGTTTTTCAGTTTTGAATGATGACGCTTGGCTTTGGCATAGGAGGCTAGGCCATGCAAGTATGAAACTAATCTCTAAGATTTCATCTAGAGATTTAGTAAGAGGTATCCCAAACACGAAATTTGTTAAGGATAAGGTATGTGATGCATGTCAACTAGGAAAACAAATAAAGACTAGTTTCAAATCAAAAATCACATTAGCACCACTAGACCATTGCAATTGATCCACTTGGACTTATTTGGACCAATTGACATAACAAGCCTAGGAGGTAGCAAATATGCCTTTGTAATTGTGGATGACTATAGTAGATACACTTGACCTATTTTTGGCTCATAAAAGTGATTGCTTCAAATGTTTCTCTAAATTTTGTAAACTCACTCAAAATGAAAAGGCTTTATGATCTCATCAATTCAAGTGATCATGGAGGTGAATTTCAAAATCATGACTTCCAAAATTTTTGTGAAACAAACGGATACAATCACAACTTCTCTACTCCAAGAAATCCACAACAAAATGGAGTAGTAGAAAGGAAAATAGAAGTTTGCAAGAAATGGCTAGAACCATGTTAAATGAATATAATTTACCAAAATATTTTTAAATGGGCCGTGAATACGGCTTGCTATGTGATGAATAGAGTTCTAGTGAGACCATCCCTATCCAAAACTCCATATGAATTATGGAATGATAAAAAACCCAATGTTTCTTACTTTAAAGTTTTTGGTTGCAAATGCTTTATTTTGAATGAAAAGGATGCCTTAGGAAAATTCGATGCAAAATCCAATGAAGGCATATTTCTTGGTTATTCTTCCGCTTTTAAGGCTTTTCGTGTTTTCAACAAGAGAACCTTACTTATAGAAGAATCTATTCATGTGGTTTTAATGAAGTTTTCGAATTTAAGAAAAAGATTTTGATGATGATTTTGGTCTTGATGATTTGAATTTGAATGAACCCTCTCCTCAAAATAACATCTTGATGCATCTTCTTTCCAAACTTCCTTACCAAAGGAATGGAAGTATGTAGATGCTCATCCCAAGGAGTTAATTATAGGAGATGCATCGAAAGGGGTTCAAACTCGCTTCTTCTTTCAAAAATTTTTGTGCCCATGTTGCCTTTCTTTCTCAAGTTGAACCAAAATGCATTGTTGATGCCCTAAAAGATGATTCTTGGGTTATCGCAATGCAAGAAGAATTGAATCAATTTGAGAGGAATGAGGTATGGAAGCTTGTTCCTAGATTCTAATGACCACTTAGTTATTGGTACTAAGTGGGTCTTTAGAGACAAGCAAGATGAATGCGGTATCGTGGTTAGAAACAAGGCTAGACTAGTGGCCAAAGGTTTCAACCAAGAAGAAGGTATCGATTATGAAGAAACCTTCGCTCCGGTGGCAAGATTGGAAGCCATTAGGATGCTCCTTGCCTATGCTAGTAGTAAAGATTTTAAATTATTTCAAATGGATGTCAAAAGTGCATTCTTAAATGGTTTTATTTCCGAAGAAGTTTATGTTGAACAACCACCCGGATTCGAAAACTCTCTATTTCCTAACCATGTGTTTAAGCTAACTAAGGCCTTATATGGTCTTAAACAAGCCCCTAGGGCTTGGTATGAGAGGCTTAGTTCCTTCTTGATACTACATTGTTTATTAAACATTTTGAAAATAATTTTCTTATTGTTCAAATTTATGTTGATGATATTATTTTCGGATCTTGTAATAAATCACTATGTGAATTATTTGCTAAGGATATGAGTGATGAATTTGAGATGAGCCTAATGGGAGAACTAAATTTCTTTTTAGGACTTCAAATCAAGCAACTAAGTGATGGTGTATTTCTAAATCAATCAAAATACACATTGGAATTGTTAAAACGATTTAATATGGATGGATCAAAAGAAATTAGCACTCCTATGAGCACCTCCACTAAATTAGATATGGATGAAAATGGAGAAAGTTTTGATCAAAAACTTATAGGGGCATGATAGGTAGCTCGCTTTATCTCACCGCAAACTGCAGACGACATCATGTTCATGTAGGGCTATGTGCAAAATTCCAAGCTAATCCCAAGCTATCTCACTTGAAAGTCAAAGAGAATTCTTAGATATCTTAAAGGGACCCCTAATCTTGGATTATGGTATCCAAAATCTGAAAATTTTAGTTTGAAAGCTTATGCAGATGCTGGATTTTGGTGGATGTAAAATAGATAGAAAAAGCACATCCTAACATGCCAATTTCTAGGACATGCACTTGTTTCTTGGACTTCAAGAAACAAAATTCCAGGTTGCACTATCTACAAAGCAGGTTTAATATATAGCTGCTAGTGCATGCTGTGCACAAGTTATCTGGATGAAAATACACTAGAGGACTATGGAATCTACTTAAAAATATTCCTATAAAGTGTGATAACACGAGTGCAATTTGTCTAACTAAAAATCCAATCCAACACTCTCGCACTAAGCACATTGACATCGTGCATCACTTTATACGTGATCATGTAAGTAGTAGAAATGTCACTCTTGATTTTGTTGATACAAATCATCAATTAGCGGACATTTTTACGAAACCTTTAAATGAGGAACAATTTGATTTTATTAGAAGGGAATTAGGCATGCTAAACTGTCCAAGTAAGTAAGTTTTTTTATGATGTCTTTTCTTGAAATTATGTTTAAACTATGATTTCCATCGATTTGATTCGGATTTTCCCATGGATTTATTCCTTTTGACTTCATTCCATCTCTGAGATTTTTCTTTAAAAAAAAAAAGGGGAAAAACATGAAATCCGAATTAGTTTTTGTGCACGCAGAGCATCACCAACATTGCTTGTGGAACCGCTCAGTAGTCACCCAGCGGTGGTGGAACCGCTGATGGGGCTGTAGTACTGCCCGAACACCCTGCTATAAGGTGTGTTAGGGCCGTGATAGAACCGCCTCCCTAATCTGTGAACCGCCTCTCACTCTTCCAAACTCTTCCAAACTTCAAATTGGTGTCATTTTCTCCTATCTAGAAGCCTAAGGAGGAGATTTTATCATGATTCAAGCTTCCTACATCTCAAAGAACCAATCTAAGGTAAAAACAGAATTATTTCTCTTTCCTTTTCTTGTGAAGTTTCATTCCTTTCTTCAATTAATTTTTGATCATTCCTGAATAGAAATGGCTCCTAGAAGAACATCAAGAGACAAAGGAAAAGGATGGAGGTAGATTCATTTGACCAATCCTTGTTTAAATCACAAGAAGCCTCCCTTAGATTTTCTGAATTTGGTTCTAGACCCATTCATAAAGGAAAGTATGTTGATTTGAATCAATTAGGAAACTTAGAACCTCTCATGTGGTTTGCAGACTTAGAGGCTTTACCTATTCTGCAAATTATTGAACCTATTTATCCACGTTTAGTTAAGTTGTTCTATGCTAATTTAATCAGTGAATGATGATGGCTTGTCAACTTATCTTCTAGGTAATGAGATTCAAATATGTGATAATACTATATGCTCAAATTGGAATTGTTGAAAAAGAGCTAGGTGTTATTTTCAGGAAAATGGGATATGGACACAGCTTGGTGCCACTCAC
This sequence comes from Musa beccarii, assembly GCA_024322285.1. NCBI lineage: Eukaryota > Viridiplantae > Streptophyta > Magnoliopsida > Zingiberales > Musaceae > Musa > Musa beccarii. The sequence goes on along the minus strand of CM044399.1, from coordinate 36,357,945 downwards.
TCAAGCTTTAGAAACTGTGTTTGCAAACCCAAATTTAGGAATAATTCCCAAGAGTTGTGAACATTTATTACCTTTTAACTCTAAAATTTTGCATCACATTCTAATAAGCATTATTATTCCTAAGCAGCTTCATCATGATGAGATCGGCCATTGAATTAGGTACCTTATATTAGATCATGACTAGACAACATTTCTGCTTTTGGTTACCTAATCAGCAAAGACATGATAGAGGTCCTTTCTAAAGGATCAATGTTACCATATGGAGGTTTAATAACTAGACTATTGCATGCCCATAACATCTGCATTCCACCGATGAAGAAGCAATACAAGTCAAAAAATTAATATTATTAATGTTAAACTATCGAGACGACTTAGATGTACTTGTCGAGCATGGAATAGGGGTTAGGCAACCTAGGAGATGTGATACCTCCCCAAATGTAGACCATCCTCAAACACCAGTCCTTAGGGGAAATGAATCTCCTCCTCCTAATCCTTTGTTGCAGCTACATCGGTGACATTTTCTGCTCCATCTTCTACTGATCCGATCATGAGAGAGTTAAATGAAGTAAAACTACAGCAAATTGAAATTTTGAAGGAAATGCGGAAGATGAACTTAAAGATCGATCACATGTATAGGCATCTTGGCATTCCTCCTGAGGAGTAGCTTGTTGTGTTTTCTTTTTGAACGATGTAAACTTGTGTTGTATGTTGACATTTATGTTGTATTCCTTACATCGTGACATCTTCTTGTTGACATCTATGTTGTCTTAACTTCATGCTGTGTTATCTTACATCTTTTCGGCCACTGTGGAATGGTTTTCGGTTTTCGATTTCTTTTCCACATTTGTGATGTTTTCCACCCTCCTTATTGTTATGATTCTGCGTTTCCTTTTTTTGATGACAAAGGGGAGAAATGATATGTGTATTGCCATATGATATGCGTTGTCCAACATAAACTTAGTTGGGTTCTTGATATCATTTTTTTATTATGTATACTTCATTGAAATCTTTGATATCTATTTTGAAATCTTGAAATTAAAATTAATTGTGTTGAATTCAAAATTGAATTCAAGCAATTTTTCTTTATGGCATATACATAGGGGAGTTAAGAATAACTCTTATCATCACAATTGATTGTCATCATCAAAAGGGGAGATTGTTAAATCTCGGATTTTGATGATGAAATCAATTGGTGAAATATTTGTACTAATCTCTTTGTTGAGATGAGTGTGCAGGAATAACTACGATGGAAAGAAAACATAACGTGATTTACCGGGCCAAGTCCGTTGGGGTTCAAGAGTTCATCTAAGTCCGAGAGATTTTCGGAAGAGTTGCCGGAACCATCCAAGATCAAATCAGGGACTTGTCGGAGTTTTCAAAGTCCATTTCAAAGATCGTCGAAGGTTCGCGAACTTCCGAGAAGATTCGAAACCACCAAGACTAGTTGAGCTCGCGAGTATGTCGGGAGACCACCGTAGCAATCCGAGGGAAGCATCGGAGGCTCTTAATCTCGCCGGAAGTCGACTTGAAGATCAAATCACGTTAAGTTATGTTCGTAATTTGCACATGAGTAGAGCAAGGATTTAAGAAATAAATCATGCCCAAAATTCAGAGGAGCCAACCGGGCCACTACTTTGTGTCAAGTTGAGATCTAAACAGGCCCCATTCACTCTGTCATCGAATGGGGGCAAGCGAAGTGAACCGCCTAAGCTGGGGCGGTGGAACCGCTAAGCCTGGGTGGTGGAACCGCCACCTGGCGGTAGCACCGCCCGCACCACACACACAAAGGTGGAACCGCTTTATGCTGGCGTAGCACCGCCCAGCACAATCGATGGCGGTGGAACCGCTTTGGTGGGCGGTGGCACCGCCAGCCATCGGATCGAGCGGTAGCACCGCTGCTGGGCGCGTGGCATCGCTTCAGACGCTCCAAAGATCGACACAGCGGTGTCACCGCTTGACAAAGTGGGGTGCACCGCTTGACCACCGTAAACGCGAACTCCAAATTCACTTGGATTTTGGATTGGAGCCCAATTTTGAATCCACTTTAGATCTATAAATACCACCCCTTTCTCAGCTGAAAGGGCACCCTTTGAGCAAGAAAAAGTTTGAGTCTTGAGCTTTTGAAGAGTTTTGAAAAGTGTTGTTTTTCTTTGCTAAGTGTTCACCTTCTTCTTCTTCTTGAGAGATCTTGTACAAGTGTGAACATCTTGTAAAGGGTTGTAAAAAGGGGTGTTTGATCCTTCCCCTTCAAAGGACTTGCTAGTGGAAGAGCGGAGCCTCATCGCAAAGGCTTCAAGAGTGGATGTAGGTCATTTGACCGAACCACTATACATCATTGTGTCCTTAAATGTGTGAGTGTTTATATTTCTGAAATCATTTCATTTCTTGGCTGCAAGTTCATAGTTAGTTCCTTTTCACAAGCAATTACTTTCAAGTTCTCTTTCGTCGAATCGAAATCTTCTACGAACTTGTGTTTCTTTGTGAAATCGGTTTCAAGAATACGAGTTTAATCCGCTGCACTAATTCACCCCCCCCCCCTCTTAGTGCCTTTTGATCCTTTCATCATTCATTAAACTTACCGTCATGCTTAACAAGCATTATCTTTCATCCATAAATACGAAACTTCATATTTTTCACAATGTCATGACATGTTATGCATTTTCTAGTTGAATGATAGACATTCATCATTTCAACAAGAGAAACTAATCACAAATTGAATTACCACACTGATAAAATGATATCAATGAAGTGCATAAGATCAAGGCATGATATCAAATAAAATATTAGCTTATCATATCAATAAAAAGAACCCATTTATATGATATCGATCTCAAAACACTTGAATCAATCTTCTCAAGATATTTTATCGAGTTATTTTCATATGTCTCATCAATTTACACATTCTTCTCCCCCTTTGTCATCAACAAAAAGGAGGTGAAGTAGCATATGATATTATACTACAAAAAAATATGTCACCACAAGGTATTATACTACAAAAAAAATGAGTGGTTAATTATCAAGCATATGATAAATGAGTTGAACATAATGCAAAATATGTCATCCTTGATGGAGAAATCCGAAAAATGTTTGAATCATTTTTATTCATGTTCATGAGATCTGAAAGAAAACATTAGAGTGTCAAAATGCTCATGAAGAATTCTTACATGAAGAATATAAGACTCATTTTTTGATTGAGAATTCATAGAATTATGAAAGGATAGATCATTAAAGTCATTCATCAAGAATTTTATATTTCAAGGTAAACTCCATGATAATGAGATGTCAAAACTCATAAAACTTCAATGAATGAAATATATCAATATCAAAAATTTGAAGGAAAAAATTCGACGTAGTATTCTTATAGTAATTCATGAGGAGGAAGTCATAAAACCTTGAATCATAGCGATTAGCACAAGAATAAAATTCAGAAATGAACATTTAAGAGTTTAATTTTTGTACAATTCATAACATTAATTTATGCATATGTTAAGCTTCATGTAAGTCATGAAATTTCTTTAGTCATATTTAAAGGAGGGTATAAAATCAGTTTTACTATATCATTAATATCCATTATTTGAAGAAATAGGATAACAACATCATGATAGCTTCCATCAAGATTGCGATCGAAAGATAAAAAATGAGAGCTCCATGATATAAAGATGTCATCAAAATCCGAAAATATAATATCAAGGTGAGACTATCAAAACTGAATTTTAATCATTTCATCAAAAGGCATGACATAACTCAAAAATTCTTCAATCGAAGAGGAGACTTTCGTTCAAAAGATGATATTGTAAAGATGTCATCCAAAAACAAGGAGATAATATCAAGAGGAGACAATAAAAGTCGAAGTTGAAAAGTTTCGGAAAAGAAACAATATCATGTATTCGAACAATTTAGCATGTCTAATTCCCTTCTAATGAAGTCAAATTATTCTTCATTTAGGGGTTTTGTGAAGATGTCTACTAATTGGTGTTTTATATCAATAAATTCTAGAATGACATCATTATTGTTGACATGATCTCGTATAAAGTGATGTTTAATATCAATATGCTTAGTTCTAGAGTGTTGAATCGGATTTTTGGTTAGACAAATAGCACTTGTGTTATCACATTTTATGGGAATGTTCTTTAAATAAATTCCATAGTCTTCTTACGTATTTTTCATCCAAACAACTTATGCACAGCATGCACTTGTAGCTATGTATTCAGCTTTCACTATAGATAGTGCAACCGAATTTTGTTTCTTGGAGGTTCAAGAAACAAGTGCATGTCCTAGAAATTGGCATGTTCCGGATGTGCTTTTTCTATCTATTCTATATCCGCCAATATCCTCATCCACATAGGCTTTTAAATTAAAGTTATTAGATTTTGGATACTATAATCCTAAATTAGGAGTCCCTTTAAGATATCTAAGGATTCTTTTAACGGCTTTAAAATGAGATAACTTAGGATTAGCTTAAAATCTTACACATAGATCTACACTAAACTGCTAGTTATAGGTGCCCTACAAGCCAATCACATGAGTGATAGCACTTGTAATATGCTGCGCCAATAATCACAAGCAAAGAGATTGACGCAGCATGTTACAGGTGCTATCACTCATGTGATTGGCTTGTAGGGCACCTATAACTAGCAATCTCCCACTTGACCTAAACCAATCAACAACATGTCTAATCCCATCAAACCTCTATGACGCTCAAAGACAATCTGAGTCAATGGCTTTGTTAGTGGATCTGCAATATTATCTTCGGATGGAACTCTTTCCATTACTACATCTCTTCGGGCCACGATCTCTCTAATAAGTTGGAATCTCCTCAGAACACTTCTGATGAGATCCAGGTTCTCTTATTTGAGTAATCATCTTGTATTTATCGCAATATAAAGGAATCATATCCTCGCTGCTTGATATGACTCCTAGGTCTGTGATGAACCTCTTCATCTAGACTCCCTCCTTTGCTGCCTCTGTCACAGCAATGTATTCCGCCTCTTTGGTCGAGTCAGCAGTAGTGTCTTGCTTGGAACTCTTCTAGCATACTACTCCTCCATTCAGGATGAACACATACCCTGAATTAGACTTGCTATCATCGACATCGGACCAGAAGCTCGAGTCCGAGTAACCCTCAACCTTGAGGCTACTACCTCCATATACCAGAAAAAGATCCTTGGTTTTTCTCAAGTACTTAAGGACATATTTTACTGCTTTCCAATGCTCCAAGCTTGGATCTGCTTGATATCTGCTCATGACACTCAAAGCATGTGCTATATCAGGCCTAGTACATAGGATAGCATACATGATAGATCCTATCGCTGATGCATATGGCATCATATCCATGTGTGCCCTTTCTTCAGGAGTCTTTGGGGACATACTCTTAGAAAGTGATATTCCATGTCTCATTGGTATGAGACCTCTCTTGAAATTTTCTATACCAAACCTTTTGACAATGGTGTCTATGTACCTGGATTGGAACAAGCCAAGCATCCTCTTGGATCTATCTCTATAGATCCATATCCCCAATATGTAGGATGCTTCCCCTAAGTCCTTCATGGAGAAGTACCTAGATAGCCAAGTCTTTACTATGGTGAGCATTCCTACATCATTCCCAATGATCAGGATGTCATCCATATATAATACCAAAAAGGTGATAGTGCTCCCACTTAATTTCCTGTACACACAAGGTTCATCTTCGTTCTTAACGAAGTCATAAGATCTGATTACCTCATCAAATCTTATGTTCCAACTTCGGGAAGCTTGCTTCAATCCATAAATAGACCTAAGCAACTTGCACACCTTATTTGGGTTATTCTTGGACATGAATCCCTTAGGCTGTATCATATACACCTCCTCATCGAGGTTACCATTGAGGAAAGTGGTTTTGACATCCATCTGCCAGTTCTCATAATCATAGTGTGTTGCAATAGCCAATAGAATTCGAATGGATTTTAGCATGGCTACAGGTGAGAAAGTTTCGTCATAGTCAACACCTTGCCTTTGATGATACCTCTTAGCTACTAACCTTGCTTTATAGGTCTCTACCTTTCCATCTACTCCAATCTTCTTTTTGAAGATCCACTTGCAACCAATGGGTACAATACCCTCAGGTGCATTAACTAGGTTCCAAACCTTTTTAGAGTACATGGAATCCATTTCTGAATCTATGGCTTCTTGTCATTTCCCGAAGTCTATGCTCATAATAGCCTCCTCATAGGTCTGAGGATCAATATTCTCAACATCCTCTCTTCTGATATGTCCCACATATCTCTCAGGAGGATGGGATACTCTATCTAACCTACGTAAAGTTGGAACTTGTGTGTTAGGTATCTGAATATATTCTGGAATGGTGCTTGAGCTAGGTTCTCCAACCTCGCTCAACTCTATCATGCTCCCACTGTCTCCACCAGGAATGTGTTCCTTCTCAAGGAACGCTGCTCTCTTGGCTACAAAGACCTTTCGGTCCTCAGGGTGATAGAAATAATACCCACAAGTTTCTTTGGGGTATCCCATGAACTTGCACCGTTCCGTCCTGGATTCCAACTTGTCAGGGTTGTGTCTCTTAACGTGGGTAGGGCAGCCCCAAATCTTAACAACTTTAAGATCGGGTTTCTTCCCATTCTATATCTCATATGGAGTAGACATCACTGATTTAGTTGGAATTCTGTTCAGAAGGTAACCTGCGGTCTCTAGGGCATATCTCCAGAATGAGATGGGTAGGTCGGCGAAACACATCATGGAACGCACCATGTCTAACAGTGTGTGATTCCTCCTTTCTGATACACCATTAAGCTGTGGTGTATAAGGAGGTGTCCATTGGGATAATATCCCATAGTCTTTGAGGAATTGGATGAACTCTGTACTCAAGTACTCACCTCCTCGATCTGATCGAAGGGTTTTAATACTCTTTCCTGTTTGGTTCTCCACTTCTCGTTTCCTCTTAGACTTACATACACTCATAATATGTGGAGCTGTATTTAGCATAAATAAACCATTATGCATTATTCCTTTCGTAATGATCTCATCATCTAATATTATTGAACAACCATTGTTCTCAAAAACTAATTTATATCTAATAACTGTCAAACATGAAATGGAAATAATGTTTTTGATAATAGAAGGAACATAATAGCATGTATCTAATGCAATAATAGCTCCACCAGGTAGATGTAAGGTGACCTTGCCAACAACTAGTGCAGCAACCTTTGCTCTATTGCCCATCTTAAGGTCCATCTCCCCTTTGTTCAATCTCCTAGGTCCTGCCAGAACCTGCAATGAATTACAAATATGATAAACACTCCTGGTATCTAATACTCATGTGTTATCACAAGATTTTGATAAATGGAGACTGATCATGAATGTACCTGAAGCTTCTGCAAGCTTCTGTTTCGCCCTCTCTGCAAGGTACTCTTTGTAGTTTCTCTTCCAGTGCCCATCTTCGCCGTAGTGGAAGCACTGGCCTTTGTCCTTTATTGGGTCTTTCTTGGCAATCTTTGCCTTACCCATTTTGCCCTTGCCCTTGCCCTTCTTAAGGGTCTTCTCAGCCTTCCTTTTCTTTCTGGTCTTACCAGCATAGAGAACTGGCTTCTCTTTCTTGATGGTGCTCTCTGCTTCTCTCAATATATTGAGGAGCTCTAGGAGGGTCACCTCAAGTTTGTTCATATTAAAATTTATTATGAACTGAGAAAAGGAATCTGGTAGGGACTGAAGTACAAGATCCACACACAGGTTATCCTCTAGGACCATTCTTAGACCTATGAGTTTCTCGATCCACTCAATCATCTTAAGGACATGGTTCTGAACCGGTGTCCCCTCAGTCATCCTAGCACGAAAAAGACTCTTTGATAGCTCATATCGCTGAGTTCTTCCCTGTTCCTCAAATAATTTGTGGAGATGCAGGAGTATGGAATTAGCATCCATATTTTCATGTTGTCTCTATAACTCAGTAGTCATAGAGGCCAACATATAACACTGAGCAAGAGTGGAATCATCTAAGTACTTCACATAACGAGCGATCTCATCCTCGCTTGCCCCTTCGTCGGGTGTAGGGATCATTGTATCAAGGACATACGTGATTTTCTCTACCGTGAGAATGATTCTCAGATTGCGAAGCCAATCTATATAATTTGGACTAGTGAGGCGGTTGGCATCAAGTATGCCACGTAAAGGATTTGAAAGCGACATTTTTATGAAATAAAAGATGTAGCAGAAATAAATAACATGCAGACTTTACAGAAATTAAATAATTAAGATAAGGACTTCTATCTTAATGTATTCCCACTAATTTTTTATGACACACACAACACCCTCCGGTATGTGAATCGGAGACCCTCGGCGGATCTCTAGTGGGGATCAGGATCCAATCGGTGTCTTAACGTAACCTCGAGGGACTCGACCAATCACGTTAAGCCCGTAAAGGTAGGCAACTCTTGCCAATCACAACTCCTAGTGATTCCTGTCCTGTTCGGCCTCCGAACCACCATGGCCTCGAGGGACTCAACCAACCATGATGTTCGGTTAAGTCATTAACATCGTTACCAGATGAGTCTGATTAGGTGATATACTCTCGAGGGACTCGACCAAGCATACCATATCCTCAGGTCACCTCTGACATCTCTATGTCGTAGATAAGATAGCGAGACGTGATATAGGTGAGTCTTGAGGGACTCGACCAACTCAACCTACACCAGGAATCGACTCCTAGCTATAACGATAGAAGACCACATGGGTCAATCTAATTACCTCACGTTTACCGACTTAATATTATTAATGTAGAGGATTTTTTATTTTGTCTCCTAACATAATGTGTCACACACATACGTATTTAATATATATATCTACATCACATGTAAATATATATATACATATCTAGTAGGTGTATAACTAATCACACATCACATGAGCAATCACACCAGAAGATCATAGACCGTATCCTAATGTGATCAGGCCCGAGCCAATGGGCCTAATCACTCACACCAAGATCTATGTGTACTTCGGCGCATCTCTATGCCCTGTGATCATCCATCTCGCTTCGTCGGATCTATCGGTATCTCAACGCATCTCCATGCGTCGGATCGTCCGTCTCGGCCTTGTGAGTCACGCTACCGCTGCGCCTCCTCTGATAATTACAACATAATTACAGGCACACAGGCCCGATAATAAACGAGAAAAATAGAGGCTCGCAGACCCCAATAATAATAATCACATATACATATATCACATCACAGGTCCATGATCATTGGTCCACATCATACATCGCATGTATATATTATTATATAGGACTACTAGATAAATAATAATAGTTAATTAAACTATTTAATTAACTAATATTTTTGAAAATAGGGACATAGAGGGAATTATTTGAATTTCCAAGGGTATTTTGTTCATTCTACCAATAAGAGTATTTTGGTAATTCTGTCAAAAGGGATAGAATCTGAAATTTCTAAAATTCCGAGGGGCAAAATCGTCTTTTGCCTAAAAAACCCTAATCCCTCCTCTATAGTGTTGCAACCGCCGCCACCCTACTGGCGGCGGCCACTACGGCCGGGCGCGCTGCCCCTGCTCATGGGCGCAGCGCCAGCAGCGTCTCTGTCATTGGCGGCGCGTCTTGCCCCTTGCGGTGGCAGCGGCGGTCTTGCCCTTGCGCAGCTAGCCACGGCACGCTTCGGCCGCAGCAGGCGCTACCCCACCGGCGCTCCAGCGGCGCTGCCCCGCAGTCGTCGCCACAGGCATGCGCTGCACCACGCACGTCACCGCGAGTGGCTGCTTCCGCGAGGACCGCCCCGCGGTGGTCAGAGCGTTGCCTACTGGTTGCGGGGCGCGGCGGCGCCTGCGCGGCACCGCCGCCTTTAGGCAGCCGCGCTCCTCGTGGTGCCTCGCCATGCGGTCGCAGTGCAAGCGAGCCGTCGGCACAGCACTTGCTGCCCCGCCACCCACCGGCCGGCCACTACTGTAGGCGCAAAGGCCGTAGCAGCCTTCTGAAGTTGTTGTTGCATGAGCGGGCAGCAATAGTTGCTGTCATTTCTTGCTCTTCGCGCCAACGATTTTTGTATCAGAAGTAGATCAAAAACATAACACACGCAGTTTAAGATCCGATCTTCGCACGAACAACCTGGCTTTGATACCACTATTGGGAAATCCATCAAGGGGGAGTGACATCACATGCGCAATGGAAGAATAGAAAATAAAATCGTAGATTTCCCATAGAAAGTTTCCGTCATCGTGCGAAGATTGGTGCATCAAAACAAATCCGCAAAAACTACATGTGTAAAAGAAGATACCTAGGGAGATCATATATCCCTGAATTCCTGCAGATCTATGGGAGAGGATGAAGGAAATCAAGTGTCCTCCTCTCTAGCGGTATCCACACGGTAAGGATTACGACGATGCACCTCTCTCTCTGGGGAGAGGCGAATAGGAGGTGGCTACCAAAAGAAACCCCCAGCCTATAGAGCTTTGGTCCCCTCCTATTTATAGAGGCCCCCTTGAAAGATTCTAATGGATCTTTTGTCCTATTGGGTATTGGATCTCCATCCAATTACCTAAGCCTCTTGGATTAGTGGGCCTCTACCCAATAATCTCTTATTAGTAATTATTGGATCTCATCTCAAGATCCAATAATTTAGGGGCTTAATGGATATCCAATAAGATAGGGGATTCAGCGAATATCTCATATCCGAACCTCTACTCGTCGCAACACCTACCATATGTGTGTGACCCTCTAGGCCCAATATCTAGCTGGCCGTGAGTCATACTTGTCAGAACTCCTTCTAACTTAGTGAATTATTATCTCTATAATAATTCACCTAACTCATTGACCGCAGACGTACTAGGCCACTACGCCGTGGCCCCCAAACGATACAGGGGAATCCAATCCTTTGGACCTATCTGTCCTCAGTTACCATGTATCTATAATCTCTCATCCATCTAATATCCCAGAGACCCTATACCAGGCATGGTGCTGTCAGACCCATACGGTTTCTCCTCGAGTCTTGCTCTTATCGGATTCTCTCGGAGAACTCTTTCTATCTCAATCCGAATAACCTTGGCTAAGGATTTGTTTGAGCAAGAACACATGGGATATTCCTCTCATGATACTGAGAGCGGATGATCCTCTATTGACACTCAATAGCCTTCGTAAGGTTGGCTACCACTCCCAATAATTGGCTGTACTAGATATGGAGCTTTCCAAACCTATAAGTCCGGTATCAAAGAGTGGAGTACTCATACAGGACATCCTTGGTGTCTCAAGTCTAAGAACTAGATACACTACTGGGACTACGGAATCGTTGTCTGTATGTCTCACATTATCTCACATTATCTAGATGTATATTGTGATGTCCCTAGATCTGTGCAATAGGAATCGGATCATGATGAGATCACGATAATGAGATCGATTCATCTTTAAACACAGACCCTAAATTATCCTGGTCATAGGTTACTCGAAAAGGACATCGAGATAACCGGATAGAGTAGTGTGCTGTATACCCGTTCATATGATGGAGGTAGCTGGTCTCATAGCTACTCGTATGGGGACACTAAGAGTACAATGCAAGTACTCATTGGAGAATGAGTTCACTGATTGATCTGCCTACGAAATGCTGGATGGTTATTGATACCTCACGTTAGACAACGATTCCGTAGTCCCAGTAGTGTATCTGGTCCTTAGACTTGAGACACCAAGGATGTCCTGTATGAGTACTCCACTCTTTGATATCAGACTTATAGGTTTGGAAAGCTTCATATTTAGTACAGCCGGTCATTGGGAGTGGTAGCCAACCTTACGAGGGCTATTGAGTGTCAATATAGGATCATCCGCTCTCGGTATCATGAGAGGAATAGCCCATGTGTTCTTGCTCGAACAAATCCTTGGCCAAGGTTATTCGGATTGAGAGAGAAAGAGTTCTCCGAGAGAATCCGACAAGAGCAAGACTCGAGGAGAGACCGTATGGGCCTGACAGTACCATGCCCGATATAGGGTCTCTGGGATATTAGATGGATGAAAGATTATAGATACATGGTAACTGAGGACAGATAGGTCTAAAGGATTGGATTCCCCTGTATCGTCTGGGGGCTGCGGCGTAGTGGCCTAGTACGTCCGCGGTCGATGAGTTGGGTGAATTATTATAGAGATAATAATTCACTAAGTCAGAAGGAGTTCTGACAAGTATGACTCACGGCCAGCTCGATATTGGGCCAAGAGGGTCACATAAATATGGTAGGTGTTGCGACGAGTAGAGGTTCGGATATGAGATATCTGCTGAACCCCCTATCTTATTGGATATCCATTAAGCTCCTGAATTATTGGATCTTGAGATGAGATCCAATAATTGCTAGTAAGAGATTATTAGGTAGAGGCCCACTAATCCAAGAGGCTTGGGTAATTGGATGGAGATCCAATACCCAATAGGGTAAAAGATCCATTAGGGTTTTTCAGGGGGGGCCTCTATAAATAAGAGAGGACCAAAGCTCTATAGGCTGGGGGTTTCTTTTGGTAGCCACCTCCTATTCGCCTCTCCCCAGAGAGAGAGGTGCATTGTCGTAATCCCTGCCATGTGGATACCGTTAGAGAGGAGGACACTTGACTTCCTTCATCCTCTCCCACAGATCTGCAAGAATTCAGGGATATACGATCTCCCTAGGTATCTTCTTTTACATATGTAGTTTTCGCGGATTTGTTTTGACGCACCGATCTTCGCATGATGACGGAAACTTTCTATGGGAAATCTGGGGTTTTGTTTTCTATTCTTCCGCTGTGCATATGATGTCGCTCCCCCTTGATGGATGAAACAACATAAACATGATATCCAGTCTAGTTGCAGTGAGGTAAAGTAAGTTACCTATCATTCCCCTATATGTTTTTTGATCAAAATTTTCACCACTTTCATCCAAGTCTAACTTGGTGGAAATACTCATTAGAGTATTGATGGCTTTTGAACCATCCATGTTAAATCGTTTTAACAATTCTATTGGATATTTTATTTGATTAAGAAATATACCATCACTAAGTTGTTTAATTTACAATCCTAAAAAGAAGGTTAATTCTCCCATTAGGCTCATTTCAAATTCATGACTCATACACTTGGCAAATGATTTACTTAGTGATTCATTTGAAGAACCAAAAATAATATCATTAACATAAATTTGAATAATAAGAAAATTATTTTCAAAATATTTAATAAACAATGTAGTATCAACCTTGCGTTTAGTAAAATTATTTGAAATTAAGAACGAACTAAGCGTCTCATACTAAGCCCCAAGGACTTGTTTTAATCCATAGAGAGCCTTAGTTAGTTTAAACACATGATTAGGAAGATAAGAATTTTCAAATTCAGGTGGTTGTTCAACATACACTTCTTCGGAAATAAAACCATTTAAGAAAGCACTTTTGACATCCATTTAAAACAATTTAAAATTATTACTACTAGCATAGGCAAGGAGCATCCTAATGGCTTCTAATCTTGCCACAGGAGAGAAGGTCCTTCGTAATTGATACCTTCTTCTTAATTGAAACATTTGGCCACTAGTCTAGCCTTGTTTCTAACCACGATACCATATTCATCTTGCTTGTTTCTAAAGACCCATTTAGTACCAATAACTAAATGGTCACTAGGTCTAAGAACAAGCTTCCATACCTCAATCCTTTCAAATTGATTCAATTCTTTTTGCATTGCGATAACCCAAGAATCATCTTTCAAGGCATCGTCAATGCACTTAGGTTCAATTTGAGAAAGAAAAATGGCATGGGCACAAAAATTTTACAAGAAGAACGAGTTTGAACCCCTTTCGATGTGTCTCATATAATTAACTCATTGGGATGGGCAACTACATACTTCCATTCCTTGGGTAAGGAAATTCGGGAAGAAGATGCATCCAAGTTATCATTTTGAGGAGAGGGTTCATTCAAATTTAAATCATCAAAACCAAGATCATCATCAAAATTATTTTTCTTAAATTTAGAAAGTTCATTAAAAACTACATGAATAGACTCTTCAATAACTAAGGTTCTTTTGTTGAAAACCCGAAATGCTTTAGAAATAGAAGAGTAACCAAGAAAGATGCCTTCATCGGATTTAGCATCGAATTTTCCTAAAGCATCCTTTTCATTTAAAATAAAGCATTTGTAACCGAAAACTTTAAAGTAAGAAACATTTGATTTTTTATTATTCCATAATTTATACAAAGTCTTAGATAGAGATGGTCTTACTAGAACTCTATTCATGACATAGCAAGCCGTGTTCATGGCTTCGACCCAAAAATATTTAGGTAAATTATATTCATTTAACATAGTTTTAGCCATTTCTTGTAAATTTCTATTTTTTCTTTCCACTAATCCATTTTGTTGAGGATTCCTTAGAGTAGAGAAGTTATGGTTATATCCATTTGTTTTACAAAAATTTTAGAAGTCACGGTTTTGAAATTCACCACCGTGATCATTTCGAATTGATGAAATCATGAAACTCTTTTTGTTTTGAGTAAGTTTATAAAATTTAGAAAAATATTTAAAATAATCACTTTTGTGAGCCAAGAAATAGGTCCAAGAATATCTACTATAGTCATCCACAATTACGAAGGCATATTTGCTGCCTCCTAGTCTTGTTATGTCAATTGGTCCAAATAAGTCCAAATGGATCAATTGCAATGGTCTGTTAGGGATCGAGCGGCACTAAGAGGGGGGGGGGGTGAATTAGTGCAGTAGTAAAGAACGATAGATTTTCGATGATTTAAATAAGTTTTAGAAACTTCGTATGATAAAAATCAACGTTTCATTTGAAATAGTTTCGATTACGTATAAACTTAAAATGATACGTATGAAGATGAAGAGGAAGTTGAGTAAGTAAGGCAGCAAATGAAGATGGTTTGCAGCAAAGTAAGTTGCGAGAAAGTAAATGCAAACTGATTTATAGTGGTTCGGTCATCCGACCTATATCCACTTCTGAAGCCTTCTCCGATGAGGCTCCCAACTTCCACTAGCAAATCCTTTTGAAAGGGAAGGACCAAACACCCCTCTTACAACCCTTTTACAAGAAGTTCACACTCTTACAGATTTTTTAAAGAGAAAGAAGGAGGTGAATACAAGCTATTGAAAACTAGACTTTCCCAAGCCTTTTGCACAATTTCTAACTCTCAAAGGGTTTTACCTTTCAGCTGAGAAAAGGGGGGTATTTATAGATCCAAAGAGGATTCAAATTTGAGCTTCAAATTTGAATTCTGTTTGGGTTTTTCGGTGTTGGCGGTGCTACCGCCTATCAGTCGTCAGACTGGCAATGCACAGGCGATTCCACCACCCAAGGCAGGCGGTGCTACTGCTTGTGCCTTCTGGCACTAGGCGGTGCTACTGCCCTAGGTTGGGTGGTACCACCGCCCAGCACTCGGCTGGTGGCCAATTCCACCGCCTAGCACAGGCGGTTCTACCGCTTGGTTCAGCCGATGCCAACGCCCAAGTCATTTCAGCACTGGTTTCGGCTGAAAACTCGATCGAAACCGATCCAAATGAAGTCTGAATTGATCCAAATTTGGTTTATAGGATTGACACCTAATCCTAAACCAAATTATGTACTAAATACAAATTTTAAAGATATTTTCTAAGCTATTACAAAGTCCATAAGATAAGACTTCTTTCGGTGAGCTTTCGACGAACTTTCGGCGGTCTTCCAACGAACACTTAGAAACCATTCTACGGACTCCCGACAAGCTCCCGAACTACACGATGATCTTGGTGAGTTCCAACGAGCTTCATTGGCAAGCTCTGATCTTTCTTGGCAAGCTCTGCGAACTTCCGACAAACCTTCCGGCGAACTTCCGAAAACCCTTCGGCAAGCTCCCTACTCGTTCTCGACCGGTTCCGGTAATACTCCCAACGAATCTTCAGACTTCCGTCGAACTCTCAAACTCCCAACGATCCATCCCACTTGTCTTCTGGCACTTTGTTTCACTTTACGTCTTCATCATCATCATAGTTAATCTTGTATACACACAAACAAAAACTCTACTTCGATCTAGACAATTATTACAAAGCGAATTGACATTCAGTTGCCCAGCACGTCATTGGTCGGTGCTTCGTCTGATCCTTCGGCACATCGTCCTCTTTTGTGGCCCATTGCCCAATCGACGGTTGACCTCCGCAACCCCGATATCCTTGACGCAACATGCTCTTCTTGGCCCGATGCCCGATGTACGAAGCCTTTTGCCGATTGTCGACCGAACCTCCGGCTCGACATCCAATATCTTGACGTGATCACCTCTGGCACAACATCAATTCCTCTAGCATTAACTGTCTAATCCTGATCGATAGTAGACCTCTGTAACTCAAAACATATTTAAATAATAAACCACAATCAATTAGTTTCATCATCAAAATTCGAGATTCAACATGGTCTAGTGGTGCTAATTTGATTTTTTGATTTGAAACTAGTTTTTATTTATTTTCCTAGTTGACATGCATCACATACTTTGTCCTTGACAAACTTCATATTGGGAATCCCTCATACTAACTCTCTAGATGATATCTTGGATATTAGTTTTATGCTTACATGGCCTAATCTCCTATGCCAAAGCCAAGCATCATCATTCGAAACTGAAAAACACATTTCATTACTTAGTTCATTAATATTAATGGTGTAGACATTATTTTGTTTTAAAGCAATCATGGATATGTTATTGTTTGGTTTTTCAATGATGCAAACATTAGATTCAAATCTAACAACATAACCTTTATCGCATAATTGACTAATGCTTAAAAGATTATGTTTTAATCCATCAACTAGCAACACATCATTTATTGAAAAACTTGATTTGTTACCTATGGTTCTCTTGCCAATGATTTTACACTTGTTGTTGTCTCCGAAGGTGACATACCCTTCTTCATTGCTAGTGAGCATAGAGAATTGAGATGGATCTCCGATCATGTGCCTTGAGCATCTACTATCAAGATACAATCTCTTGCTCTTAGCTTGTGATGGTGAATGTGTCTACAAAAGAAAATAGTTTTTAGGTGCCCATTTGATTTTGGGTGCCTCAAATATTGATCTACTAACTTTGTCATTTAGCATTGAATTATTTATGGTTCTTTTAGGAACCCATATCAATTTGTGTGGACTAATTTTCTTAAACGGATATTTGTAAACATGTTCAGATTTACATCAAAAATTACATTTCAAATGAGAGGATACATGTAATGTTGGCCCTTTAATGAAGGTGGTTTGAGTTTGGTGAGATCCACTCACGAATCCAATTCCACATCTATTTCCGACGTGACTCTTGTTTGCAAGGATCATGTCTAAGCTCTTGCTACCGACCTTAAACTTGTTTAGGATCTCTTTGAGTAGCAAGTTCTCCTTTTCGATTACTTCTAAGTGATTACACTTAGAGCATAGGAGTAGAGGGAGAGAATCATGCTCAAGACTTTTAAATTTATCTAGAAATAAGGCATGTTCCTTTTTTAATAAATTAAACCTTTTTGTAATAGTTCTACATTCATCAAATAATTCATGGAAAGCAATCGAAAGCTCATCGAAAGATAAATCTTCATTAAGTAAATTACTTACCTCTTCTCCCAGAGCCATTAGAGCAAAGTTGGCCTCCTCTTTGTTGTTTGCTTCTTCATCCTTGGAGTTACTTGAGTCATCTTATGTAGCCTTCAATGCTTTCTTCTTCTTTGATTGTTTCTTCTTGGCTTGGGGGCATTCATATTTGAAATACCCTGACTTCTTGCATTCGTAGCAAATGACTTGGTCCTTTTTATGTTCAAGTTTGTTTTTTGTATCATTTTTAAATTTGTTCTTTCTTATAAATTTTTTAAAATTTTAAGTTAAAAGTGCAATGTCATTGTCACTATCCTCATCACTTGATGTTCCTTTCAAGTGGTCTTCTTGTGTTCTTAGTGCCATATCCTTCCTGTTCTTTAGAAGGGGGTTCTCGAGCTCTTCATGAGCATGACACGTCATTTCGTAGGTCATTAGAGACCCAATAAGTTTTTCGAGAGGAAAAGTTTTAAAATCCCTGGCCTCTTGAATGGCTGTAAATTTTGGATCCCAACTCTTTGGAAGAGATCTTAAAATTTTAGTTACAAGTTCAAAATTAGAAAAATCTTTACCAAGAGCTTTGAGTCCATTGATGACATCCATGAAGTGGGTGTACATGTCTCCGATGGACTCACTTGGTTTTATTCAGAAAAGTTCGTAAGAATGCATAAGAATGTTGATTTTCGACTCTTTCACTCGACTAGTGCCTTCATGAGTGATCTCAAGAATACGTAAAATATCAAAAGCCGATTCACAAATCGAAACATAATTAAATTTATTTTTGTCGAGAGCGCAAAATAAGGCATTCGTAGCCTTTGCATTTAAAGTAAAAGTCTTCTTCTCCGATTCAATCCATTCGCTCGTCGGAAGAGAAGATTTTTGAAATCCATTTTTGGCGATGCTCCAAAGCTCAAAATCCATGAAAATAAGAAAGATCCTCATACGAGTCTTCCAATACGTGTAATCCGACCTATTGAACATAGGTGGACGTGTAATGGAATGACCCTTTTGCATGCCGGAATAGGCCATCTCTCTTGGGTTTTAAACCAAATATGAGAGTGAACCTTGCTCTGATACCAATTGTTAAGATCGGAGAGGCACTAAGAGGGGGGGGGGTGAATTAGTGCAGTAGATTAAAACTCGTAAGTTTGAAATTGATTTCGTAAATAGATAGTTCATATGGAAATTTTGATTCGACGAAAGATGACTTAGTTGAAGTTGCTGGAGTAAAGTAGATGAAAAACTGAACGATTTGCAGCAAAGTAAAGAAATAATTCAGAAATTTAAACACACACATTCAAGAATGCCACGATGTATAGTGGTTCGGTCAAGTAACCTACATCCACTTTCGAAGCCTTCTCCGATGAGGCTCCCAACTTCCACTAGTAAATCTTTTTGAAGGGAAAGGACCAAAACCCTTCTTACAACCCTTTTACAAGAAGTTCACACTCTTACAGATTTTTCACCCTTTTACAAGTTCACACTCTTACAGATTTTTCAAAGAGAAAGAGGGAGGTGAACACTAGCTATCAAAAACAAGACTTTGCCAAAGCTTTTGCTCAATTTCTAACTCTCAAAAGGGTGCCCTTTTTGCTGAGAAAGGAGGGGTATTTATAAACCCCAAGAGGATTCAAATTTGAGCTTCAAATTTGAATTCTGTTTGGGTTTCCTAGTGTTGGTGGTGCCACTGCTTGTCAATGGTGGTGCCACCGCCTGTCAGTTGTCAGACTGATAGTACATAGGGCGGTTCCATTGCCCATGGCAGCAGTGCCACCGCTCAACCTCTCGGGTGCTAGTCGGTGCCATTGCCTAGCCTGGGGTGGTTCCACCGCCCACACTTGGCCACTAGGTGGTGCCACTGCCCAACATGATGTTCCTGGGCGGTGCCACCGCCCAGCACTTTTTAGGACATTGGTTTGGGCCTTAAACTCGGCCCAAACTGATCCAAAACAAGACCCAATGGGCCCCTACATTGGGTTATAGGATTAACACCTAATCCTAACCCAAGTTACATGCTAAGTACGAAATTGAAACATAATTCTAAGGACTCCCAGCATGCTGCCGGATTTTGTGGCGAGCTCAACGAGTCTTTGGCAAGCTTTCAAACCTTCTCAATAATCTCCGCAAACCTCCAACGATCTTTGCGGCAAACTTCTAAAACCTTTGGTAAGTCCCTGATTCGATCTCGATTGGTTCCGGCAACACTTCTGATGATCCTTCAGACTTCTGATGAACTCTCAAACTCCCGACAAACTTGACCTCGGTAAATCGCTTTATGTTTTCATCCCATCGTAGTTAATCCTGCACACTTATCTCAACAATATAGATTAGAACAAATAATTCACCAATTGACTTCATCATCAAAATCTGAGATTCATCAGGAGTTTGTTTAAACTCTAGGGAGTTAAGGTTAACTCTGTCATCAATTAGTTGTCATCATAAAAAAAGGGGAGACTATTGAGTCTTGGATTTTGATGATGAAATTAATTGATAGTGTTTTATTATCTAACTATGTTTTGAGTCACGCAGGTCAACTATTGATCAGGATTAGACAATTGACACAGGATGAATCAGCGTTGCACTAGAAGAGATCACGTCAGTAATTGGATGTCGTGCTGGAGGTTAGGTCGACAAATGGTAGAAGGCTTTAGACATCGGGCATTGGGCTAAGAAGTATAGTGTTGCACCAAAGAGATCAAGATTGCAGAGATCAACCGTCAATTGAGCAACAGGTCGCAAGAGAGGATGATGCACTGAAGAATTAGACGAAATGTTGACCAATGACGTGCCGAGCAACAAGATGTTGATTCGTGTAATAATTGTCTAGATCGAAATAGGGTTAAGATTTACTTAGTGTGTAGGATTAACTATGATAACAATGAAGACATAAAGCAAAACAAAGTGTTTGAGTCAAGTGCAATGGAATCGTTGGGAGTTTGAGAGTTCGAGAGAAGTCTGAAGATTCATCGTGAGTGCTACCAGAACTGACCGAGAATGAGTAGGGAGCTTGCCGAAGGGTTTTCGAAAGTTTGCCAGAAGGTTCGTCGGAAGTTCGTGGAGCTCACTGAGAAAGATCAGAGCTTGCCGAAGCAGCTCGTCAGAACTCACCAGATCATCGTGAAGTCCAAGAGCTAATCAGGAGTCCATAGAATGGTGTCCGAGGGTTCGTCAGAAGACCACCGGAAGTTTGTCGGAAGCTCGCCGGAGGAAGTCTTGACCTTTTGGACTTTATATTAGCTTAGGAAATATCTTTAATTTCATAGTTAATATATAATTAGGGTTAGAATTAAGTGTTAATCCTATAACCCAAGTAGGGGTCAACTGGGCTGGGTTTAAGGCCCAACCAGGAGTGCTGGACCTATTTAGCAGTGGCACCGCTAGATTAGGGCGGTGGCACCGCTCAGGTCTAGCTCCCCAGGTTGTACTGGGCAATGGTACTACCTAATGTCAGAACACTTGGGCAGTGGTACCGCCAATACTCGGTAAACCCGAGATGGGAAGGTTTTTGGTTCCAAGTTTGAATCATATTGGAGCCTATAAAAACCCCTCTCATCTCTGAGTTGAACACACAAGCACACTGAACCAAAAAGTAGGAAAACTTTGTTAAAATCCTTTCTCTCCTCTAGTCTGCTAGTCATATGTGCCCTGCAAGCCAATCACATAAGTGATGGCACTTGTGACTTGATATACACTTTTTCTCTTTGCATATTATTAGGCGTTTTATCACTTTATCTTGCGTGTTGCATATATTATGATGTCCTTGGATTTGTGCAATGGGAATCAGATCATGATGAGATCACGATAATGAGATCGATTCACCTTTAAACACAGACCCTAAATAATCCTGGTCATAGGTTACTCAAGAAGGACATCGAGATAACCGGATAGACTGGTGTGCTGTATACCCATCTATATGATAGAGATGGCTGGTGTCATGGCTACTCATGTGGGGACACTAAGGGTACAGTGTAGGTGCTCATTAGGAAATGAGTTCACTGATTGATCTGCCTACAAAATGCTGGATGGTTATTGAAACCTCACGTCAGACAGCGATTCCGTAGTCCCAGTAGTGTATCTGGTCCTTAGACCTGAGACACTAAGGATATCCTGTATGAGTACTCCACTCTTTGATACCGGACATATAGGTTTGGAAAGTTTCAGATCTAGTATAGCTAGTTATTGGGAGTGATAGCCAACCTTACGGGGGCTATTAAGTGTTAATAGAGGATCATCCGCTCTCGGTATCATAAGAGGAATATTCCATGTATTCTTGCTCGAACAAATCCATGGCCAAGGTTATTCGGATTGAGAGAGAAAGAGTTCTCCGGGAGAATCCGACAAGTGCAAGACTCGAGGAGAGACTGTATGGGCCTAATAGTATCATACCCGATATAGGGTCTTTGGGATATTAGATGGATGAGGAAATCTAGATATATGGTAACTAAGGACAGATAGGTCCAAATGATTAGATTTCCTTGTATTATTTGGGAGCTGCGGTGTAGTGGCCTAGTATGTCCATAGTCGATGAGTTGGGTGAATTATCATAGAGATAATAATTCACTAAGTTAGAAGGAGTTATAGCAAGTATGACTCATGGCTAGCTCGATATTGGGCCTAAAGGGTCACACACATATGGTAGGTGTTGCGACGAGTAGAAGTTCGGATATGAGATATCCGCTGGAGCCCCTATCTTATTGGATATCCATTAAGCCCCTGAATTATTGGATCCTAAGATGAGATCCAATAATTGCTAATAAGAGATTACTAGGTAGAGATCCACTAATCCAAGAGGCTTGGGTAATTAGATGGAGATCCAATATCCAACAGGGCAAGATCCATTAGGGTTTATAGGGGGCCTCTATAAATAAGAGGGAACCAAAGCTCTATAGGCTGGGAGTTATATTTGGTGGCCATCTCTTGTTCTCCTCTCCCTAGAGAGGTGCATCGTCGCAATCCCTACCATGTGGATACCGCTAGAGAGGAGGACGCTTGACCTCCTTCATCCTTTCTACAGATTTGTAGGGATTCAGGGATATATGATCTCCCTAGGTACTTTCTTTTACACATGCAGTTTTCACGGATTTGTTTTTGACACACCGATCTTCGCACAATGACGGAACCTTTTTACGAGAAATCTGTGGTTTTATTTTTTGTTCTTCCGCTAAGCATATGATGTCGCCTCATAGGATTTCCCAACAATGGTATCAGAGCCAGGTTGTTCGTGCGAAGATTGGATCTTAAACTACGTATATTGTGATCAAGAACAGGTCTTGTCGTCAAAATCATTGACGCAAAAGTGAGGAAGGGCAGCAACTGTTGCTGCCCTTGCTGTGCTCGCAGAACGGTCATGACCAAGGCTGCTTGCAGCCATGGCCGTGTGCACAGCGGCAGTCGGCAATAGGAAACCTGTGTGCAAGCGATAACTAGCCATCGGGCTCCGGGCCGCAAGCGGCAAAGACCACGAGGTCGTCATGCTCTGCGTCGGCTGCGGCATGCTGCAAAGGGGCGCAACAGCATGCTTGCCAACGGCCTGCCTGCAAGGGTCGGCGTTGCCTGCGGGCGTTGTGACCGCGGGCAAAAGCTCCCACGGGCGGGCAGTGCCACCGGCAGACGAACCACCCGTAGAGGCAGTGCCCGTAGGGGGCAAGGCCGCCAGAGTAGGTGGCGCCTACCCATGGCCCGCGGGGTAGCACTTGCGGGTGCTGCGCTCGCATGCAACGGCGGTGGCTCCCGCAAGCACAGGCGGCGACGCCCCCCCACGGCGCCCCGCGCACGTGGCCGTCGCCGGCAGGGTGGTGGCAAACCATGCCACAAAGACAGCGGTAGCAAGCAACAAAAAAGGGATTAGGGTTTTCTGGGCAAAAGACCTTTTTTACCCTTGAAAATTTATGAAATTTCAGTTTTATCCCCTTAGGTCGAATGACCAAATTACTTCTCGGAATTTCAGAAATTTCAATTTTGTTCTCTTTGGTCGAATGACCAAAATACCCTTGGGAATTCAAAAAATTCCCTCTATGTCCCTGATTTCAGAAAAGTATTAGTTAATTAAAATATTTAATTAACTATTATTATTTATCTAGTAGTCTTTTATAATAAAATTTAGTAGGGAGACTATCATCAGGTAACACTACTCTTACTCCCTTGGTTTGCTTCTTAGTTCTTTGATGCTAGCCCTCATCAAGAACTTCATCATTATGTAATAAATTAACACCTTCATCCTCAGTCTATTCAATGTGGGTTGACCTATGATTGCATTGTATAATGAGGGATATCCACTATTATGAACTTGGTCAATGTGATTTTGGAGCAAGGTTCATCTCTAAATATGACATGCAAGTTCACAGTCCTAGGAGGTAAGATGGAGTCATAGGTGAACGTTACCTATGACTATGTCGATTATGACATGTTTCAAAAAGCATCAAAGTAGATGATATCAATAGAGCTACCTATGTCGATTATGACACTTTTCACCCTAGCGTTGCTCATCCTCAAAGAGACTACTAAGGCATCATTATAATTTGAGTCAAGGTACTCTTCCTCTTCATCCTTGAATGTTATCTCTAAGTCATCCTCCATTCTCGGGCACTATTCAATGGTAGCTCAAGCATAAGCCTTATTTATGACTCAAGGATCTATCTCGCAACCCCCCTCTCTCCCGAGGCAAGTCCATTAATGATGACATCAATCTGTATTTTCATTGGCTCCTAAGGTCGAGGTCCACCCAAGGTGACCTTACCTATGAGCTCTCTAATCTATTATTTCAAATTGTGACAATCTTCAATGTCGTGGCTATATTATCGATAGAATCAATAGTATTTGGACTTGTTTCTTTTCATTAATGGAGTTTTCCTTAGGTGAGAGTCCCTTAAGAGCTCCTTTTTCTTTATTTGTAGAAAAGCTTCAATTCTAGTCATATTTAAAGGGGTCAACTTAGACCTTGAGAGAGGTTACTTCGGTCATTCATTTCTCCTCCGTCGTGGTGACCTTAGGAGTTAGGGTTGATTATGGTCACTCTTATGTCGCCCTCTTGCGTGACTCTAAATGCTTATTAGAGATAATTGCCTTGGCAGTGATATATTGATTAGCACTTTGAAATACCTTAGGTATAGTCACTAGTGGTCTTTATATCAGTGACTAAAAGAGATAAGAGGGCTTGAGCCCTATTATGATAGTCTTTATTATGAGTGATAAGTGAACATTTATTATGCCTCAAATCTCATTGGTGAATTGTCTTGAAGTCTATAAGCATTTTTTCTTCCCCCTACCTTATTCTAAGGAGTGTTGCCACTGAAGGCTGAGAGTATGCATTCATAAGAAAGTAAAGTTCAAACTCCCACAATAGCTAGACAAAAGAGTAGATGGAAAGTTGCTTCAGGTGTGCATATTTTTATCATGCTATGCCTCTTAATGTGGTCGAGAATGTGCAATACATTAAAGTGTTTGAAGCGCTATATAATAACATCTAAGTGAGAAAGAGGCAATATGCTTCATCAAATTGGCACTACCAACAAACACTTACAAGGATAAGAGATGAAAGTGTTAGAAAACTTGGCCAGAGCATCACATGCGTAGTGGAAGAATTGAAAAATAAAAATCTCATATTTCCTAAAGAAAAGTTTTCTCGTCATCGTGTGAAGATTGGTGCATAAAACAAAACACAGAAAGAAAACCATGTGTGACAAGGTAGATTTGTTACCTATAAAGATTGTATATCCCTATAAAATCTCATATTTATAAGAGTGGATGAAGAGTTCAACTATCCTACTCTCTAGTGGTGATCCACATAGTAGATGTGGCGAAGATGCTCCTTAAATCAATGTATAATCTTACTCTTCACGTGCACCACATGATCAAGAAGGGGCCGACCCTTCTTGTAGTCTACATGCCCCAAACTAGGGCTGTCTGTTAAGGGTAGAGGGAGGGAAGAGAATAAGAGATGGCTGTCAAATAGGGTCTAGCCTAAGCCCCTTTAGTTTCCTTCTATTTATAGAGGTTGCTGTCAACTTAACCATAATGGATCTCTCAAATGATATAAGGAAATCCAATCCCTCATCCATCTAATATCCCAAAGACCATATATCGGGCATGGTACTACCAGACCTATACGGAATCTACTCAAGTCTCACTTTCATTCGATTCTCCTAAAGCACTCATTCTCTCTCAATCCGAATGATCTTGTCTAGGGATTTGCTTGAGCAAGAATATATAAAATATTTCTCTCATGATATTAAAATAGATAATCCTCTATCAATACTCAATTGCCCTTGTAAGATTGGTTACCACTCTCAATGACCGGTTATGCTAGATCTGAAACTTCTAGACCTATAAGTCCGATATCAAAGAGAAGAGTACTTATACAGGACATCCTTGGTGTCTCAAGTCTAAAGACTAGATACATAACTAGGACGATAGAATCACTATCTGATAATAAGGTATTATCAACCATCCAATATTTTATGAGTGAATCAATCAATGAATTCATTCTCTAATAAGCACCTGCACTATATCCCTAGTGTCCCTACATGAGCAATTATGAGACTAACCACTTCCATCATATGGACAGGTATACAATACACCAGTCTATTTAGTTATCCTGATATCCCTCTCGAGTAACCTATGACTGAGATTATTTAGTATCTGTGTTTAAAGGTAAATCAATCTCATTATCATGATCTCATCATGATCCGATTCGTATTGCATAGATCTATGGATATCACAATATATATGCAACAGGCAACATAAAATAAGAAAAATACCAATAAATAATAATAAGCAAAAAGATTGTGCAATATGTCACACTTGTAATTACTCATGTGATTGGCTTATAGAGCACCTATGACTAGTAGAAAGTTTGTTGGAATTATTTCCTCCAAGATTTTTAGGTGAACGATGATAATCAAGGTGGGGTCGACCAATGCTTCCCCTTTTGATTATTGGAGCTCTCGTCATATCGCCTCCAAACATCAGTCCATTTGCCTCAATTGGATCTATAGGAAATCCTTTGTCGAGTCTACTAACTAAGTCTCAAATTCAGGCAAGACAGATTGAGGGTGGTGTAGTTCGTTGAATTCCATGATTAGGGACTAAAATGCCCTTTTGGTCAATAGTTCAACAAGCCTCATGCGCTCCTAGGATGTCAACATTGTGTCAAGTCAGGGGAATCTTAATAGGTGCAGTGGTAGTGGAGCTAGGGTTTACAATTGAGTTAGTGGCATCATATGTTAGACTAATTAGGGCAAAAGCAAAGCAATGACTTGTATCATGTCTATTAGCATCTATATTTACTGAGTGAGGTTTAAGAATACCTCAACGGGGACGAGTTGTAACACCCCTCATTTTCAAATTTTCGTATAAATTTTTGGTGATAATATAAGCATTTAGTTTAAATTGACAAAAGAAATAGAGTATGAAACAGAGGTAACTTAATTGTAAGATTTGGGAGATCTGTTCAAAAAAAAAAAAGAAAGAATCTGAGGACCTATATGTAAACCCTAAGGACCAAATTGTGAATATGATAAAAACAATGACTGAACTGCAAAACGCACAAAATGACAAATTCCACCGTTTAAGCCTCTCTGCCTTCGTTCTTAAGGAAGCAGAGAAGGCAGCTCGTGGGTGATCAGGGAAAAAAAGAAAGAAAGAAAGAAAGAAAGAAAGAAGAAGAAGAAGAAGAAGAAGAAGAAGAGAAAAAAAAAAATTGGGGCTTTTAGGGTTCTTGCTTTAATCTTTTCACTTCGGGTCAAAATTCTCAAAGGCAAGTGTTCTAACCCCATCCTACACTATTTATTATTTTTTTAGTCTCTGATTCTTATGTTGATTCAAAATAAATTGAAGGATTCCTATTTTAGAAACTGATATGTCTCTCCCTTGGACATAGAACCATGGATTCTGAAGTTTTTTCGGTAAACTGACCCCTATACACTATTTCAGCTTTAAGTTTTAGTACAAAATGTGAATTCGGGCAGGAACTAATTTGTTTGAAATTAGACTCTTATATCTTCCTTTTGAAACTGATTTTGTAGATTTTGGACACCGAATACTTACCCAAGCATCTGTTTCGAATGAGCCTATAGACGCTCTAAAACTGGGTTCAAGATTTCTGACCTGTCGATACTAAAATGCCTATAACTCTCTGTTGAAAATTCTGATTTGTACCAAACTGATTTTATTTTAAACTGGACTTGAAAATCTTTCTTTTGACATATAGTTTGAAAATTTTGGAATTCAATAGCCTACCCTATTATCTGTTGAATCCGACCCTATAAATTCTGCAAAACAGTGATTGTGTTTTTGACCATGTGTTACCAAATCAAAGGTAACTCCGTGTTGGGAACCCTGTTTCATATGAAATATGTTCCATCAGAATATAGATTGATATATGGTTCGACCATAGCTTTCTTATGGGTATTGGAGCATAATTGATATATGGTGTGTGTAAAGGAGCATTCAAATCACGAAACCCACCTAGATGAAATCGTAGTGGTCAAGGAATTCCCTGATGTATTCCCAGATGACTTGCCTGGTTTACCTCTAGATAGAGAGGGTGAATTTGCTATTGATCTAGTCCCCAGTATAACCCCAATATCTAAGCCTCCCTACAGAATGGCACCACTCGAGCTAGAGGAGTTAAAGAAGCAAATACAAGAATTATTAGATAAGGGTTTCATACGACCCAGTGTATCCCCATGGGGTGCTCCGGTACTATTAGTGAAGAAGAAGGATGGAACATTGAGGCTTTGTATTGATTATAGACAGTTGAATCAGGTGACCATAAAAAACAAGTATCCCATACCTAGAATTGATGATTTGTTTGATCAACTGCAGGGTGCACAAGTATTCTCTAAGATTGACCTGAGGTCAGGTTACTATCAGTTGAAGATCAAGGAGGAGGATATTTCAAAAACAGCTTTCAGAACTCGATATGGTCATTATGAATTCTTGGTAATGCCTTTTGGTTTGACAAATGCCCCTGCAGCTTTTATGAAACTAATGAATAGGATATTTCAACCGCTCTTGGATATCTATGTAATTATATTTATTAACGACATATTGGTGTATTCGAGGAGTAAACAAGAGCATGAGGAACACTTGAGAAATGTATTGTCCATACTAAGAGAAAAGAAGTTGTATGCAAAGTTCAGCAAATGTGAATTTTGGTTGAAAGAAGTTGCTTTCTTAGGCCATGTGATTTCGTGGAAGGGTATATCTGTTGATCCAAGGAAAATAGAAGTCAGTAGTTGAATGGGGAGTACCAACAAATGTAACGGAAGTTAGAAGCTTCTTGAGCATGGCAAGTTATTACAGGAGATTTGTGGAGGGATTTTCTCGAATTGCTCAACCTCTCACCAAACTCACTAAGAAGAATATGAAATTTGTATGGGGTGATGATTGTGAGCAAAGTTTTCAAGAGTTAAAAAGAAGATTGACTAGTACTCCTATTCTCACTATTCCAAGTGGTAGTGGTGAGTTTGTAGTTTATACCGATGCTTCAAGAAAGGGCCTAGGATGTGTTTTGATGCAGGAAGGGAGAGTAATCGCGTATACTTCTAGGCAACTTAAAGGGTATAAATTGAATTATCCAACTCATGATTTGGAATTCACAGCAATTATTTTTGCTTTAAAGATTTGGAGACATTATTTGTATGGCCGACAGTTTAAAATCTTTACTGATCATAAGAGTTTAAAATATATTTTCACTCAGAAAGAGTTAAACATGAGGCAGCGAAGATAGATAGAACTTCTGAAGGATTATGATTGTGCCATCCGTTATCACCCGAGCAAGGCCAATGTTGTAGCTGATGCACTTAGTAGGAAATCTACAAGTTTTATGGCTAGTCTGGTCGTGAAGCAATGGAAGTCATTTGAAGAAAATTTTGATTTGAAAGCTTTGAGGAAAGAGCAAGACTCGATGATATTGATGGCCTCCATTCAAGTGCAATCCGATCTTATTCAACAAATTAAGGAAGGACAATTACGAGATTCACATCTAATCTACTTGAGGAGTGAAGTAGAAAAGGAATTGAGCCACAATTTCAAGTTTCAAAGGATGGCCTATTGAGATTTGGGGAGAGAGTATGTGTACCAAATGAACCAGATATCAAGAATCAAATCCTAAATGAAAGTCATACTTCAAAGTACACCCTACACCCTAGGAGCACTAAGATGTATAGAGATCTTCAAAGTCATTATTGGTGGAAAGGCATGAAGAAAGAAATTGCAATGTATGTTTCAAAATGTTTGACTTGTCAACAAATCAAAGTAGAACACCAAAGACCTGGAGGGTTATTGCAACCTTTAGTTATTCCTGAATGGAAATGGGAATGTATTACTATGGATTTTGTTTCGGGACTACCCAGAACCTCGAGGAAGCATGATGCTATTTGGGTTATCATTGATAGGTTAACAAAATCTGCACACTTCCTACCGATTAATATGACTTATTCGCTTGATAAACTTGCAGATTTATATGTCAATGAAATTGTAAGACTTCATGGTATTCCAAAGGAGATCATCTCTGATAGAGACTCCAGATTTCTCTCTAGATTCTGGAGAAGATTGCAGGAGTCGATGGGCACTAAAGTTAAGTTTAGTACCGCATATCATCCTCAGTGATGGTCGTGGAAAGAACAATTCAAACACTTGAGGATTTGCTTAGAGTCTATGTTATGGATTGGAAAGGTGAATGAGATAAGGATATTTCACTTGTTGAGTTCACGTATAATAATAGTTATCATTCAAGTATTCAATGATGTATCCTTATGAAGCTTTATATGGGCGAAAGTGCATAACACCTATATAGTTGGGAGGAAGTT
Organism: Musa beccarii; assembly: GCA_024322285.1. Lineage (NCBI taxonomy): Eukaryota > Viridiplantae > Streptophyta > Magnoliopsida > Zingiberales > Musaceae > Musa > Musa beccarii. The sequence continues at coordinate 36,327,620 of CM044399.1, read as the reverse complement.
GGTCAAAAACCCTTTTACAACACCTTTACAAGACAAGGTACAAGAAACTCTCAAGAGAAAATTCAAGTTATAAGGAAAAGGTTAAAAAACTCTTCAAAAGCTCAAGTCTCAAAAGAGTTATGCCGACAATAGAAGGAGATATTGAGTTTGAAATCGGAGATTTTGTATTCTTAAAAGTCTCCCCTTCCAAAGGCATTATAAGGTTTGGGAAGAAAGGAAAATTAAGCCAAAGATTTATTGGACCTTTTGAGGTTCTTGAGAGGGTTGGTTCTGTCGCTTACAGGATTGCCTTGCCACCAGCATTGTGCCATGTCCACGATATATTCCATGTCTCGATGATTAGAAAGTATATATATGACCCTTCTCACATCATTGAGTATGAGCTGGTGGAGATCGATAAAGATTTATCTTATGTGGAAGAGCCTATTCAGATTGTTGATAGGAAAGAAAAGTCCTAAGGAATCGGGTCATCCCACCGTTCGGTTCAAGTAATTTGGAGACATCATTCTGGAGAGGAGACAACTTGGGAGCTAGAGGAGGAAATGAAAAAGGTGTATCCCAGTCTTTTCATCGATAGAGGTACGATAAATTTAGAGGACTAAATTTTTCTTTTAAGGGGGGGAGAGTGTAACACCCCTCATTTTCGAATTTTCGTATAAATTTCTGGTGATAATGTAAGCATTTAGTTTAAATTGACAAAAGAAATAGAGTATGAAACAGAGGTAACTTAATTGTAAGATTTGGGAGATCTGTTCAAAAAAAAAAAAGAAAGAATCTGAGGACCTATATGTAAACCCTAAGGACCAAATTGTGAATATGATAAAAACAATGACCATCGAAATTCTGCAAAACGCAACAAAAGATGACAAATTCCACCGTTTAAGCCTCTCTTGCCTTCATTCTTAAGGAAGCAGAGAAGGCAGCTCCCCATGGGTGATCAGGAAAGAAAGAAAGAAAGAAAGAAAGAACTCCCCTAGAAGAAGAAGAAGAAGAAGAAGAAGAAAAAAAAAACATAATTGGGGCTTTTAGGGTTCTTGCTTTAATCTTTTCACTTCAAGGTCAAAATTCTCAAAGGCAAGTGTTCTAACCCCATCCTACACTATTTATTGTTTTTTAGTCTCTGATTCTTATGTTGATTCAAAATAAATTGAAGGATTCCTATTTTAGAAACTGATATGTCTCTCCCTTGGACATAGAACCATGGATTCAAGTTTTTTTGTCATAAACAAAAGACCCCTATACACTATTTCAGCTTTAAGTTTTAGTACAAAATGTGAATTCGGGCAGGAACTAATTTGTTTGAAATTAGACTCTTATATCTTCCTTTTGAAACTGATTTTGTAGATTTTGGACACCGAATACTTACCCAAGCATCTGTTTGAATGAGCCTATAGACGCTCTAAAACTGGGTTCAAGATTTCTGACCTGTGATCGATACTAAAATGCCTATAACTCTCTGTTGAAAATTCTGATTTGTACCAAACTGATTTTATTTTAAACTGGACTTGAAAATCTTTCTTTTGACATATAGTTTGAAAATTTTGGAATTCAATAGCCTACCCTATTATCTGTTGAATCCGACCCTATAAATTCTGCAAATCTCAGTGATTGTGTTTTTGACCATGTGTTACCAAATCAAAGGTAACTCCGTGTTGGGAACCCTGTTTCATATGAAATATGTTCCATCAGAATATAGATTGATATATGGTTCACCATAGCTTTATTATGGGTATTGGAGCATAATTGATATATGGTGTGTGTAAAGGAGCATTCAAATGTGTCTTTGCCTACGAAACCCACCTAGATGAAATCGTAGTGGTCAAGGAATTCCACGATGTATTCCCATGATGACTTGCCTGGTTTACCTCTAGATAGAGAGGTGATGCAATTTGCTATTGATCTAGTCCCAAATGTTCATAACCCCAATATCTAAGCCTCCCTTTGGGTTTGGCACCACTTTCTAAAGCTTCTCGCTAGAGGAGTTAAAGAAGCAAATACAAGAATTATTAGATAAGGGTTTCAACGATTCCAATTAATCCCCATGGGGTGCTCCGGTATTATTAGTGAAGAAGAAGGATGGAACATTGAGGCTTTGTATTGATTATAGACAGTTGAATTAGTGACCATAAAAACAAGTATCCGTGGATACCTAGAATTGATGATTTGTTTGATCAAGTCTGCAAAACCACGTGGGTGCACAAGTATTCTCTAAGATTGACTGAGGTCGTTACTATCGATTGAAGATCAAGGAGGAGGATATTTCAAAAAAACAAGGGAGGCTTCTTGTGAACTAAACGATATGGTCATTATGAATTCTTGGTAATGCCTTTTGGTTTGACAAATGCCCTTCAGAGCCATTTCTTTCATGAAACTAATGAATAGGATATTTCAACCGCTCTTGGATATCTATGTAATTATATTTATTGACCTTATATTGGTGTATTCGAGAGTAAACAAGAGCATGAGGAACACTTGAGAAATTTATTGTCCATACTAAGAGAAAAGAAGTTGTATGCAAAGTTCAAAGAAATGTGAATTTTGGTTGAAAGAAGTTGCTTTCTTAGGCCATGTGATTTCGTGGGAAGGGTATATCTGTTGATCCAAGGAAAATAGAAGCTTTGTAGTTGAATGGGGAGTACCAACAAATGTAACGGAAGTTAGAAGCTTCTTGGGCATGGCAAGTTATTACTCCTTTTTTTGTGGAGGGATTTTCTCGAATTGCTCAACCTCTCACCAAACTCACTAAGAAGAATATGAAATTTGTATGGGGTGATGATTGTGAGCAAAGTTTTCAAGAGTTAAAAAAGAAGATTGACTAGTGCTCCTATTCTCACTATTCAAGTGGTAGTGGTGAGTTTGTAGTTTATACCGATGCTTCAAGAAAGGGCCTAGGATGTGTTTTGATGCAGGAAGGGAGAGTAATCTACTATACTTCTAGGCAACTTAAAGGGTATAAATTGAATTATCCAACTCATGATTTGGAATTCACAGACAAATTATTTTTGCTTTAAAGATTTGGAGACATTATTTGTATGGTCGACTAGTGTATTTAAAATCTTTGCTGATCATAAGAGTTTAAAATATATTTTCACTCGAAAGAGTTAAACATGAGGCAGTCCAAGATAGATAGAACTTCCTAGAAGGATTATGATTGTGCCATCCGTTATCACATCGAGCAAGGCCAATGTTGTAGCCGATGCACTTAGTAGGAAATCTACAAGTTTTATGGCTAGTAATCGTGAAGCAATGGAAGTCATTTGAAGAAAATTTTGATTTGAAAGCTTTGAGGAAAGAGCAAGACTCGATGATATTGATGGCCTCCATTCAAGTGCAATCCGATCTTATTCAACAAATTAAGGAAGGACAATTACGAGATTCACATCTAATCTACTTGAGGAGTGAAGTAGAAAAGGAATTGAGCCACAATTTCAAGTTTCAAAGGATGGCCTATTGAGATTTGGGGAGAAGTATGTGTACCAAATGAACTTGATATCAAGAATCAAATCCTAAATGAAAGTCATACTTCAAAGTACACCCTACACCCTAGGAGCACTAAGATATATAGAGATCTTCAAAGTCATTATTGGTGGAAAGGCATGAAGAAAGAAATTGCAATGTATGTTTCAAAATGTTTGACTTGTCAACAAATCAAAGTAGAACACCAAAGACCTTGAGGGTTATTGCAACCTTTAGTTATTCTGAATGGAAATGGGAATGTATTACTATGGATTTTGTTTCGGGACTACCCAACCTCGAGGAAGCATGATGCTATTTGGGTTATCATTGATAGGTTAACAAAATCTGCACACTTCCTACCGATTAATATGACTTATTAATGGCTTCCATAAACTTGCAGATTTATATGTCAATGAAATTGTAAGACTTCATGGTATTCCAAAGGAGATCATCTCTAATAGAGACTCTTGCATTTCTCTCTAGATTCGGAGAAGATTGCAGTGGTCGATGGGCACTAAAGTTAAGTTTAGTACCTCATTCCTCTCATCATCCTTAGACTGATGGTCGATCGAAAGAAACAATTCAAACACTTGAGGATTTGCTTAGAGTCTATGTTATGGATTGGAAAGGTGAATGAGATAAGGATATTTCACTTGTTGAGTTCACGTATAATAATAGTTATCATTCAAGTATTCCATGGCTCCTTATGAAGCTTTATATGGGCGAAAGTGCATAACACCTATATGTTGGGAGGAAGTTGGTGACATTCAAATTCAAAGCACCTGACAAGGTACAAGAAACTACATCAAAAATTCAAGTTATAAGGAAAAGGTTAAAAACCTGAATAGTCGTCAAAGAGTTATCTTGATAATAGAAGACGAGATATTGAGTTTGAAATTGGAGATTTTGTATTCTTAAAAGTCTCCTTCCAAAGGCATTATAAGGTTTGGGAAGAAAGGAAAATTAAGCCCAAGATTTATTGGACCTTTTGAGGTTCTTGAGAGGGTTGGTTCTGTCGCTTACAGGATTGCCTTGCCACCAGCATTGTGCCATGTCCACGATATATTCCATGTCTCGATGATTAGAAAGTATATATATGACCCTTCTCACATCATTGAGTATGAGCTGGTGGAGATCGATAAAGATTTATCTTATGTGGAAGAGCCTATTCAGATTGTTGATAGGAAAGAAAAAGTCCTAAGGAATCGGGTCATCCCACTGGTTCAAGTAATTTGGAGACATCATTCTGGAGAGGAGACAACTTGGGAGCTAGAGGAGGAAATGAAAAAGGTGTATCTACTTTTCATCGATAGAGGTTACGATAAATTTAGAGGACTAAATTTTTCTTTTAAGGGGGGAGAGTGTAACACCCCTCATTTTCAATTTTAGTATAAATTTCTAGTGATAATGTAAGCATTTAGTTTAAATTGACAAAAGAAATAGAGTATGAAACAGAGGTAACTTAATTGTAAGATTTGGGAGATCTGTTCAAAAAAAAAAATCTTAGAAAGAATCTGAGGACCTATATGTAAACCCTAAGGACCAAATCGTGAATATGATAAAAATAATGAAAAACATATTTCAAAACGCACAAAATGACAAATTCCATTTGTTTAGCCTCTCTGCCTTGTTCTTAAGGAAGCAGAGAAGGCAGCTCGTGGGTGATCAGGGAAAGAAAGAAAGAAAGAAAGAAAGAAAGAAAGAAGAAGAAGAAGAAGAAGAAGAAAAAAAAAAATTGGGGCTTTTAGGGTTCTTGCTTTAATCTTTTCACTTGGTCAAAATTCTCAAAGGCAAGTGTTCTAACCCCATCCTACACTATTTATTATTTTTTCCACTATCAAGTTTTTAGTCTCTGATTCTTATGTTGATTCAAAATAAATTGAAGGATTCCTATTTTAGAAACTGATATGTCTCTCCTTGGACATAGAACCATGGATTGTTTTTAGTTTTTTTTGGGTGCCTGACCCCTATACACTATTTCAGCTTTAAGTTTTAGTACAAAATGTGAATTCGGGCAGGAACTAATTTGTTTGAAATTAGACTCTTATATCTTCCTTTTGAAACTGATTTTGTAGATTTTGGACACCGAATACTTACCCAAGCATCTGTTTCGAATGAGCCTATAGACGCTCTAAAACTGGGTTCAAGATTTCTGACCTGTCGATACTAAAATGCCTATAACTCTCTGTTGAAAATTCTGATTTGTACCAAACTGATTTTATTTTAAACTGGACTTGAAAATCTTTCTTTTGACATATAGTTTGAAAATTTTGGAATTCAATAGCCTACCCTATTATCTGTTGAATCCGACCCTATAAATACTGCAAAACAGTGATTGTGTTTTTGACCATGTGTTACCAAATCAAAGGTAACTCCGTGTTGGGAACCCTGTTTCATATGAAATATGTTCCATCAGAATATAGATTGATATATGGTTCGACCATAGCTTTCTTATGGGTATTGGAGCATAATTGATATATGGTGTGTGTAAAGGAGCATTCAAATCACGAAACCCACCTAGATGAAATCGTAGTGGTCAAAATTCCCGATGTATTCCCGTCATGACTTGCTTTCTTATGTTTACCTCTAGATAGAGAGGGTGAATTTGCTATTGATCTAGTCCCTTGATGTATAACCCCAATATCTAAGCCTCCTTCCTTGTTCTTTGAATGGCACCACTCGAGCTAGAGGAGTTAAAGAAGCAAATACAAGAATTATTAGATAAGGGTTTCATACGACCCAGTATCCCCATGGGGTGCTCCGCTTATTAGTGAAGAAGAAGGATGGAACATTGAGGCTTTGTATTGATTATAGAAGGTTGAATCAGTGACCATCAAAAACAAGTATCCCATACCTAGAATTGATGATTTGTTTGATCAACTGCAGGGTGCACAAGTATTCTCTAAGATTGACTGAGGTCGAGTTACTATCGATTGAAGATCAAGGAGGAGGATATTTCAAAACAGCTTTCAATGAACTCGATATGGTCATTATGAATTCTTGGTAATGCCTTTTGGTTTGACAAATGCCCTTCACTTCGCTTTTATGAAACTAATGAATAGGATATTTCAACCGCTCTTGGATATCTATGTAATTATATTTATTAACGATATATTGGTGTATTCGAGAGTAAACAAGAGCATGAGGAACACTTGAGAAATTTATTGTCCATACTAAGAAAAAGAAGTTGTATGCAAAGTTCAGCAAATGTGAATTTTGGTTGAAAGAAGTTGCTTTCTTAGGCCATGTGATTTAGGTGGAGGAAGGGTATATCTGTTGATCCAAGGAAAATAGAAGCCATGTAGTTGAATGGGAGTACCAACAAATGTAACGGAAGTTAGAAGCTTCTTACATGGCAAGTTATTACAGGAGATTTGTGGAGGATTTTCTCGATTGCTCAACCTCTCACCAAACTCACTAAGAAGAATATGAAATTTGTATGGGGTGATGATTGTGAGCAAAGTTTTCAAGAGTTAAAAAATGAAGATTGACTAGTACTCCTATTCTCACTATTCCAAGTGGTAGTGGTGAGTTTGTAGTTTATACCGATGCTTCAAGAAAGGGCCTAGGATGTGTTTTGATGCAGGAAGGGAGAGTAATCGCGTATACTTCTAGGCAACTTAAAGGGTATAAATTGAATTATCCAACTCATGATTTGGAATTCACAGCAATTATTTTTGCTTTAAAGATTTGGAGACATTATTTGTATGGCCGACAGTTTAAAATCTTTACTGATCATAAGAGTTTAAAATATATTTTCACTCGAAAGAGTTAAACATGAGGCAAAGTGAAGATAGATAGAACTTCTGAAGGATTATGATTGTGCCATCCGTTATCACCCGAGCAAGGCCAATGTTGTAGCTGATGCACTTAGTAGGAAATCTACAAGTTTTATGGCTAGTCTGGTCGTGAAGCAATGGAAGTCATTTGAAGAAAATTTTGATTTGAAAGCTTTGAGGAAAGAGCAAGACTCGATGATATTGATGGCCTCCATTCAAGTGCAATCCGATCTTATTCAACAAATTAAGGAAGGACAATTACGAGATTCACATCTAATCTACTTGAGGAGTGAAGTAGAAAAGGAATTGAGCCACAATTTCAAGTTTCAAAGGATGGCCTATTGAGATTTGGGGAGAGAGTATGTGTACCAAATGAACCAGGATATCAAGAATCAAATCCTAAATGAAAGTCATACTTCAAAGTACACCCTACACCCTAGGAGCACTAAGATGTATAGAGATCTTCAAAGTCATTATTGGTGGAAAGGCATGAAGAAAGAAATTGCAATGTATGTTTCAAAATGTTTGACTTGTCAACAAATCAAAGTAGAACACCAAAGACCTTGAGGGTTATTGCAACCTTTAGTTATTCCTGAATGGAAATGGGAATGTATTACTATGGATTTTGTTTCGGGACTACCTTCGAACCTCGAGGAAGCATGATGCTATTTGGGTTATCATTGATAGGTTAACAAAATCTGCACACTTCCTACCGATTAATATGACTTATTCGCTTGATAAACTTGCAGATTTATATGTCAATGAAATTGTAAGACTTCATGGTATTCCAAAGGAGATCATCTCTGATAGAGACTCCAGATTTCTCTCTAGATTCTGGAGAAGATTGCAGGAGTCGATGGGCACTAAAGTTAAGTTTAGTACCGCATATCATCCTTAGACTGATGGTCAGTCAGAAAGAACAATTCAAACACTTGAGGATTTGCTTAGAGTCTATGTTATGGATTGGAAAGGTGAATGAGATAAGGATATTTCACTTGTTGAGTTCACGTATAATAATAGTTATCATTCAAGTATTCAGATGGCTCCTTATGAAGCTTTATATGGGCGAAAGTGCATAACACCTATATGTTGGGAGGAAGTTGGTGACAGAAAGCTGTTAGCACCGGACAAGGTACAAGAAACTACCGAGAAAATTCAAGTTATAAGGAAAAGGTTAAAAACTGCTCAGAGTCGTCAAAAGAGTTATGCCGATAATAGAAGACGAGATATTGAGTTTGAAATTGGAGATTTTGTATTCTTAAAAGTCTCCCCTTCCAAAGGCATTATAAGGTTTGGGAAGAAAGGAAAATTAAGCCCAAGATTTATTGGACCTTTTGAGGTTCTTGAGAGGGTTGGTTCTATCGCTTACAGGATTGCCTTGCCACCAGCATTGTGCCATGTCCACGATATATTCCATGTCTCGATGATTAGAAAGTATATATATGACCCTTCTCACATCATTGAGTATGAGCTGGTGGAGATCGATAAAGATTTATCTTATGTGGAAGAGCCTATTCAGATTGTTGATAGGAAAGAAAAGTCCTAAGGAATCGGGTCATCCCAATTTGGTTCAAGTAATTTGGAGACATCATTCTGGAGAGGAGACAACTTGGGAGCTAGAGGAGGAAATGAAAAAGGTGTATCCCAGTCTTTTCATCGATAGAGGTACGATAAATTTAGAGGACTAAATTTTTCTTTTAAGGGGGGGAGAGTGTAACACCCCTCATTTTCGAATTTTCGTATAAATTTCTAGTGATAATGTAAGCATTTAGTTTAAATTGACAAAAGAAATAGAGTATGAAACAGAGGTAACTTAATTGTAAGATTTGGGAGATCTGTTCAAAAAAAAAAAAAAGAAAGAATCTGAGGACCTATATGTAAACCCTAAGGACCAAATCGTGAATATGATAAAAACAAGGACTGAACTGCAAAACGCACAAAATGACAAATTCCACCGTTTAAGCCTCTCTGCCTTCGTTCTTAAGGAAGCAGAGAAGGCAGCTCATGGGTGATCAGGGAAAGAAAGAAAGAAAGAAAGAAGAAGAAGAAGAAGAAGAAGAAGAAGAGAAAAAAAAATTGGGGCTTTTAGGGTTCTTGCTTTAATCTTTTCACTTCGGGTCAAAATTCTCAAAGGCAAGTGTTCTAACCCCATCCTACACTATTTATTGTTTTTTTAGTCTCTGATTCTTATGTTGATTCAAAATAAATTGAAGGATTCCTATTTTAGAAACTGATATGTCTCTCCCTTGGACATAGAACCATGGATTCTGAAGTTTTTTCGGTAAACTGACCCCTATACACTGTTTCAGCTTTAAGTTTTAGTACAAAATGTGAATTCGGGCAGGAACTAATTTGTTTGAAATTAGACTCTTATATCTTCCTTTTGAAACTGATTTTGTAGATTTTGGACACCGAATACTTACCCAAGCATCTGTTTCGAATGAGCCTATAGACGCTGTAAAACAGGGTTCAAGATTTCTGACCTATCGATACTAAAATGCCTATAACTCCCCGTTGAAAATTCTGATTTATACCAAACTGATTTTATTTGAAACTGGACTTGAAAATATTTCTTTAGACATAGTTTGAAAATTTTGGAATTCAATAGCCTACCCTATTATCTGTTGAATCCGACCCTATAAATTCTGCAAAACAGTGATTGTGTTTTTGACCATGTGTTACCAAATCAAAGGTAACTCCGTGTTGGGAACCCTGTTTCATATGAAATATGTTCCATCAGAATATAGATTGATATATGGTTCGACCATAGCTTTCTTATGGGTATTGGAGCATAATTGATATTCTGAAGTATTTGTTTGATGTGCCACTGAATTCTGTCCAAATCGAAATCGGCGTTGGTCGATTTCGCGTATTCTCGTTCCGTTCCTTTGGATATTTGAATTCGTCTAACCTTCTTATTGGAATTGAGCTAATATTATTGCTTGGAATCCTCTGTACACTCTTGTTTTCATTTCATTTCAAATCTGAATACATTTATAGAGATTTGTTCTTTGTTTCGTATTGTCTCGAAAAGGCACATGCACGTTTTGTTATTCCGTGTGTGCTTCCGATATATGCTACTTATTGTTAAAACTGCCCTCTTGTACTCTGGTGTGTGGGATTGTCTGGACCTTTGCCAGAAATGGTAAAGGGTATGTGCTTATTGCCCGCTATGTGGGGTCCCGCTATGTGGGATATTCTGGACCTTTGCCTTAAAATGGTAAAGGGTATGTGCTTAGAGCTTGCGATGCTCTGTCGACCCCTCGACTTCACCTAGACGTGGGTGGATGGAGCTCCCAGACGTGGGAGACTTTTGTCAGGTGGTCATTCAGAAATGGATGAATCACATTCTGACTGAGATCCCACTACACCTTCTATATGTTTGATATGACATCCAGAGTTTTGGTGTGTTGTTTCTGTTCATGCTCTGGATAAGAATGATATGATTGCAACGTCAAGGATGACGTTTGAGCTTCTGTACGATATTTGTTTTTGATATGCCCTGAAATGCTTCATTCACTGATGATTTTGCTTTGAAATGTTCCATATGCCGTTGATATGCTTCGGAACATTTTATATGCCATTGGTAAGCTCCGATGTGTTTCCTTTGTTACTGATATGCTCTAATTACTCTATGCCCCATCTGTCAGGAACCAAATATGTAAGATTGAAAGGACTTTTGTGTTTCTGCTCCTAATGATATTTTGTCTACGAAATCGTATATTCTGACTTGTATTTTGAAACTATATCTCTTTGGAAATTATACTATTTGATATGGATACGTTAGTCACTTGCTGAGCTCTTTATGCTCACCCCGTTTGTTGATAAATTTTTCAAGATAGCGTATCGCTTGCTTAAATGTTAAGATTGGGCTGAGGCGGTGGAAAGTTTAGATGATTTTGGGCAGATCTTTGTTAGCATATGTGTATTTGTTGTATAAGATACTCTACATCTTATGAAATGTGACGATGAATCTAAACCTGTGGATTTTGTGTAAGATAAAGGATCCCTCATGTATAGGATTTTGGAATGTTAAGTTAAATTCATGTAATGATATGATCTTATGGTAATCGTTGGTTTGGTGACTGCATAGTCTTTCCCCACTTGTGAATTTATGTTGCGGTTATTATTTTGATGAGTTGAGTTCAGGTTGTATGAATTATCGAGTGACGTGTGGTATGTTTATGAATTGCACAGGGTTATGAATTGGTAGACTATAGAGGTGAGATTTTGATCTGAATGTTTTCTTAGTGACCTCAAATGTGTGTTTGGATCCTGGGATAGTTGTGATGAAAATTTTTAAATATTATCGATATTTTGAGGGTCGTGACACGAGTAGGTGGCTTGAGGCCATTCCTGGGAGTGAGAGACCTAGATTATTGAATAGGCACTTGTATCGCGTCGATGTCTAAGCCAAGGTAGATGCACTAATGTGTGAAAAAAGGATGGCTGTTGCCTTACTTGGATAGTGTTAGGACCAAAATCGACACTAAGAGGAGAGGGTTATGAGGGGGGGTCGTGAATTAGTGCTTACGATAAAAATATCAGTTTAGAAAACTTTCAATGATTGAAGATTCATTTGATCAAAACTCATATCGAAAAGGCTTTAAACTTAAAGTGTGACTAAGAGCAATGGGCAAGTAAATCTGAGTAATGAAAAGCATAAAATAATAATAATAAAGAGTAGAATAGAGAAGAGCACATCGAAGTTTATAGTGGTTCGATCGTTGTGACCTACATCCACTCCCAATTCCTCTTCCGTCGAGGCCACTGGCTTCCACTAATGATTTTTTTTCAATGGGTGAAAATCAACTACCCTCTTACAGCCCTCTTCTCATTTTAACAAGTTTAGGAGACAACCTTTACAGATTTTTTAGCCCTCTTTTAAACAGGATTCACACTTAGAGAAGGGAAGGGGAACTCTCAAGAAATTATAGTAGAGTTCACAAGTTTTCATTCTACTATTCTTCTATTCCAAGCAAGAATAACTATGGTATTTATAGACCCCAAATGGCTACAAAAATGAAGCTAAAATTTTAAACACCCCGAGATTTCGGGGTACTAGTGGTACCACCACCTGTGTTGGGCGCTACCACCACCTAGTTTACTTTGACACTAGGTGGTACCACCGCCCAGTCTAGTGGTACCATCGCATGACACTAGATAGTACCATCACCTAGTCTGGTATTACCACCACCTGACACAGTCTTAGAGACTGAGCCTCAAGCAGTTCACCACTAGCCCTGGTGGTGCCACCACTTAACGTGGCTCCAGGTTACTATTTTGGGTCTTTCTCTTAGCCCAAAACAACCATAATTTTGGCCCATTGGGCTCCTAATTAAGTTTGTCTAATTACATTCTAAACCAACCAAATTAGACCTCTAAACTACTTCGATCTAGATAAATTATTATAAAACATGAATCATATATTATCTAATAGGTCATTTGTTCATCGATGCTTCGTTCGATCCTTTGGCACATCGTCCTCTCTTGCAGCTTATTGTTCAATCAGTATGTTGACCTTTACAACTCCGATCTCCTTGGCATAATGTCTACTCTTCTTGGCCCAATGCATGAACTCATGGCATGAAGCCTTCTACCGATACGTCGATCGATCCTTTGCTTGACATCCAATCTTCTGATATATTCCACTCCAACCTAACATTTGATTCTTTCTACTTTAGTTTATTTCTCTTTGTTTGAAGCCAGTTTTGTATCATTCAAAATGCAGGTTAGATCACAACTTTATCAATTAGTTTTATCATCAAAGTCTGAGATTCAACAATCTCATCTTTTTTTATGATGACAACCAATTGATGGTGGAGTTAACCTTAACCCCTCCTATTAATATGCCATATTGATATAAACGTAAATTCATAAATAAATAATGAATTCAAGTAACATGTCATTATAAAATTTTACATAATCAAAATTTTAATATATCATTTGATACATAATCATTATCATAACTTCTTCCTCTTTGTCATCAACAAAAAAGAAAAGTACAACTAGCAAGTTTTATATCATTTTAGAATATGCAAGCTAGCAAATTTTAAAGATGTGTAAGATTATAAATTTTGCTTTACTTGAGATGTGCAAGATAGCAAATTCTTTGCTTCCTTTTGCGATATGCAAGTTGTGAAGTTTAGCAAAAAAATTTCTTCTCTTGAGATAGCAACTTTTTACTTCTCTTTACAATGTGCATGCTAGCAAGTTTTCTTTTCTTGAAATGTGCAAGCTAGCAATACTTTTGCTTTTCTTTGCGATATGCAAGCTAGCAAAACTTTCTCCGCTTTTGTCATTGTCAAAAAGAAGGGAAGAATACAATGTTATAATTTTTGCATCAATTTTCAAATCATGACAAAAATTAATAATAGAGATAACTTTACATCAATGATTCAATCATATCATGAGGTATATAAATCACAAATACAAAGGAGTGTTGAAACATAAGAGAAAAATCAATTTATGTATCTAATATTCCAAGCATCAAAGTACATTTTCTCAAGTTGTGGGTATCGAAAAATCAAGAGAAAACAACTTATGATTCATTTGGATAAATATTCTCTTTAATAAAATGAGAGAATCATACGAGAATGAAGAGTAAGGGATCCTGATTCATATGAAGAAATCTCAAGTTATAATTTCAAGAAATCAAAAAAAAAATCATAATTCATTTAGATAAATCTCCTCTTAGTGAAAGAATGGATCATAAAAAATTCAAGTTATGATTCTAAGAAATCAAAAGAAACATAGGAGATAAAATAGTAATAATACCAATCATGATTCATTTGATAGTAAATAGCAAAAAGAGACTTAGGAGAACTTGATTCATGCATAAGAAATCTCAAGTCATCAAGTGTATGATTTGGTTAAAATTTATTTAAATTTAAATCGTCAATTTATCAAAATCACTTTCAAGAGATTCATAAATAACAAAAATAGATTCATCATTAAGGATCTCTATGACAAAAACTCGATAAGATAGAGATTGAGAAATTTTCAAAGAATGCTTTCTTCTTTTTAGTTGTTTCAATACATGCAAATGATTTCATATAAACATGCCCAGGTTTTTATGCCAAAACTATGCATCATCGTATGAACCTGAAAAGCAAATTTCATCAAAAAAGAAATCAACAAGATCAATAGTATAACATATTAAAATAATTATATATCTTCAAACAAAAGATACATTTTCCGTCTAATGTGAATCTAACTTTTTATACTTGTTGAATCTCGGATTTTGATGATGAAGTCAATTGATGGTTATTTGATCTAATCCATTTTTGAGATAAGTGTGCAGGATTAACTATGATAGAGCAAATTACCAAAGTCAAGTTGCTGGAAGTTCAAGAGTCCACTAGATATCTGAAGGATCATCGGAAGTGTCACGAGTCAACCGAGATGAAATCGGGACTTGCCGGGTTCGGAAGTTCGCCGAGAAAGATCGTCGAGGTTCATGGAGACAACCGAAAAGGTTCGGAAGAGTTGGAAAGACTCGTTGAACTCGCCATAGAATTCGGGAGCCACCGTGGGAGTCCGCGGAAGGAATCCAGGGATTACCTTGAAGTCCACCTAAGATCGCCGGAAAGCTCTTGAAAGATAACTTGATGGTGTTGGTATAATTTGGCTTTAGAAGATCATAGTTAGCACTTAATTAAGGTATAGAATAAGTGGTAAACCTATCTAGACCTGTATTGGGCCAATTGGGCCTTTAGTGGGCTGTATTGGGCCAAAGGTTTGGCCCATACAGTTTCTGGTAAGGGTCGGCGGTGGCACCGCCGGACCCAGGCGGTAGCACCGCCTGTTGACCGAGCACCGGCGGTAGTACCGCCCAGCGCGATGATGTACCGCCTACAGTGGTTGCAACCACTTGTGTCGTGGTGGTAGTACCGCCCAGGCAAAGCGCGGTGGTACCGCCGACAGTGGTTGCAACCACTGTGTCAGCGATAGTAATCGCTTAGTGCCAAGCGGTAGTACCGCCAAAGACACTGACACACGCAGCGGTAGTACTCGCTTGAGGCCAGCGGTAGTACCGCCTACAGTCTGAAATTTCGGACGAGACCTTTGTGAGCGAGATTTTTGAATCCCAAAAATTCTCTATAAATACCCCTTTACTTCTAGCTGGTTAAGAGACCATTTTGTAGTGTTAGATTTGAGTCTAAGCTATAGCAAATTCCTGCTCTCAATTGCTCAAGTGTTCACCTCTTTCTTCTACTTGTAAAAATCCTGTAAAGAGAGGGAACCTCTTGTAAAAGGCTGTAAAGGGGTGTTTGGTCCTTCCCCTTCAAGAGACTTGGTAGTGGAAGTTGGGAGCCTCATTGGAGGAGGCTTCAAGAGTGGACGTAGGTCATTTGACCGAACCACTATACATCGCTGCGTTTACTTGCTGTGTGAGTACTTAAATTCTGCATCGTAAATTTCTTAAGCTGCAAACTTATCGGATTTCTTCTCCCTACTTCAAACTGCACTTACCTGAATATTTTCAAGTTAAAGTCTCTTTTATTGAATCAAGTTCTAAAGGAAAATCTCCGGAATCGATTTTCAAGTTTTATTCAGTTTTATCCGCTGCACTAATTCACCCCCCCCCTCTTAGTGCCACTCGATCCCTAACAATTGGTATCAGAGCACGGTTTTTCTCATTTCGGATTTATACCCGTGAGAAATGGCTCTAAATGGCTTTCAAGAGGGCTTTTCGATTTTTCGTCCACCGTTGTTTAACGGATCGGACTACACTTATTGGAAAACTCGAATGAGAGTTTTCTTAATTTCTTTGAATTTGGATTTATAGAGTGTTATTGAAAACCATTTTCAACTTCCCTCTAAACCGATGAACAAATGGTCGGATTTGGAGAAGAAATATTTTTCTTTAAATGCTAAGGCTATGAATGCCTTATTTTGTGCTCTCGATAAAACCGAGTTTAATCGTATTTCAACGTGCGAAACGGCTTTTGAAATTTGGCATACACTTGAAGTCACACACGAAGGAACGAGTAGAGTCAAAAACACAAAAGTTAATATTTTGATGCATGATTTTGAGGTTTTTCGAATGCAACCAAGCGAGACTATATCATGACATGTACACTCAAGCTTTCACGGATGTCGTCAATAGTCTAAGAGTTCTTGGTAAATCTTTTTCGAATTTTGATCTCGTAAGGAAGATCTTAAGATCCCTTCCAAAAAGGTGGGATCCTAAAATAACCGCAATACAAGAGACAAAAAACTTAAATGATTTTCCACTAGAAGAATTAATCGGGTCATTAATGACCTACGAAATGACACTTTTGGAACGTATTGAACCCGAAGAACACTTGGACCACCTTCTAAAGAACAAGAAGGTTTTGGAACTTCGAACTATGAAATGCCACTTGAGTGATGACTCAAGTGATGAGGACAATGAAGAGGACTTTGAACTGTTAATGAATCTTAATAAGTTCATTAAACAAGAATCTAAAAATAACAATGAACTTAAATGGAGGAAGAGACCAATGAAGAAGAAGAAGACTTATCAAGAAGAATCAAGGAAAGAAGAAGCAAACTATGCTTTAATGGGCTTCGACAATGAGGTAAGTAACTTAACTTTCTTGAATTATTTTGAAATTACATGATGCTTTCCATGAATGCTTAACTTAGTTAGTAGTTTTTTTGTTTTTGTCATGCTTCTCTTGTGTTTTTGAAATTTAAAAAATATTTTAAAAATTATACTATGCTTTTCCTTCTAGTATTTTTGAAAAGTAAAATTTTTGAATGGTGCATGCAACATTATGAATGATGATTGAATGATTTGTAACAATGATTGTATATCAACTACATGTTATTCTTGAAAATGTTTAATGATAATTGTATAGTATCATGCTTACAATTTGAAAATCTCTATCTTGGATTAATGGCTCCTAAACATTTTTATGATGAAATTTTTAGATGATGTATACCTATATGAAACAAATGAAACACATAAAAAAGGGAAAGTATATGATCATGATAAGTTCATGAATCTTGATGATTTTACATTGTTTTTGATTTCAAACAAGATGCATGATGTTTGACATAAAAATTTAATAGCATGTTTCAAGATAATGCTTGCACACCAAATATGATTAAAAGATAGAAGCAAGCATATTGATGACTTTGTTTTTACGTGAAAATTTGAACATGCTATATAAGATCAACCACATAAAATAAAACACAAAAGTTAAAAATGTTTTATTCATGATGTTTTATTTGTGATGTGTTTGATCTTAATGGTTTTTATGACAAAACTTATGTCTTGCTTTGAAATGTTGATACATACACACATGTAATCAATTTATGTTGCTCTTATTAAAATTTTCGAATGAAAGATTTCAATGCACTTGATCATGACTGGTTTAATGATAAAACTTATATTTTGAATTTATAAGATGATGGCTTTCATGAAAATATTTGAATATACCTTATGAAATCATCACTGATACAATGAAAATGTTAAATGGTTGTTATCATGTTTAATGACTTTATGATATCATATCTTGATGACAAACTCATGTTTGGTTTTAAAATTTGACACTCATCTTTTGAAACATGAGCACACTTGTTTGAAACAAACAACTTAAAATAGAAACACATTATCATGATGAATTGAATCTCATAATGTATTATATTTTTGTCTTGATAATTAAGTTTGTCTTTCAGTTTTGAATATTTGATTTGGCATGAAAAGATAAATGCATGCTTAGATGAAATGAATTACTCAAAAGAAAAAGCCTCTTCTCTATCTTATCGAGATTGAAGTTTTTTTTTCTTGTAAATGATTTTGATGATTCATTTTATAAAATAGAATGAGATTTTGTTTCAACCAATCATGAACCTTCTTTTGACCTTTGGCTTGAGAATTTTCAAGAAATATGATTATTGCTTGATTCTTGAAATTTCTTATGAAATATTATCTTATTGAGATTTCTTGTGCATCAAACAAATTGTTCTCTTTGCTATTTGCTACCAAATGAATCATGAAATTGGTAATCTATTTGTCATTTTGAATCTTTAGAAAATTGATGATGTAAAAGTGGTTTTGCACTTAAATGAATCACCTATCGATATTTTTTATTGCAATATATCCTTTTGAAATATCTTTCTAAAAAGATTTTGACATTAAGATGTCTTTGGAATTCATCACTTGATCGAATTATTGATTTATTCTTCCTTATCATGAATTGAAATTGATGTTAAAATATATATGTTTGAAAATCATGATCTTGATGCTTGGAATTTTCCTTAAAATGCGATTTTGATGGGGATGCTTCAAGTAGCATGTTTTGCTATTTATTACCTCATGAATCTTGACCTTGATCTTGTTGAAAAGAACATCTTATTTGAAGTATTAATTCTTCTCTTCTTTTCGACAATGACAAAAAATTAGCATGCTAGCTTGGATATCACAAGAGAAAGTGGCAAACATAGCTAGCTAGAAATTACAAAGTTTTTTTTTTAACTTGTGAGCTTGCATGTTTAAGAATGCTGTAAATTTTGCAAAATTGTTAGCTCATTGCAAACAAAAATTTGATAGCTTGCAAAAGAAAAACTTGGTTGCAAAAATGAAAGAGAGCTAGCTTGTGTATTGCAAAGAATGCTTGCTTGCTTATTAACAATTGGTATCATGATTTTTTTTTTTTTCTTAAACGGTTAATTCGATTCATGACTTCAAAATTTTGATGATTGAAGCATTAATGTCAATATTCATTTTGATATCTTGCTAGCCATAAAGGAACTTGCTATCTTGACAATAACAAAATTGCTACCTTGCAAATCTCAAGAAAAGCAAAGTGCAAACTAGCACAAGAAGCAAGTGTTGAATTATCATCATCACAACAAGTGCTATCTTGCATATGATGATAAACTTACCGTGATTGAATGTTAATGAAAATCTAGCTAGTATGATTTAAAACCTGAACCATAACTTTTAAAAACTAGCAAAATATTACTTCTCCTTTTGTTGATGACAAAGGGGGAGAAGTGTAGATTGATGAGTTCATGCAATGGGATGCTGATTGAGTATTTTATATATTTACATGATGGTTTGATTTCTTCTCTTAATTGTGATGAATGTTGCTTGGATTTGGGGATAATCCAGGTGTTCTATCAATGGCATATTGATAGGGGGAGTTTGTGTTAAACTCCGGGGAGTTATAGTTAACTCCATTAGTCATCAATTAGTTGTCATCATCAAAAAGGGGGAGATTGTTGAATCTCGGATTTTGATGATGAAGTCAATTGATGGTTATTTGATCTAATCCATTTTTGAGATAAGTGTGCAGGATTAACTATGATAGAGCAAATTACCAAAGTCAAGTTGCTGGAAGTTCAAGAGTCCACCGGAGTATCGAAGGATCATCGGAAGTCTGAGTCAACCGAGATGAAATCGGGACTTGCCGAAGGTTTCGGAAGTTCGCCGTAAAGATCGCTTCGGAGGTTCATGAGACAACCGAAAAGGTTCGGAAGAGTTGGAAAGACTCGTTGAACTCGCCATAGAATTCGAGCCACCGAAGAAGGAATCAAGGATTGCCTAAGTCCACCTAAGATCGCCGAAAGCTCTTCAAAGATAACTTGATGGTGTTGGTATAATTTGGCTTTAGAAGATCATATTTAGCACTTAATTAAGGTATAGAATAGGTGTTAAACCTATCTAGACCTGTAAATAATTGGGCCTTTAGTGGGCTGTATTGGGCCAAAGGTTTGGCCCATACAATTTCTGGTAAGGGTCGGCGGTGGCACCGCCGGACCTAGGCGGTAGCACCGCTTGTTGACCGAGCACCGGCGATAGTACCGCCCCAGGCAGGCGGTGGTACCGCCTGACAGGTGGTTGCAACCACCTGTGTCAGGCGGTAGTACCGCCCCAGGCAGGCGGTGGTACCGCCTGACAGGTGGTTGCAACCACCTGTGTCGCAAGAGGTACCGCTTGCTGCCAGGCGGTAGTACCGCCAAAGACACTTGACACACGAGGGCGGTAGTACTGCAAAAGCCAAAGGTAGTACCGCCACACACCTGAAATTTCGACAAGACCTTTGTGAGCGGGATTTTTGAATCCCAAAAATTCTCTATAAATACCCCTTTACTTCTAGCTGGTTAAGAGACCTTTTGTAGTGTTAGATTTGAGTCTAAGCTATAGCAAATTCCTGCTCTCAATTGCTCAAGTGTTCACCTCTTTCTTCTACTTGTAAAAATCCTCAGAAAGAGAGGGAACCTCTTGTAAAAGGTGTAAGGGGTGTTTGGTCCTTCCCCTTCAAGAGACTTGGTAGTGGAAGTTGGGAGCCTCATTGGAGGAGGCTTCAAGAGTGGACGTAGGTAGTCATTTGACCGAACCATTATACATCACCAAGCGCTTTACTTGCACGTGTGTGAGTACTTAAATTCTGCATCGTAAATTTCTTAAGCTGCAAACTTATCGGATTTCTTCTCCCTACTTCAAACTGCACTTACCTGAATATTTTCAAGTTAAAGTCTCTTTCATTGAATCAAGTTCTAAAGGAAAATCTCCGGAATCGATTTTCAAGTTTTATTCAGTTTTATCCGCTGCACTAATTCACCCCCCCCCTCTTAGTGCCACTCGATCCCTAACAATACTTAGTGCAAGGAATTAACATACAAATATCATGCTCATTTTTTTAAATTTTTTAAAATCACTAGAAAGAAAAGCATGATATATGTATATTTTTTCCTTACTAATTTAAAAACAACTCATGAAATACATCAAGCAATTTCATAGTAAAATAAAGGAATTTTAGTTGAGTCACATACCTTATTATCGAAAGCCGTCAAAGAATAGTTTGTCACTTCGTCTTCGGATGCACTTGATTCGTCTTTGAGTGCTTTCTTCTTCATTGATAGCTTCTTTTTTTTAAGTTTATTTTTATTCTTAGTTTCTTATTTTATAAATTTTTAAATTTTATTGTGAGAAGTTTAAAGTTATCATCATCATGATCATCGCTTGAGTTATTACTCAAGTGGTATTCTTTGGTTCTTAGTGTCAAATCATTCCTATTCTTCGGAAGGTTGTTATCAAGTTCATCATGTGCAATACATATTATTTCATTGGTCATCAACAACTCAATAAGTTCTTCGAAAGGATAACAGTTCAAGTCCTTTACTTCTTGTATTGTTGTTACTTTAGGATCTTAACTTTTTGGAAGGGATCTTAGTATTTTGTTTATAAGTTCAAGATTAAAAAATATTAACTAAGTGATTTTAAACCATTAATGACATCCGTAAAATGGGTGTACATATCTCTAATGGTTTTGCTTGGTTCCATTCGAAATAATTTAAATCGTGCATCAAAATATTAATTTTTGAATATTTAACTCTACTTGTGCCTTCGTGTGTGATTTTAAGTGTGTACCAAATATTATGTGTAGTTTTATAAATAGAAACCCAATTAAATTAGTTTTTATCAAGAGAACAAAGCAAAGTATTCATCACTTAGCATTCAAAGAAAAAGTCTTCTTTTCCAAATCATTCCATTCATTTATTGGTTTGGAAGACTTTTAAAAATTATTTTTGATAATATTCCATAAATTCAAAGCTAAAGAAAGTAACAAAACTCTTATTCGAGTTTTTCAATATGTATAGTCCATCCCATTGAACATAGGAGGATGAGTGATAAAAAAACTCTCTTTATAGCCGAAAAAAGCTATCTCTCTTAGGTGTTAAATCAAACAGAGAGAAATATGACTCTGATACTAACTATTAGGACCAAAATCAACACTAAGAGAGGGGGGTTGGGGGTGGGGAGTGAATTAGTGCTTATAATAAAAACGTTGGATTAGAAAACTTTCGATGATTCGAAGATTCATTCGATCAAAACTCATATCGGAAAGGCTTTAAACTTAAAGTATGAGTGAGAGTAGTGAGCAAGTAAATCTATGAGAAATGAAAAGCATGAAACAATAATAATAAGGAGCAGAATAGAAAGAACACACCAGAGTTTATAGTGGTTTGGTCTCATCGTGACCTACATCCACTCCCGATTCCTCTTTCGTCGAGGCCACCGACTTCTATTAACGATCTTCTTTCAATGGGTGAAGATCAACTACCCTTTTACAGGCCTCTTTTCCTTTTAATAGTTTTAGGAGACAACCTTTACAGATCTTTCAGCCCTCCCTTAAATAAGATTCACACTTAGAGAAGGGGAGGGAAACTTTCAAGAGATTACAATAGAGTTTTCATAAGTTTTCATTCTACTTTCTTACTATTCCAAGTAGGAATAGCTGAGCATTTATAGACCCCAAACGGCTTCAAATATGGAGCCAAAATTTCAAACATCTTGATATTTTGGGGTATTGGTGGTACCACCACCTAGTCTACTCTGATACTAAGTAGTACCACTACCTAGTTTGGTGGTTCCACCGCTTGACACTGGGTAGTACCACTTCCCAATCTAGCGGCAGCATTGCCTAACATAGTTTCGAAGATTATGTCTCGGAGACTAAGCCTCAAGTGGTTCCACCACTAGCCCTGATGGTGCCACCACCTAACATGGCTCTAGGTCACTGTTTTGGGCCTTTCTCTTAGCCCAAAATAGCCCTAACTTAGGTCCAATAGGCCCTTAATTGAGTTGGCCTAATTACATTCTAAACCAACCCAATTAGACCTTTAAACTACTTCGATCTAGATAAATTATAACAAAGCACGAATCATATATTGTCCGGCATGTCATTGGTTCATCGGCACTTTGTCTAATCCTTCGGCGCATCATCCTCTCTTGCGGCCTATTGCCCAATCGATATATTAACCTCCACAACTCCGATCTCCTTGGTGCTATGTTCACTCTTTTTGGCTTGATGCCTAAACTCATGGCATGAAGCCTTTTGCCGATACATCGATCGATCCTTCAGCTTGACATCCAATCTTTTGACGTGTTCCCCTCTGACCCAACGCTTGATTCTTCCTGCTTCAATTTATCTCTTCTTGATCAAAGCTAGTCTTGCGTCACTCAAAATGTAGATTATATCATAACCTTATCAATTGGTTTCATCATCAAAATCTGAGATTCAATAGATGGAAGTGCTATGGATCGGGGGCAAAGTCTCTTTACTCAAGCATTCATTAGGGGGATTGATAGGTGGGTATTTTTGTGACATCATATCCTTCTTTTAGTATTAAAAATATTATGAGAATATATCATCGATATCTTGATCAGCCCGACTAATCCAGACCCATGTGTGTATGATTATTTTAGGTAAGGTTTTTAATTTTAAGTGATACCACCCATATCGGGTGGTATATACTAGTCCGTTAGCAAACCGGTATTCGAACCACCTACTATCAGGCTATACCATCAATTGGGGCTATTTCTATCCCATTACCACCCGAAATCAATCAGTGATGGTTAATTTTATTGGAAAATCTAGGGTGACATCACATGTGTAACAAAAGAATAGAAACAAAAATCACAAATTTCCTACAGAAAAAGGTTTCTTATCATCATGCAAAGATTAGTATGCAAAAACCTGTGAAACTGAAAAACTGTGTGTTAAGATATGTGTGTTACTTAGGAAGATCGTATATCCCTGTATTCCTACATATTTATACGAGAGGATGAAAAAGGTCAAGTATTCTCTCTAGCAATGATCCAGAAGACAAGGGTAGTAAAGACGCTCCTCAAATCGTTGGACAAATCTCCTCGCTACATCCACCACGCAATCTAGAAGGAGCTGACCCTTCTTGCTGTCCACATGCCCCAACTAGGGGTTGCTAATTGAGCACAAGAGAGAGAGAGGAGAATATTAGGTGGTAGCCAAAAGAGTCTTAGCCTATGGGCCTTTGGTTCCCTTTTATTTATAGAGGTCCTCTATCAACTTAACGTTAATGGATCGGATCCTGCCCTATTAGGTACTGGATCTCTATCCAATTACCCAAGCCTCTTAAATTAGTAGGTCTCTACCCAATAATCTCTTATTAGCTCTTATTCGATCTCATCCATAGGATCCAAAATTTTAAAGGCTTATTGGATATCCAATAAGATAGGGTCTCCGGTGGATATCTCATATGCTAGTTATATGTGCCCTACAAGCCAATCACGTGAGTGATGACACCTGTAATACGCTACGTCAATCTCTTTGCTTATGATTATTAGCATTTTCTCACATTATCTAGATGTATATTGTGAGGTCCTTGGATCTATGCAATGGGAATCAGATCATGATGAGATCACGATAATGAGACCGATTCACCTTTAAACATAGACCCTAAATAATCCTGATCATATGTTACTCGAGAAATACATCGAGATAACTAGACAGACTGGTGTGTTGTATACCCAATTCACCAAGAAAGATGCCTTCATCGGATTTAGCATCAAATTTTCCTAAAGCATCCTTTTCATTTAAAATAAAACATTTGCAACCAAAAACTTTAAAATAAGAAACAATAGGTTTTTTGTTATTCCATAATTCATAAGAAGTCTTGGATAAAGATGGTGTTACTAGAACTCTATTCATGATATAGCAAGCCGTATTAATGGCTTCTGCCCAAAAGTATTTGGGTAAACTATATTCATTTAACATGGTTCTTGCCATTTCTTATAAATTTCTATTCTTTCTTTCTACTACTCCATTTTGTTGAGGATTTCTTAGAGTAGAGAAGTTGTAGTTATACCTATTAGATTCACAAAAATTTTGAAAGTCATGGTTTTGGAATTCTCCACCATGATCACTTCGAATCGATGAAATCATGAAACCCTTTTCGTTTTGAGTAAGTTTACAAAATTTAGAAAAACATTTAAAGTAATCACTTTTGTGAGCCAAGAAATAGGTCCAAGTATATCTACTATAGTCATCTACAATGACAAATGCATATTTGCTACCTCCTAGACTTGTTGTATCGATTGGTCTAAATAGATCCATATGGATCAATTGTAATAGTCTAGAGGTACTTATTTGATTTTTTGATTTGAAGCTAGTTTTTATTTGTTTTCCTAGTTGACATGCATCACATACTTTATCTTTGACATACTTGATATTTGAAATTCCTCGTACTAGTTCCTTAGAAGAGATTTTAGATATTAATTTCATGCTTGCATGGCCTAATCTCCAATGCCAAAGCCAAGCATCATCATTCAAAATCGAAAAACACATTTCATTACTTAGTTCATCAATACTAATGGTGTAGACATTATTTTGTTTTAAAGCAATCATGAATATGTTGTTGTTTGGTTTTTCAATGATGCAAGCATTAGATTCAAATCTGACGATGCAACCTTTATCACATAATTGACTAATGCTCAAGAGATTATGTTTTAGTCCACCAACTAATAACACATCATCTATTGAAAAACTTAATTTATTACCTATGGTTCCCTTGCCAATGATTTTACCCTTGTTGTTGTCTCCGAAGGCGACATACCCTTCTTTTTTGCTAGTGAGTATAGAGAATTAAGATGGATCTCTGGTCATATGCCTTGAGCATCCACTATCAAGATACCATCTCTTGCTCCTAGCTTGTGATGGTGAATGTGTCTCTTCTCCCAAAGCCATTAGAG
Organism: Musa beccarii; assembly: GCA_024322285.1. Lineage (NCBI taxonomy): Eukaryota > Viridiplantae > Streptophyta > Magnoliopsida > Zingiberales > Musaceae > Musa > Musa beccarii. Next base: position 36,301,874 of record CM044399.1, on the reverse strand, counting down.
CGAAGTTGGCCTCCTCTTTGTTGCTTGGTTCCTCATCTTCGGAGTCACTTGAGTCATCCCATGTAGCCTTCAAAGCCTTCTTCTTCTTGAGTTGCTTCTTCTTGGCTTGGGGGCATTCATATTTGAAGTGCCCCGGCTTCTTGCATTCATAACATATGACTTGGTCCTTTTTTGGTTCAAGTTTATTTTTGGTTTCATTTTTAAATTTACCCTTTTTAATGAATTTTTTAAATTTTCTAGTTAAGAGTGTAATGTCTTCGTCAAAGTTCTCATCACTTGATGTTCTTTTCAAGTGATCTTCTTGTGTTCTTAATGTCATATCCTTCCTATTCTTTGGAAGGGGGTTCTCGAGCTCTTCATGAGCATGGCATGTCATTTCATAGGTCATTAGAGACCCAATAAGTTCTTCGAGAGGAAAAGTTTTAAGATCCTTGGCCTCTTGAATGACCGTAACTTTTGGATCCCAACTCTTTGGAATGGATCTTAAAATTTTAGTTATAAGTTCAAAATTAGAAAAGCCTTTACCAAGAGCTTTGAGTCTATTGATGACATCTGTGAAGCAGGTGTACATGTCTCCGATGGACTCTCTTGGTTTTATTCAGAAAAGTTCGTTAGAAAAGAATGCACAAGAATGTTGATTTTGGACTCTTTCACTCGACTAGTGCCTTCATGTGTGATCTCAAGAGTACGCGAAATATCAAAAGCCGATTCACAAATCGAAATACGATTAAATTCATTTTTGTCGAGAGTGCAAAATAAGGCATTTATAGCCTTTGCGTTTAAAGCAAAAGTCTTCTTATCTGATTCATTCCATTCGCTCGTCAGAAAAGAAGATTTTTGAAATCTATTTTCGATGATGCTCCAAAGCTTAAAATCCATGGAAATAAGAAAGATCCTCATACGAGTCTTCCAATATGTGTAATCCGACCCATTGAATATAGGTGGACGTGTAATGGAATGACCCTCTTGCATGCCGGAATAGGATATCTCTCGTAGGTTTTAAACCAAATATGAGTGAACCTCGCTCTGATACCAATTGTTAGAATCGGAGAGGCACTAAGGGGGGGGGGATGAATTAGTGCAGTAGATTAAAATCATAAGTTTAAAACCGATTTCGTAAATAGCTAGTTCGTATGAAAATTTCGATTCGACGAAAGATAACTTGGTTGAAGTTGCTTGAGTAAGAAAAAGAAACTGATTGATTTGCAGCCAAGTAAAGGAATGATTCAAAAATTTAAACACTCACATTCAAGAACGCCACGATGTATAGTGGGTCGGTCAAGTGACCTACATCCACTTTCGAAGCCTTCTCCGATGAGGCTCCCAACTTCCACTAGCAAATCCTTTTGAAGGGGAAGGACCAAACACCCCTCTTACAATCCTTTTACAAGAAGTTCACACTCTTATAAATTTTTTAAAGAGAAAGAAGGAGGTGAACACAAGCTATCGAAAAATAAGGCTTTGCCAAAGCTTATGCTAAGTTTCTAACTCTCAAAAGGATGCTCTTTCTGCTGAAAAAGGAGGGGTATTTATAGACCCCAAGAGGATTCAAATTTGAGCTCTAAATTTGAATTCTGTTTGGGTTTCCTGGTGCTAGTGGTTCAACCGCCTGTCAATGGCGGTTCAACCACCTGTTAATAGTCAGACTGACAGTATACAGAGCGGTTCAACCGCCCAAGGCAGTGGTTCAACCGCCCATGCATTCTGGTGCTGGGCAGTTCAATCGCCTAGCTTTCGGCCACTGGGCGGTTCCACCGCTCAGCATAGGCAGTTGAACTGCCTAGCCCATTCAGCAAAGTTGAATGGGCCCTGTTTGAGGCCCAAATTGACGTAATAAGAGCCCGGTTGGCCCCTACTAGGTTTAAACAGGATTATTTCCAAATCCTTACCCTAATTATATACTAACTACGAAATTGAAACATAATTCAAAGTGATTTAAACCAACATTCTTCAAGTCTACTTCCGGCGAGCTCTCCGAGATTCCGGTGGACTTCTGACACTTCCTTCGGATTTCTTCCGACGAACTCCCAACATGCTCCCGGATTGTATGGCGAGCTTAACGAGTCTTTGGCAAGCTTCTGAACCTTCTCAGTAAACTCCGCGAACCTCCGACGATCTTTGTGGCCAACTTTTGAAAACTTCGGTAAGTCCCTGATTCGATCTCAATTGGTTCTGGCAATACTTCCGACGATCCTTCGGACTTCCGGTGAACTCTTGAACTCCCGACGGACTTGACCTCAGTAAATCGCTTTATGTTTTCATCCCATCATAGTTAATCCTGCACACTTATCTCGATAATATAGATCAGAACAAATATTTCACCAATTGACTTCGTCATCAAAATCTGAGATTCAATAGATACCTCAAGTCAGACAATGATTCCGTAGTCCTAGGAGTGTATCTGGTCCTTAGATTTGAGACACTAAGAATATCCTATATGAGTACTCTACTCTTTGATACTAGACTTATAGGTTTGAAAGTTCTAAATCTAGTATAGCCGGTTATTGGGAGTGGCAGCCGACCTTATGAAGGCTATTGAGTGTCAATAGAGGATCATCCACTCTCGGTATCATAAAAGGAATATCCCATGTGTTCTTGCTCAAGCAAATCCATGATCAGGGTTATTCGGATTGAGAGAGAAAGAGTTCTCCGTGAGAATCCGATTAGAGCGAGACTCTATTGGAAATCGTATGAGCCTGACAACACCATGCCCGATATATGATCTCTGGGATATTAGATGGATGAGAGACTATAGGTATATAGTAATTGAGGGCATATAGGTCCAAAAGATTGGATTCCCTTGTATCGTTTGGGGACTACGGCATAGTGGCCTAGTACGTTCGTAGTCAATGAGTCGAGTGAATTATTATAAAGATAATAATTCACTAAGTCAGAAGGAGTTCTGATATGTATGACTCATGGTCAGCTTGATATTGGGCCTAGAGGGTAACACACCTATGGTAGGTGTTACGACGAGTAGAGATTTGGATATAAGATATCTATAGAGTCCCTATCTTATTGGATATCCAATAAGCCCCTGTATTATTGGATTCCAAGGATGAAATCCAATAAGAGCTAGATTATTGGGTAGAGACCCATTAATCTAAAAAACTTGGGTAATTGGATAGAGATCCAATACCCAATAGGACATGATCCATTAGGGTTTACAGGAGGCCTCTATAAATAGAAGGGAACTAAAGGTCCATAAGCAAGGGTTTTTGGTAGCCATCTCCCTAAATAAGAGCATCATCGTAGTCCTTACTATGTGGATATTGCTAAAGAGGATGACGCTTGACCTCCTTCATTCACCCCATGGATCTGCAGGAGTTTAGGGATATACGATATCCCTAGGTACTTTCTTTTTACACACGTAGTTTTTGGATTCGCCGATTTGTTATTCATGCACTGATCTTCGCACGACGATGGAATTTTTCATGGAAATCCAGAATATTTTATTTTTTCATTCTTCTGCTATGCATATGATGTCGCTCTTGGATTTTCCAATAGTGGTATTAGAGCTAGGTTGTTCGTTCGAAGATCAGATTTTAACTGTGTTGAGTTTTGACATCAAAATCATTGATGCAAAAGTGGAAAGGAGCAGCAATTGTTGATGCCCTTACAGATGGTAGCCTTGGCTGCCATCTGCATGCATGCAGTAGCTAGCACCTGGCGGCCTATGTGTAGGCGGTCGCCGACCCCACCTGCGGGCGTTGCGCCCATGGGCAGAAGCACCAACAAGCAGGTGCTCGCCCGCAAGTGGTCGACCGCATGGACGGCACCAGCGAGCGTTGTGCCTGCATGGGCGGGGGTGCTAGTGGGCGCTACACCCACCTAGGTAATAGTGCTTGCGGGCGATGCCCGCAAGAGGAGCACCAACCCGCTGGGGCAGCGCTTGTGGGCACTACGCCCGCATGCAGTGGCGGTGCTGCCCGTAGGCACGGGCGGCACCCTCCCACGGTGCCTCGCATGCATAGCCATCGCCAGCAAGGTGGCAACAGCCACAGCTACAACACAGCATGTAGCAGAGGTGGGAACTAGGTTTTCAGGCAAAAGATAGTTTTGCCATTGGGAATTTTAGAAATTCCAATTTTGTCCTTTCTATCTGAATGATCAAAATACTCTTTAGAATTCAAAATTTTCGCTATATATCTCTATTTTTAGAAAAAAATAAATTAGTTAATTAAAATATTTAATTAACTGTTAATATTTATCTAGTAGTCCTATATAATAACATATACATGTGATATATGATGTGGACAAATGATCATGGACCGTGTGATATGATGTATGTGTACGATGTGATCATTATTATTATTGGAGCTTACGAGCTTCTATTTTTCTTATTTATTGTTGAGCCTACATACTTGTAATTAAGTTGTAATTACACAAGGAGGCATAGCGGGAGCGTGGAAGTGATAGCGGGACCCATGAGGCTGAGACGGATGATCCAACACATAGAGATACGTTGAGATGCCGACAGAACCGACAAAGGGAGATAGATGGTCATGAGGCATGGAGATGTGCCGATGCTTATATAGATCTTTGATTGGACCCACTAGCTCGGGCTTGATCACATTAGGATATGGTCCATGATCATCTGGTGTGATTATTCATGTGATGTGTGATTCCTTATACACCTATTATATATATATATTTGCATATGATGTAGATATATATTAAATATGTATATGTGTGACACATTATATTAGGAGACTAAATTAAAAAAATCCTCTCTCTCGATAATATTAAGTCGGTAAATATGAGGCAATTAGATTGACCCACATGGCCTTCCATCGTTATAAGTAGGAACCAATCCTCAGTGTAGGTTGAGTTAATCGAGTCCCTCGAGACTCACCTATATCGTGATTCGCTATCTTATCTATGACATAGAGATGTCACCGATGACTTGAGGACATGGTATGCTTGGTCGAGTCCCTCGAGAGTATATCATCGAATCAAACTCATCTTGTAACGATGGTGATGACTTAACCGAATATCATGGTTGGTTGAGTCTCTCGAGGCCATGGTGGTTCAGAGGTCAAATAGGACGAGAATTATAAGATGTTGTGATTGGCAAGAGTTGCCCACCTTTTGGGTTTAGTGTGATTGGTCGAGTCCCTCGAGGTTACACTAAGATGCTGATTGGATCTTGATCCCTATTAGAAGTCTACCGGAGACTTTTATTTCACGTGCTAAGGGTGTCGCATTACTCGCTAGAAAAATAGTAGGAGTACATCAAGATAGAAGTCCATATCTTAATTATTTATATTTCTGTAAAATCTGCAAGTTATTTATTTATGCTACATCTTTATTTTTTGAAAATATCGCTATTAGAGTCTCTACCTGGCATACTTGATGCAACCACCTCACTGGTCAAAACTATGCGGACTGACTCCATAACCTGAGAATAGTTCTCACTGTTGGGATTGAGAGCGGCACTAAGAGGGGGGGGTTGAATTAGTGCAGCGGATAAAGATGATAAATTTCGACGATTTAAAATAAGTTCAGAAACTTCGTACGATTCAAAGCAATGTTTCAATTAAAAGCATTTCAATTGCATTTAACTTAAATACATACGTAAGATGATGAAGTGGAAGTGGAGCAAGTAAAGGCTTGCAGCAATGTAAATGACAATAAGAAAATGCAAACCCAATTTTAGAGTGGTTCGGTCATACGACCTATGTCCACTCCCGATTCCTCTACTCTTGAGGCGATCGGCTTTCTACTAGGTATTCTCCTTCTAATGGGCGAGGATTGACTCCATTTTATAGCACTCTCCTTTTGAGAGGCTTAGGAGGTAACCCTTACAAAGCCTCTCACCCCTCTCTTGAACTTTTCCAACACTTAGAGTTTGAGGAGAGGATTTCTCTCAAGTTTACAATAGAATTTTCCCTCTGTTTTGTTCTAGGTTGTGTATCTTTCAACCATAGATGAGAGGGTTATTTATAGGCCTCAAGGTGATTCAAATTTGGAGCCCAAATTTGAATCACCCTGGATTACCAAGTGTTGGTGGTACCACCGCCTAACACTAGCGGTACCACTGCTAGTCTGATTCTAACACTAACGGTACTATCACCAGCCTTGGGTGGTACCACCACTACAGCTTTAATGCTGGGCGGTACCACCACCCAGACTGGGTAGTACCATCGCTTGCAGCCTGGAAAAGTACGCTTTTTCACTTTTCCAGCTCATAGGTGATTCCACCGGTAGTTTGATGGTGCTACCACCTGTAGCAACTTTTGGGCAACTAAATGGGCCTCCTAATGAGCCCAAATTAGTCCCAATTTAGGCCCAATTGGCCTCTAATTGAGTTGATATTATTTCACATAAAATCAACTCAATTTTGACTTAATCCTACTTCAATCAAGATAATTATTACAACACAAATCGTAATTAGTTGCCCGACACATCATTGGTCCATCGGCACTTTGTCCAACACTTCGATGCATCATCTGCTCTTGCAGTTTGTAGTCCAATCAATAGCTAACCTCTGCTGCCCTAATCTTCTTGGTGCAACTCCGCTCCTCTTGGCTTGATACTCGATTTTTTGTTCGAAGCCTTCTACCGATTGTCGATCGAACATTTGGCTCGACGCCCAATCTCCTTACGTGATTTCCTCTAGCACAACATCGATTCTTCCTGCATTAATTATCTAATCCTGATTGAGCGTAGACCTGCGTGACTCAAAACGTAGTTAGATAACTAAACACGATCAATTAGTTTCATCATCAAAATTCGAGATTCAATAATCTCCCCCTTTTTTATGATGATAACTAATTAATGACGGAGTTAACCTTAACTCCTCAGATTTTAACCAAACTCCCCCTATCAATATACCATATTGATAGAACACTTGGATTATGGCAAAACTAAGCAATATGTATCAAAAAACATGTTTATCAAAAACATCATGCAAATATATAAAATATTCAATACAACATATATTGCATGAAGCCATCAATCTCCTTCTCCCCCTATATCATCAACAAAAAGGAGAAATTGCTCTAGCTATTTTAAAAGATATACAAGTCAACATATAAGCTAGATTTACAACATTCAATCATAGCAAGTTTTTAAGGATTCCAAGCATAGCAATTCATCACTTGCTTCTTGAGATATGCAAGTTTGTACTTGGTTTCTCATGATAGTACTTTTGCTTCCTAAATATGCAATCACTACAAATATGCAAGTTAAATTTTCATCACAACATACAAGCATAGAAGCATAGCAAGTGTAGGAATGCAAATTTTCTAAGTTTTGTATTTTCTATTCTTGAGATAGGCAAGATAGCAATATTTGCATCCTTTGAGATAGCAATTCTTAGCTTCTAGTGAAATTGCAAGGTAGCAATTTTTGAAATGATCAAGGTGGCAAGTTCTTTGCAATGATTGAGCTAGCACTAAACTTTCTCCCCCTTTATTTATGTCAAAAAGAAGGGATGACTCAATGGCTAAAAATTTCAATCATTATTCAAGCCATAAAGAATTCATGAAAGATATCAATAAGGATCAATTCAAGATTTACCAAGGATATCATTCATGGTTCATTTATATTCTTTCTAATAAGATCAAGATCAAGATTCATGAGGTAAAACAATTTGAAACATTCTTATCAAGATCACATTTTAAAAATATTCCAAGTATGAAATATTGAGATATCAAGACTTGGATTACAATTTTTCACATCATTTAAATTTGCATCAATCAAACCTTCAATCTTTACATAATGCATTTAAAGAAGTATTGAAACATAAAAAAATGATTTAAGCATATTATGTTTCAATCATTGAAGTTAAGTCATCATAAATGTAAAAGACATTATACATGGCTCATAATTGTTCTTTTTAGTAGGATCAAGATCAAAATTTGAAAAGATTTTCTTTAGCATGAATTTTTAATTCATGATAAAGGGTATACAACCAAGAATCATGATACAAAATATATATATATATCATTCTCATAAATCAAGTCATGATTCATTATTCATCATAAAGCAAATTACTTTTCAATCATCACTACATGGAAGTCATGTCATGAAGGATCAATTCATGAATAAACAAAAATCATATCTTTGTCATGAAGAAAATCTTGACTTATACGTAGGAGTTTTCAAATCATCACGATCATGATTTCATAAAACGAATCTCAAATATATAGTTTCAAGAAATCAAAATCATGATTTATAAAACTCATCCAAATCATCAAAATTACTCTTAAGAGATTCATAAATGATATAGATAGATTTGGATTATTTTTCTCTTTAGTAAGTGATAGAATGGAGAAATCATAGGGAAAAAGATTTCAATTCATGCATTCAAACTATCAATGCTCAATAAGTCATGATTCCAGTGAAATAAAGATGTGAATCCAAAAGTTTAAAAGTAGAAGTCGTGAATCATTTTAAAAGATCTCATTCAATTCATCAACTCCAAAGTCATCATCAAAATCACATTCAATAATTCAAGTGATTCACAAAATATCATAAATGAATTCATCACTTGTCTTTTATGGAAAAATCGAAAAAACTCTAGAGAGAAAGATTTCAAGAAACATGCATTTCCATTTTATGATTCATTTCATATAATGCCTTTGTCTTTTAATGTCAAATAGAGATAAGCACGAAAGTTCAAGATGTAAAGGCAAAAACCATCATCAAGATTTTTAAAATCAAAAGATATAACACATCCTATAAAAATTAATCGTAAAAATGATTAAGACCAAATACACATTAGTTCAAAACATGAGAGTCACTCATCATACATAATATGTTTTATTTTAAGTTGTTTGTTTTATATAAGTGTGCTTATGTTTTAAAAGATGAGTATCAAGTTTAAATCCAAAACATGAGTATTGTCATCAAACCCATTAAGATCAAATGCATGACACATAAATTATCATGATAGTGCATTTTCTAATTTTTATGCGTTTCAATTTAAGTGATGTGATCTTTCCTAGGAATGTTCAAATTTTTTATATGAAAATGTCATGCATCATCTTTAAAACCGAAAGCATAATCAAAACTATTAAGATTAATGGATTCATCATACATATTATTTTAAAATATGAGATTTCAAGTCATCAAGCATGATACAATCATTAAGCATGGTTTCATAATGCATCATCAAAATCATTTTAATTCTTTCTTTTATTAGTTATAACAAGATGATCAATGCTCAAATTTTTGCTAAAATTATGCATCATTTAATAAATCTAAAAAATAATTTTCATCATGAAAACCATCGAGTCCAAAAACACATTATTCCAAAATGTAGGATTTCAATTTTCATTACTTCAATTCCTCATTAAGCATGATACAAAAAATTAAAGATCAAGCATAATACCATAAAGCATCTTCAAAATTTTTATATGAAATCCAAGCATTAACACATAAGATTCACTCATCATACATAGTTTTAAAATGGAGTCATCAAGATAGATGTTCATTGATTTTATCTTGTTAGGTGTATAAGCATGGGATGCAATTATCATTAAGACACTTTTAAGAATAACATACATAGATATGTATTAAGTTTAAGACTAAAATCTGATACGAAAAGTATACATGAAATTTATGCATTATCACAAATTAATCAATTATCATTCATAATTTTTACTTTTCAAAAATACTAAAAATAAAAGCATAATATAATTTTTTTAAATAATTTGTTTTTATTTCCTACTATCTAATTTAAGCACTCATGAAAAATATCATGTAATTTCAAAATAAGGTAAAAGCAACTTGGGTGAGTTTCTTACCTCATTGTCGAAAATCGATAAGGCATAGTTTACCGTTTTGCCTTTGGATGCACTTGAATCTTCTTGGAGTTCTTCCTTCTTCTTTGGCCACTTTTTCTTTTTTTTGTGTGCTCGTCTTTGGAGCTCTTTGGCTTCTTGTGCTCATAGCAAGAGTTGGTGTTCTTTTTAAGTTCATTTATGTTTTTCAATTCTTGTTTAATGAACTTTTTAAATTTTAATGTCAAACGTTAAATGTCCTCAACATTGTCCTCATTACTTGAGTCATTACTCAAGTGGTATTCTTTTGTTCGAAGTGCCCAAACTTTCCTATTCTTTGTAAGGTGATTCTCATGTTCATCAAGTTCAAGAGACATTTCATAGGTCATTAAAGACCCGATTAGTTCTTCAAGTGAATAAGCATTCAAGTCTTTAGACTCTTGAATAGCTGTTATTTTTGGATCTCAACACTTTGAAAGGGATCTTAAAATCTTGTTAATGAGATCAAAACTCAAAAAAGATTTATCAAGACTTTTTAAACTATTGACGATATCCGTGAAACGGGTGTACATGTCGTCGATAGTCTCGCTTGGTTTCATTCGAAAAAGCTCAAAATCATGCATCAAAATATTAACTTTTGAGCCTTTGACTCTACTCGTTCTTTCATGTGTGACTTCAAGTGTGTGCCAAATATCCAATGCTATTTCACATGTAGAAATCTGATTAAACTCATTCTTATCTAAAGCACAAAATAAGGCATTCATAGCCTTTGTATTTAAAGAGAAAGATTTCTTCTCTAAATCTGACCATTCGTTCATCAATTTAGAGGGAAGTTGAAAATCATTTTCAATAATGTTCCATAAATCCAAATTTAAAGAAATCAAGAAAACTTTCATTCGAGTTTTTCAATATGTATAGTCTAACCCATTAAAGAATGGAGGTTGAACAATCGAAAAACCCTCTTGAAAGCCGTGAAAAGCCATTTCTCATCGGTGTAAATCTGAAAGAGAAATAATGAGGCTCTAATACCAATTGTTTGGATTGAGAGCGACACTAAGGAGGGGGGGGGTGAATTAGTGTAGCGGATAAAGATGACAAATTTTGATGAGTTAAAACAAGTTCATATTGAATCTCGGATTTTGATGATGAAGTTAATTGGTGAATTATTTGTTCTAATCTATAGTATCGAGATAAGTGTATAGGATTAACTACGATAGGATGAAAACATAAAGTGATTTACCGAGGTCAAGTTTGTTGGGAGTTCGAGAGTTCACCGGAAGTCCGAAGGATCGTCGGAAGTGTTGCCAGAACCAACCGAGATAGAATTGGGGACTTACTGAAGATTTTGAAAGTTCATCGAAAAGATTATCGAAGGTTCACAGAGATTACCGAGAAGGTTCAAAAGCTTGCCAAAGACTCGTTGAACTAGCCACAGAATCCGAGAGCCTGTTGGGAGTCCACTAGAAGAAATCCGAAGAAGTATCGAATGTCCACTAGAAGTTTACAGGAAGAAGACTTAAAGAATGTCAGTTTAAATTGCTTAGAATTATGTTTTAATTTTATAGTTAGTAGGTAATTAGGGTAAGGATTAGGAAATAATCCTATTTAAACCTAGTAGGGGCCAACCGGGCCCTTATTGGGCTGATTTGGGCAAAAAATTAGGGGTCATTCAGCTTTGCTAAAAAGCCTGGGCAGTGGCACCGCCCAGGACCCAAGAGACCGAGCGGTGGCACCACCCAGTACTCTGTCAGTCTGACACTGATAGGCGGTGGCACCGCCATCGACAGTGCAAAGCTTTGCCAAAGATCTGAAACTCAAAAGTAATTCAAATTTGGAGCCTAAATTTGAATCCTCTTGGGGTCTATAAATATCCCTCCTTTCTCAGTTGAGAGGGCAACCTTTTGAGAGTTAGAAATTGAGCAAAAGCCATAGCAAAAATTTATTTTCGATAACTTAAGTGTTCACCTCCTTCTCTTTGCAAAAATCTATAAGAGTGTAAACCACTTGTAAAAAGGTTGTAAGAGGGGTATTTGGTCCTTCCCCTTCAATGTGACTTGCTAGTGGAAGTTGGGACCTCATCGAAGAAGGCTTCGAAAGTGGATGTAGGTCATTTGACCGAACCACTATACATCGTGGTATTCTTTGAATGTGTGAGTGTTTAAATTTCTGAATCATTTCTCTACTTAGCTGCAAATCGTTCGATTTTTATTTCTTTTTCTCGAGCTACTTTAATTGAGTCATCTTTCGTCAAATCAAAATCTCCATACAAACTAGCTATTTACAAAATTGGTTTCAAACTTACTAGTTTTAATCCGCTGCACTAATTCACTCTCCCCCCCCCTCTTAGTGCCTCTCCGATCCTAACAATTGGTATCAGAGCAAGGTTCACTCTCATATTTGGTTTAAAACCCAAGAGAGATAGCTTATTCTGGCATTCAAGAGGGTCACTCCATTACACATCTGCCTATGTTTAATGGGTTGGATTACACATATTGGAAGACTCGTATGAGGATCTTTCTTATTTCCATGGATTTTGAGCTTTGGAGCATTGTCGAAAATGGATTTAAAAAATCTTCTCTTCCGATGAGCGAATGGAATGAATCGGAGAAGAAGACTTTTGCTTTAAACGCAAAGGCTATGAATGCCTTATTTTGCACACTCAATAAAAATAAATTTAATCGTATTTTGATTTGTGAATCGGCTTTTAATATTTGGCGTACTCTTGAGATCACTCATGAAGGCACTAGCCGAGTGAAAGAGTCCAAAATCAACATTCTTGTGCATTCCTATGAACTTTTCCGAATGAAACCAAGTGAGTCCATCGGAGACATGTACACCCACTTCACAGATGTCATCAATAGACTCAAAGCACTTAGTAAAGGTTTTTCTAATTTTGAACTTGTAACTAAACTTTTAAGATCCCTTCCAAAGAGTTGGGATCCAAAAGTTACGATCATTCAAGAGGCCAAGGATCTTAAAACATTTCCTCTCGAAGAACTTATTGGGTCTCTAATGACCTACGAAATGACGTGCCATGCTCATGAAGAGCTCAAGAACCCCCTTCCAAAGAATAGAAAGGATATGGCACTAAGAACACAAAAAGGTCACTTGAAAGGAACATCAAGTGATAAGGACAGTGACGATAACATTGCACTTTTAACTCAAAATTTTAAAAAATTTATAAGAAAGAACAAATTTAAAAATGATATTAAAAATAAACTTGAACATAAAAAGGACCAAGTCATATGCTATGAATGTAAGAAGCCGGGGCACTTCAAAAATGAATGCCCCCAAGCCAAGAAGAAGCAACCAAAGAAGAAGAAAGCTTTAAAAGCTATATGGGATGACTCAAGTGATTTTGAGAATGAAGAAGCAAGCAACAAAGAGGAGGCCAACTTTACGCTAATGGCTTTAGGAGAAGAGGTGTGTGATTTTATTAATGAAGATTTATCTTTCGATGAACTTTTTATCACTTTTCACGAATTATTTGATGAGTGTAGAACTATTAGTAAGAAGTTCAATCTATTAAAGAAAGAGCATGCTTTATTACAAAATAAGCTTGATAGTCTTCAAACTCCTTCTTTACCCCCATGCTCTAAGTGTGAACACTTAGAAGCAATAAAGAGTGAGAACTTACTACTTAAAGAGACCCTAAACAAGTTTAAGGTTGGTAACAAGGGCTTAGACATGATCCTTACAAACAAGGGTCACGTTGCAAATAGAAGTGGAATTGGATTTGTGAGTGGATCTCACCAAAATCCTACCACCTTCATTAAAGGATCCACATTGCATGTATCACCCCACTTGAAATATAATTTTTGTTGTAAAACTGGACATGTTGTTTACAAATGTCTGTTTAAGAAAATTAGTCCACATAAATTGATATGGGTTCCTAAAGGAACCATAAATAATTCAATGTTAAATTATAAAGTTAGTAGATCAATTTTTGGGGCACCCAAAATCAAATGGGTACCAAAAAATCATCCTCTTTTGTAGATAAACTCACTAGCTAGGAGCAAGAGATAGTATCTTGATAGTAGATGCTCAAGGCACATGACCAGAGATCCATCTCATTTCTTTATGCTCACTAGTAAAGAAGAATGGTATGTCACCTTCGGAGACAACAACAAGGGTAAAATCATTGGCAAAGGAACCATAGGTAACAAATCAAGTTTTTCAATTAATGATGTGTTGCTAGTTGATGGATTAAAACATAATCTTTTAAGCATTAGTGAATTATGCGATAAAGGTTATGTCGTTAGATTTGAATCTAATGTTTGCTTCATTGAAAAACCAAATAATAACATATCCATGATTGTGTTAAAACAAAATAATATCTACACCATTAACCTTGATGAACTTAGTAATGAAATATGCTTTTCTGTTTTAAATGATGATGCTTGGCTTTGGCATAGGAGATTAGGCCATACAAGTATGAAACTAATATCTAAGATTTCATCGAGAGAGTTAGTACGAGGGATTCCCAATATAAAGTTTATCAGTGTGTGATGCTTGTCAACTTGGAAAATAAATAAAAACTAGTTTCAAACTAAAAAATCAAATTTGTACCACTAGACCATTGCAATTGATCCATTTGGACTTATTTGGACTAATTGACATAACAAGCCTAGGAGGTAGCAAATATGCCTTCGTAATTGTAGATGACTATAGTAGATACACTTGGACTTATTTCTTGGCTCAAAAAAGTGATTATTTCAAATATTTTTCTAAATTTTGTAAACTTACTCAAAACGAAAAAGGTTTCATGATTTCATCAATTCGGAGTAATCACAGTGGTGAATTTCAAAACCGTGTCTTCCAAAATTTTTATGAAACAGATGGATATAACCACTTCTCTACTCCAAGGAATCCTCAAGAAAATAGAGTAGTGGAAAGAAACAATAGAAATTTATAATAAATAGCAAGAACCATGTTAAATGAATATAGTTTACCCAAATATTTTCGGGCCAAAGTCATAAACATGACTTGCTATGTCATGAATAGCGTTCTCGTAAGACCATCTCTATCTAAGACTCCGTATGAATTGTGGAATAATAAAATATCCAATGTTTCTTACTTTAAAGTTTTCGGTTGCAAATGCTTTATCTTGAATGAAAAGGATGCCATAGGAAAATTCAATGCTAATCTGATGAAGGCATCTTTCTTAGTTACTCTTTCGTTTCTAAAGCTTTTCGGGTTTTTAACAAAAGAACCCTAGTTATAGAAGAGTCTATTTATGTAGTTTTTAATAAATTTTCTAAATTTAAGAAACATGATTTTGATGATGATCTTGGTTTTGATGATTTAAATTTGAATGAACCCTCTCCTCAAAATGGCAACTTGGATGCATCTTCTTCCCAAATTTTCTTACCCAAGGAATGGAAGTATGTAGATGCCCATCCTAAGGAGCTAATTATAGGAGACACATCAAAAGGGGTTCAAACTTGTTCTTCTTTTAAAAATTTTTGTGCCCATGCCGCTTTTCTTTCTCAAATTGAACCTAAGTGCATTGACGATGCCTTGAATGATGATTCTTGGGTTATCGTAATGCAAGAAGAATTGAATTAATTTGAAAGGATTGAGGTATGGAAGCTTGTTCTTAGACCTAGTGACCATTTAGTTATTGGTACTAAATGGGTCTTTAGAAACAAGCAAGATGAATGCGGTATCGTGGTTAGAAACAAGGCTAGACTAGTGGCCAAAGGTTTTAACCAAGAAGAAGGTATCGATTACGAATAGATCTTCACTCTTATGGTAAGATTAGAAGCTATTAGGATACTCCTTGCCTATGCTAGTAGTAATGATTTTAAATTATTTCAAATGGATGTCAAAAGTACTTTTTTAAATGGCTTTATTTTCGAAGAAGTGTATGTTGAACAACCTCCTGGATTTAAAAATTCTCTTCTTCCTAATCATGTGTTTAAATTAACTAAGGCTCTCTATGGACTAAAACAAGCTCCTAGAGCTTGGTATGAAAGGCTTAGTTTCTTTCTTATTTCAAATAATTTTACAAAAGGCAAAGTTGATACTACATTGTTTATCAAACATTTTGAAAATAATTTTCTTATTATTCAAATTTATGTTGACAATATTATTTTTGGTTCTTCGGATGAATTACTATGTGAATCATTTGCCAAGTGTTTGAGTCATGAATTTGAAATGAGCCTAATGGGAGAATTAACCTTCTTTTTAGGATTGCAAATTAAACAACTTAGTAATGATATATTTCTTAATCAATCTAAATATACATTAGAATTGTTAAAACAATTTAACATGGATGGTTCAAAAGCTATAAACACTCCTATGAGTACTTCCACTAAGTTAGATTTAGATGAAAGTAGAGAAAATTTTGATCAAAAGACATATAGGAGAATGATAGGTAGCTTAATTTACCTCACCGCGACTAGACCAGATATCATATTTAGTGTAGGACTTTGTGTAAGATTTCAAGCTGGTCCTAAGCTATCCCATCTTAAAGCTGTTAAAAGGATCCTTAGATTTCTTAAAGGTACTCATAACCTAGGATTATGGTATCCAAAATCCAATAACTTTAATTTAAAAGCCTATGCAGATACGGATTTTGGTGGATGTAGAATAGATAGAAAGAGCACATATGGAACATGCCAATTTTTAGGACATGCACTAGTTTCTTAGACTTTCAAGAAACAAAATTCGGTTGCACTATCTATGGCGAAAGCCGAATACATAGCTGCAAGTACATGTTGTGCACAAGTTGTTTAGATGAAAAATATGTTAGAAGACTATGGAATTTATTTAAAGAACATTCCCATAAAATGTGATAATACAAGCGCTATTTGTCGAACCAAAAATCTATTTCAACACTCTAGAACTAAGCATATTAACATTAGGCATCACTTTATATGAGATCATGTCAATAATAATAATGTCATTCTAGAATTTATTGATACAAAACATCAATTAGTGGATATTTTCACAAAACTATTAAATGAAGAACAATTTGACTTTATTAGAAGGGAATTAGGCATGTTGAATTATCCTCGTGAATGAGCTTTATTGTATGTCTTTTTCGAAATCTTTTTTATCCTCTTTTCGGATTTCATGAATTTAACTTCTTTTCGATTTTATATCTTAGAGAGTGATCCAAGACACCATCTTATTTTAATCAACACATTAAAACTTCTAAAAATAAAAATAAAAAAAATATTTTTTTTGTGCTAGCGGTGGCATCGCCAGAATCGACGGTAGCACCGCCTAGGTGCTCGGCCCCCAGGCGGTGGCACCGCTCGGTTGGCGATGGCACCACCCGAGAAACCCCTATATTAAAGGAGGGGTTAGGGTCGGTGGTGGAACCACCCCCAACCCGAGAGCAACCTTCCAACCCCTCTTCCAAAGCCCTCTAAACTCCATTTTCTCTCTTTAGAAGAATTGAGAGAGGTTTTCTTCTTGGATCAAGATCTCTACCTCTCCAGGAATCTCAAATAAGGTAACATCTAAAATTTTCTCTTCTTTTCTCAATACTTAGCCTATTCCTTAATGTTCCTTCTTGATTCATCATCATGACTAGATATGGCTCCTAAGAGATCATCAAGAGCCAAAAGGAAAAGGTTAGAAGGAGATTCCTACAACCCAATCCTCTTTAGATCTAATGAAGTATCTCTTAGGTATCCTAATTTCGAAGCAAGAACCATACATAAGAGAAAACATGTTGATCTAGGTGAACTAGGAAACCTAGAACCCATTAGATGTCTTGCCTATCTTACAAATCGATGAACCAATTTATCCTAGGTTAGTTAAGTTGTTTTACACAAACTTAAGTGTGGATAATGATAGCTTGACCACCTACCTTTTAGGAATCGAAATTCAAATTTTTGATCATATGATATATGAGCTAATTGGAATTACAGAAAAGGATAGGGGTTGTTATTTCAGAAGCAAATGGAATATGAAAACAATCGGAGAAACCTACTCCGAGACTTTAGAGACTATTGTTGCAAATCCTAACCTAGGCATTGTTCCCAAAAGCTACGAGCACTTATTACCCTTTAATTCTAAAATTCTTCATCACATCATCATAAGCATCATAATTCCTAAACAATATCACCATGATGAGATTAGTCTAATAGAGTTAAGTACCATGTATTGGATTATGACCGGACAAAATAACTACTTTGGATACTTGATCCGACAACATATGATGGAGATAATATCTAGAGACTCAATGTTACCATATGGGGGGTTAGTCACTTGATTGATACTTGCCCATAATATTTGTGTATCACCCGATGAAGAAATAATCCAAGTCGACAAATATAACACTATTAACAGAAACCTACTTAAGAGACTTAGGTGCACATTTAGCAATGGTATATGGATTAGGCAATCTAGAAGGACTGACCCAGTTCCCCCACCAGTAGAACAACCTGATACACCTATTTTTAGGGGAAATGAATCTTCTCCTCCTAGTCCCTTTGGTGTAGTACCTTCAGAACCAGCTCCTGCTTCATCTTCTGACGATTCAATCATGAGAGAAATAACTCAAATCAAATCTCAACAAGATCAAATCAAATTACAGTAAGCTGAAATTTTGAAGGAAGTACGACAAATGAATTGGAAGATAGATCACCTATATAAGCATTTTGGAATTCCTCTTGAGGAATAGTTGTTGTCTTTGACTCTTGTTTTGTAAACCTTTATGACTACTATTGACATATTTTTGAAATACTCCTAAGTATGAAATATTGAATGACATATTTGTGACACATTGTTGTATGTTTCTTTTATATCATCTACTCGGATTTTGAATGACATCTCTTCAATTTTGGATAACGTCTTCATATTGTTGTAATATTTTAAATGATTTATGTCTTCCTCGAATGATCAATTTCATAACCATGAAGATTAATTTTTTGGATTTCATAACCATGTCTGAATTCTTCACCGCCTTTTTGTTAATGACAAAAGGGGAGAAAAATGCGAAATTGATAACAAATGACTTATATGTAGCAATATGTTGGAATGAAAAATGATTTATATGTATTGTATCTCATCACAATAACTTATATGGTTCATATTGTAAATTTCTTTTGCCATGCTTTGAAATCAACAATTAATTGCTATGAAGCATCGTAATGTATCGCAATATATCTCAAATACTTAAAATATATTTTTTTTTAAGCTATTATTTTATTTAATATCATGTCTTGATTTTGTGCACTTCATTGATATCATTTGATCCTTGTGTTATTTCAATTTGTGATTAGTTTCTCTTGTCGAAATGATAAATATCTATCATTCGACTAGAAAATACATATCATGTCATGCATTGTGAAAAATATGAAGTTTCATATTTATGGATGAAAAATCATGCTTGTTAAGCATGACGATAAGTTTAATGAATGAAACTTATTGGATTCGGGATGAATTCAAGAAGATTGAATTCAAGTGTTTTTACATTCTCATAATATGGCATATAGATAGGGGGAGTTAAGATTAACTCCATCATCAATTGATTATCATCATCAAAAAGGGGAGGATTATTGAATCTCAGATTTTGATGATGAAGTCAATTGGTGAATTATTTGTTCTAATCCATATTGTTGAGATAAGTATGCAGGATTAACTATGATAGGATGAAAACATAAAGCGATTTACCAAGGTCAAGTTCACCGGGAGTTTGAGAGTTCATCGGAAGTCCGAAGGATCATCGGAAGTGTTGCCGGAACCAACCGAGATAGAATCAGGGACTTGTCAAAGATTTTATAAGTTCGCCAGAAAGATCGTCAGAGGTTCATGGAGATCATCGAGAAGGTTCGAAAGCTTGCTAAAGACTCGTTGAACTCGCCACAGAATCCAGGAGCCTGTTGGGAGTCCATCGGAAGAAATCCGAAGGAGTGTCGGAAGTCCACCGGAAGTTTGCTAGAAAGCTCGCCGAAAGAAGACTTGAAGAATGTCAGTTTAAATTGCTTAGAATTATGTTTCAATTTCATAGTTAGCATGTAATTAGGATAAGAATTAGGAAATAATCCTATTTAAACATAATAGGGGCCAATCAGGCCCTTATTGGGCAGATTTGGGCCGAAAATTAGGGGTCATTCAGCTTTGTTGAAAAGCTCGGGCGGTGGCACCGCCCAACACCCGAGAGCACAGGTGGTGGCACCGCCTAGTACTCTATCAGTCTGACACTGATAGGCGATGGCACCGCCAGCACTAGGAAACCCAAAAGTAATTCAAATTTGAAGCCCAAATTTGAATCCTCTTAGGGTCTGTAAATACCCCTCCTTTCTCAGCTAAGAGAGCAACCTTTTAAGAGTTAGAAATTGAGCAAAAGCCATAGCAAAGCTTTGTTTTCGATAGCTTAAGTGTTCACCTCCCTCTCTTTGTAAAAATCTGTAAGAGTGTGAACCACTTATAAAAAGGTTGTAAGAGGAGTATTTGGTCCTTCCCCTTCAATATGACTTGCTAGTGGAAGTTGGGAGCCTCATCGAAGAAGGCTTCGAAAGTGGATGTAGGTCATTTGATCGAACCACTATACATCGTGGTGTTCTTTGAATGTGTGAGTGTTTAAATTTCTGAATCATTTCTCTACTTAGCTGCAAATCATTCGGTTTACGTCTCCTTTACTTGAGCTACTTTAACTAAGTCATCTTTCGTTGAATCAAAATCTCCATACGAACTAGCTATTTACAAAATCGGTTTCAAACTTATTAGTTTTAATCCATTGCACTAATTCACCCCCCTTCTTAGTGCCTCTCCGATCCTAACAGTTCGAAAACTTCATACAATTCAAAGCAATGTTTCAATTAAAAGCATTTCGATTGCGTTTAACTTGAATACATACGTAAGATGATGAAGTGGAAGTGGAGCAAGTAAAGGCTTGCAGCAATGTAGATGACTATAAGAAAATGCAAACCCGATTTTATAGTGGTTTGGTCATACGACCTACGTCCACTCCCGATTCCTCTTCTCTTAAGGTGATCGGCTTTCCATTAGTATCCTCCTTCCAACGGGCGAGGATTGGCTCTCTTTTACAGCACTCTCCTTTTGATGGGCTTAGGAGGTAACCCTTACAAAGCCTCTCACCCATCTCTTAAACTTTTCCAATACTTAGAGTTTGAGAGGAGGATTTCTCTTAAGTTTACAATAGAATTTTCCCTCTTTTTCGTTCTAGGTTGTGTATCTTTCAACCATGAATGAGAGAGGTATTTATAGGCCTCAAGATGATTCAAATTTGGAGCCCAAATTTGAATTACCTTGGATTTCAAAGTGTTGGTGGTACCATCGCTAGTTTGATTTTGACACTAGCGGTACTGCCACCAGCTTGGGGCGATACCACCACTATAGCTTTAATGCTGGGTGGTACCACCACCCAGACTGGGCAGTACCATCGCCTATAGCCTGAAAAAGTACGCTTTTTCACTTTTACAGTTCATAGGCGATTCCACCGTCAGTTTGGTGGTGCCATCGCCTGTAGCAACTTTTGAGCTACTGAATGAGCCTCCCAATGAGCCCAAATTAATCCCAATTTAAGCCCATTTGGCCCTTAATTGAGTTATATTATTTTACCCAAAACTACTCAATTTTGACTTAATCCTACTTCGATCTAGACAATTATTACAATGCGAATCGTAATTAGTTACCCGCCACATCATTGGTCCATCGGTGCTTCGTCCAACATTTTGATGCATTGTCCTCTCTTGCAGTTTGTTGCCCAATCAGTAGCTAACCTCCGTAGCCCCGATTTCCTTCACACAACTCCGCTCCTCTTGACTTGATGCCTAATTTTTTATCCAAAGCCTTCTGTCGATCGTCGATCGGACCTCTGGCTCGATGCCCAATCTCCTGACGTGATTTCCTCTAGCATAACATCGATTCTTCCTATGTCAATTATCTAATCCTGATCGAGAGTAGACTTGCGTAACTTAAAACATAGTTAGATAACTAAACACGATCAATTAGTTTCATCATCAAAATATGAGATTCAACACTCACAACGGAGAAAATCGCATATATCCTTGAAATAATGATGTCTGTGCCCAAGGAAGGGGCAAGTGAGGATAAGATCATTCGCTACGTGAAGTACGCAGATGAATCCACTCTTGCTCAGTATTATATGTTAGGCTCCATGACTCCCGAGTTGTAGAGACAACATAAAAAGATGGATGTTAGATCCATACTCCTGCATCTTCGTAAATTGTTTGAGGAATAGAGAAGAACTCAACGATATGAGATATTAAAGAGTCTCTTCCATGCTAGGATGACTAAGAGGACACTAGTTCAGAACCATATCCTTAAGATGATTGAGTGGATAGAGAAAACTCACAAGTTTAGGAATGGTTCTAGAGGATAGCCTATATGTAAATCTTGTGATACAGTCCTTTTTAGATTTCTTTTTATAGTTTTCTATGTTGGTAAGACCAGAAAGAAAAGGAAGACTGATAAATCTCTTAAGAAGGGTAAGGGCAAGGGCAGACCAGGTAAAACAAATGTTGCTAAGAAGACTCAAAAAAGGACAAAAGCCAGTGCTTCCACTACGGCAAAGACAAACATTGGAAGAGGAACTGCAAAGAGTACATTATAGAGAAGGTGAAACAGAAGCGTAGAGAAGCTTTAGATATGCATTCATGATTAGTCTATATTTGTCACTTATATTATCATATCTGCAATTCGTTGTAGATTCTAGCAAGATCTAGGTGTTTGATGAGAGGCAAGATGGACCTTAAGATGCGCAATGAAGTAAGAGTTGCTACTGTTGTTATTAGTGAGGTCACCCTACATTTTCCTGGTGGAGCTACTATTGCAATATATGCATATTATTTTGTTTCCTCTATTATCAAAAATATTATTTTTATTTCATGTTTGACATTGAATGGTTATAAAGTAGTTTTTGAGAACAATAGTTGTTCAAATATTAAGGATGATGAGATCATCACGAGAGGAACATTGCACAATAGTTTGATTATGCTAGATAATACTCCACATATCATGAATGTAAGTGAGTCTATGAGGAAACAAGATAAGGTGAATAGTGCATACCTATGGCATTGTAGGCTAGGTTATATCCATGAGGGAAGGATTCAAAAGTTATTGACAGAAGGATACCTGAATCCATTTGACTATGAGTCATATGTGACTTGCAAACCTTGCTTTCGTGAAAAGATAACCAACTCTCTATTTAGCGGAACTGGAGAGAGAGTCACTAAGTTGTTGGTACTAATACATAATGATGTATTTGATCCCATGTCAACTCAGGCCATTAGTGGTTATTTCTACTTTATTATTTTCACTAACAATTTCTCTAGGTACGGATATGTGTACTTGATGAAGTATAAGTCCGCAGCCTTCGAGAAATTCAGGGAGTATAAGAATGAAGTAGAGGTTCAGATTGGAAAGAGTATCAAGACTCTTCGATTAGCTCGAGGAGGTGAGTACTTGAGTACAGATTTCACCCAGTTCCTCAAGGACTAGGGGATTTTATCCCAATGGACACCTCCTTATACACCCTAGCTTAATGGTATATCCAAAAGGAGGAATCGTATACTGTTAGACATGGTGTAGTCCATGATAAGTTTTGCCGACCTACCCATCTCATTTTGGGGATATGCCCTAGAGTCCGTAGCTTACTTTCTGAACAAAGTTCTAACTAAGTCAGTAGTGTCTACACTATATGAGATATGGAAAGGAAAGCCCGATCTTAAGGTTGTTAAGATTTGGGGTTGTCTTACCCACATTAAAAGACACAAGCCCGACAAATTGAAATCCAGAATGGAACGGTGCAAGTTCATGGGATACCCTAAGGAAACTTGTGAGTATTTTTCTCATCCCAAGGACCAAAAGGTCATTGTAGCCAAGAGAGTAGTGTTCCTTGAGAATGAACATATTATTGGTGGAGACAATAAGAGCATGATAGAGTTGAGTGAGGTTGGAGAACCCAGCTCAAGCACCATTCCATAGCTATAATGTGTTTAAGTACTTAGCACATAAATTCTAACTTTATGTAGGTGTGATAGAGTATCCCATCCTCCTAAGAGTATGTGGGACATATCAGAGGAGCAGGTGTTAAGGATATTGATCCTCAGACCTACAAGGAGCCTATTATGAGTATAGACTCTGGGAAGTAGCAAGAAACCATGAATTCAAAGATGGATTCCATATACTCCAACTAGGTTTAGAATCTAGTTGATGCACCCGAGGGTATCATACCCATTGGTTGCAAGTAGATCTTCAAGAAGAAGATCGGAGTAAATGGAAAGGTAGAGACCTATAAAGCAAGGCTAGTGGCTAGGGGTTCTCATCAAAGCCAAGGTATTGACTATGATGAAACCTTCTCACCTATAGCCATGCTAAAATCTATCCGAATTCTATTGGCTATTGTAGCACACCTTGATTATGAGATCTAACAGATAGACATATAAATTATGTTTCTCAATGGCAACCTCGAGGAGGAGGTGTATATGATACAGCCTAAGAGATTCATGTCCAAGAACACTCCAGATAAGGTGTGCAGGTTGCTTAGGTCCATTTATGGACTAAAGTAAGCTTCCTAAAGTTAGAACATAAGATTTGATGAGGTGATCAGATCTTATGAGTTCGTTAAGAATGAAGATGAGTCTTGTGTGTACATGAAGGTAAGTGGGAGCGCTATCACCTTTTTGGTGTTGTATGTGGATGACATCCTAATCATTGAGAATGATGTAGGAATGCTCTCCACACTAAAGGCTTGGCTATCTAGATACTTCTCCATGAAGGACTTAGGAGAAGCATCCTACTTATTAGGGATTCAGATTTATAGAGATAGATCCAAGTATATGCATAGCTTGTCCCAATCCAGGTACATAGACACCATTGTCAAAAGGTTTGACATAGAAAATTTTAAGAGAGGTCTCATGCTGTTGAGGCAAAGGCTATCACTTTCTAGGAATATGTCCCTAAACACTCCAAAAGAAAAGGCAAACATGGATAGGATACCCTATGCCTCAGCAATATGGTCTATCATGTATGCTATGCTATGTACCAAGCTTGATATATAGCCTATGCTGTGAGTGTCACGAGCAAGTATCAGACGGATCCAGGCTTGGAGCACTGAAAAATAGTAAAGTGTATCCTTAGGTACTTGAGAAGAACTAAGGATCTTTTTATTAGTTTATGAAGAAAGTAGACTCAGGATTGAGGGCTACACGGACTCAAGCTTTCAGTCTGATATTAATAATAGCAAGTCTAATTCAGGGTATGTGTTCACCCTAAATGGAGGAGCAGTATGCTGGAAGAGTTTCAAGTAAGATACTACTACTAAATTGACTACAGTGGTAGAGTACATTGTTGTAGTAGAGGCAGTAAAGGAGAGAGTCTGGATAAAGCAGTTCATCACAGATTTGGGAGTCATGTCAAGCAGCGAGGAGCTGATTCCCTTATATTGTGATAACTAAAGGGTGATTACTCAAATAAGGAAACCCGAGTCTCATCAGAAGTGTTCTAAAGAAGTTTCAGCTTATTAGAGAGTTCATGGCCCGAAGAGATGTAGTGGAAGGAGTTCCATCCGAAGATAATATTACAAATCTATTGACAAAGCCATTAACTCATATTGTCTTTGAGCGTTACAAAGGTTTGATGGGGATCAGACATATAGGTGATTGGCTTTAGGTCAAGTGGGAGATTGCTAGTTATAGGTGCCCTACAAGCCAATCACATGAGTGATGACACTTGTAATACACTATGCCATTCTCTTTGCTTATGATTATTGGTATTTTCTCACATTATCTGGAAGTATATTATGATGTCCTTGGATCTGTACAATGGGAAATAGATCGTGATGAGATCATGATAATGAGACCGATTTACCTTTAAACACATACCCTAAATAATCCTGGTCATAGGTTACTCGAGAGGGACATCGAGATAACTGAACATACTAGTGTGCTATATACCTGTCCATATGATAGAGGTGGCTAGTCTCATAGCTACTTATGTGGGGATACTAAAGATAAAGTACATGTGCTCATTGGAGAATGAGTTCACTGATTGATCCACTTACGGAATGCTGGATGGTTATTGATACCTCACATCAGACAGCGATTCCATAGTCCCAATAATATATCTAGTCCTTAAACTTGAGACACCAAGGATGTTCTCTATGAGTACTTCACTCTTTGATACCCGACTTATAGGTTTGGAAGTTTTAGATCTAGTAAAGTCGGTTATTAGGAGTGGCAGCCAACCTTACGAGGGCTATTGAGTGTCAATAGAGGATCATCCATTTTGATATCATGAGAGGAATATCCTATGTGTTCTTGCTCAAGCAAATCACTGGTCAGGGTCATTCAGATTGAGAGAGAAAGAGTTCTATGGGAGAATCTGATTAGGGTGAGACTCGATTGAAAATCGTATGGGCCTAACAGCACCATGCCCAATATACGATCTCTAGGATATTAGATGGATGATGGACTATAGGTACATGATAACTAAGGGCAGATAGGTCCAAAGGATTGGATTTACTTGTATTATCTCGGGACTACGGTATAGTGGCCTAGTATATCCATAGTCAATGAGTCGAGTGAATTATTATGGAGATAATAATTCACTGAGTCAGAAGGAATTCTGATATGTATGACTCACGGCTAGCTTGATATTGGGCCTAGAGGGTAACAAATATATGGTAGGTGTTACGATGAGTAGAGGTTCAGATATGAGATATCTATTGGAGCCCCTATCTTATTGGATATACAATAAGCCCTGTATTATTGGATCCCATAGATGAAATCCAATAAGAGCTAGATTATTGGGTAGAGACCCATTAATCTAATAGGCTTGGGTAATTGGATAGAGATCTAATACCTAGTAGGGCAAGATCCATTAGGGTTTACAAGGGGCCTCTATAAATAGGAGGAAACCAAAGGTCCATAGGTAGTGGTTTTTGGCAGCCACCTCATATTCTCCTCTCTATAGAGGAGTATCGTCGTAGTCCCTACTGTGTAGATACTGTTATAGAGGAGGGACGCTTGACTTCTTTCATCTACCTCACGGATCTATAGGAATTCAAGGATATACGATCTCCCTATGTACTTTTTTTTTACATAAATAGTTTTTGGATTCACAGATTTGTTATTCATTCACTGATCTTGTCACGATGACGAAACCTTTCATGAAAATCTAGGATGTTTTATTTTTCCATTCTTCCACTACGTATATGATGTCGCCCTTGGATTTCCTAACATTATATCCGAACCTCTACTCGTTGCAGCACCTACCAAATGTATGTGACCCTCTAGGCCCAATATCGAGCTGGCCATGAGTCATACCTGTTAGAACTCCTTCTAACTTAGTGAATTATTATCTCTATAATAATTCACTTGACTCATCGACTGTGGACATATTGGGCCACTATGCCGTAATCCCTAGATGACACAAGAGAATCCAATTCTTTAGACCTATTTGTCCTCAATTACTATGTACCTATAGTCCTTCATCCACCTAATATCCCAGAAATCATATATCGGGCATCGTGCTATTAGACCCACACAGTTTCTACTTGAGTCTCACTCTAATCAGATTCTGTCAGAAAACTCTTTTACTTTCAATCCGAATGAACCTGACTAGAGATTTGTCTAAGCAAGAGCATATGGGATATTCCTTTCAAGACACCGAGAGCGGATGATTCTCTATCGACACTCAATAGCCCTCATAAGATTGGCTACCACTCTTGATGATTGATTATGCTAAATTTGAAACTTCCAGATATATAAGTCTGGTATCAAAGAGTGGAGTACTCATACAGGACATCCTTGGTATCTTAAGTCTAAGGACCAGATACACCACTGGGATGATGGAATCACTATCTAACAATGAGGTATCATCAACTATCTAGCATTCCACAAGCGGATCAATCAATGAAATCATTCTCTAATGAGCATCTGCACTATGTCCCTAGTGTCCCCACATGAGCAGCTATGAGACCAGTAGCCTCCATCATATGGATAGGTATATAGGATACCAGTTTGTCCGGTTATCTCGATGTCCCTCTCGAGAAATTTATGATCGAGATTATTTATGGTCTATGTTTAAAGGCGAATCAGTATTATTATCATGATCTCTTCAAGATCTGATTCTCATTGCACAAATTCATAAACATCACAATATATATATATATGCAACAAGTAATATAAAGTGTAAAAAATATCAAATAAATAATAAGAAAAAAAGAATGGGTATTATATCACACGTGTCATCACTCATGTGATTAGCTTGTAGGGCAGCTATGACTAGCAATCTCCCTCAGCGCAACACCCTCAGTACGTGAAGCGAAAGTCTCCAATAGACATCTAGTGGAGATTAAGATCCAATCGACATCTTAGTGTAACCTCGATGGACTCGACCAATCACACTAAGCCCAAAATATAGACAACTATTGCCGTTCACAACTCTTTGTAATTCGCATCATGTTCGACCTCCAAACCACCATGGCCTCGAGGGACTCGACCAACTATGATGTTCGGTTAAGTCATCACTATCATTATAAGATGAGTTTGATTCAATGATATACTCTCGAGAGACTCAGACCAAGTATACTACATTCTCAAGTCACCGGTGACATCTCTATATCATAGGCAAGATATCGAATCATGATATAGGTAAGCCTCAGGGGGCTTGACTAACTCAACCTACGTTGGAAATTGATTCTTACCTATAACATTGGAAGGCCACATGGGTCAATCTAATTGTCTCAAGTTTATCGACTTAATATTATATAAAGAGGAGATTTTTAATTTGGTCTCCTAATATGATGTGTCATGCATATACATATTTAATATATATCTACATCGCTAATAAAACCCCTTAGGGTTTTATCATGGAAGAAGTAGAAGAAGTAGAGAAGAAGCGGAAGAGGTGAAAGAAAATAAGATAAATAATCACTTCAAGAGGATCGACCTCCTTGATCACTTCAAGGGGATCGACCTCTTTTGATCGCTTCGAGGAGATCGTGTTAGAAAATCCACAAGGGGAGCGACATCACATGCATAGCGGAAGAACAGAAAATAAAACCCCAAATTTTTCATAGAAAGTTTCTGTCGTCGTGCGAAGATCGATGTGTCAAAAAATAAATCTACAAAACTGCACGTGTAAAAGAAGATACCTAGGGAGATTGTATATCCCTGAATTCCTATAAATCTGTGGGAGAGGATGAAGGAGGTCAAGCGTCCTACTCTCTAGCGATATCTACACGGCAGGGATTGTAATGATGCACGTCTCTCTCTCTCTCTCTCAGGAAAGGAGAACAGGAGGCGGCTACCAAAAAAAACCCTCAGCCTATAGAGCTTTGGTTCCATCCTATTTATAGAGGCCCCCTGAAAACCCTAATGGATCTTTTGCCCTATTGGGTATTGGATCTCCATCCAATTACCCAAGCCTCTTGGATTAGTGGGTCTCTACCCAATAATCTCTTATTAGAAATTATTGGATCTCATCTCAGGATCCAATAATTCAGGAGCTTAATGAATATCCAATAAGATAGGGAGTTCAGCGGATATCTCATATCCGAACCTCTACTCATCGCAACACCTACCATATGTGTGTGACCCTCTAGGCCCAATATCGAGCTGGCCGTGAGTCATACTTGTTAGAACTCCTTCTAACTTAGTGAATTATTATCTCTATAATAATTCACCTAACTCATCGACTACGGACGTGCCAGGCCACTACGCCGTGGCCCCCAGATGATATAGGGGAATCCAATCCTTTGGACCTATCTGTCCTCAGTTACCATGTATCTATAATCCCTCATCCATCTAATATCCCAATCACTAACATGTCTGATCCCTATCAGACCTCTGTGACACTTAAAGATAATCTGAGTCAGTAGCTTTGTTAGTGGATCTGCAATATTATCTTTGGATGAAACTCTTTCCACTACTATATCTCTTTGGGCCACGATCTCTCTAATAAGTTGGAACCTCCTCAAAACACTTCTGATGAGACCCGGGTTCCCTTATTTGAGTAATCACCCCGTAGTTGTCGTAATATAAGAGAATCGACTCCTCGCTACTCGAGATGACTCCTAGATCTGTGATAAACTTCTTCATCCAGACTCCCTCCTTTGCTGCCTCTGCCGCAGCAATGTATTCCGCCTCTGTGGTCGAGTCAGCACTAGTATCTTGCTTGGAACTCTTCTAGCATACTACACCTCCATTCAGGGTGAACACATACCCTGATTTAGACTTACTATCATCGACATCGGACTGGAAGCTCGAGTCCGTGTAGCCCTCAACTCTGAGGCTATTACCTCCATATACCAGTAAAAGATCCTTATTCCTTCTTAAGTACTTAAGGATACTTTTTACTGCTTTCTAGTGCTCTAAGCCTGGATCTGCCTGATATCTGCTCATGACACTTAGAGCATGCGCTATATCAGGCCTGTTACATAGCAAGTATACATAATAGAACTTATTGCTAATGCATATGGTATCATATCTATGTGTGCCCTTTCTTTAGGAGTCTTTAGGGACATACTCTTAGAAAGTGATATTCTATGTCTCATTGGTATGAGACCTCTCTTAGAATTTTTCATACTAAATCTTTTGACAATGGTGTCTATGTACCTTGATTGGGACAAGCCAAGCATCCTCTTGGATCTATCTCTATAGATCTGTATCCCCAATATGCAGGATGCTTCCCCTAAGTCCTTCATGGAGAAGTGCCTAGATAACCAAGTCTTTACTGTGGAGAGCAATCCTACATCATTCCCAATGATCAGGATGTCATCCACATATAATACCAAAAAGGTGATAGTGCTCTCACTTACTTTCCTGTACACACAAGGTTCTTCTTTGTTCTTAACGAAGTCATAAGATCTGATTGCCTCACCAAATCTTATGTTCCAACTTCGGAAAGCTTGCTTCAATCCATAAATGGACCTAAGCAACCTGCACACCTTATCTGGGTTATCCCTAAACACGAATCCCTCAGGCTGTATCATATACACCTCCTCCTCAAGGTTACCATTGAGGAATACGGTTTTGATGTCCACCAGCCAAATCTCATAATCATAGTGTGCTACAATAGCCAATAGAATTCGAATAGATTTTAGCATGGCTATAGGTGAGAAAGTTCGTCATAGTCAACACTTTGCCTTTAATGATACCCCTTAGCCACTAGCCTTGCTTTATAAGTCTCTATCTTTCCATCTACTCCAATCTTCTTTTTGAAGTTCCACTTGCAGCCAATGGGTACAATACCCTCGGATACATCAACTATGTTCCAAACCTTGTTGGAGTACATGGAATCCATTTCTGAATTCATGGCTTCTTGCTATTTCCCAGAGTCTATGCTCATAATAGCCTCCTCATAGGTCTGAGGATCAATATCCTTAACATCCTCCCTTCTGATATGTCCCACATATCTCTCAGGAGGATGGGATACTCTATCGGACCTACGTAAAGTTGGAACTTGTGTGTTAGATATCTGAACAGATTCTGGAATGGTGCTTGAGCTAGGTTCTCTAACCTCACTCAACTCTATCATGCTCCCATTGTCTCCACCAATAATGTGTTCCTTCTTAAGGAATACTGCTCTCTTGGTTACAAAGACCTTTCGATCTTCAGGGTGATAGAAATAATACCCACAAGTTTCTTTAGGGTATCCCATGAACTTGCACCGTTCCGTCCTAGATTCCAACTTATTAGGGTTGTGTCTCTTAACGTGGGCAGGGCAGTCCTAAATCTTAACAACTTTAAGGTCGGACTTCTTCCCATTCCATATCTCATATGGAGTAGACATCACTGATTTAGTTAGAATTCTGTTCAGAAGATAAGCTGCGGTCTCTAAGGCATATCCCCAGAATGAGATGTGTAGGTCGGCGAAACACATCATGGAACGCACTATATTTAACAGTATGTGATTCCTCCTTTCTGATACACCATTAAGCTGTGGTGTATAAGAAGGTGTCCATTGTGATAATATCCCATAGTCTTTGAGAAACTAGGTGAACTCTGTACTCAAGTACTCACCTCCTCGATCTGATCGAAGGGTTTTAATACTCTTTCCTATTTGGTTCTCCACTTCTCGTTTCCTCTTAGACTCACTTACACTCATGATATGTGGAGCTATTTCTAGCATAAATAAACCATTATGCAATGTTCTTCTCGTGATGATCTGATCATCTAATATTATTGAACAATCATTGTTCTCAAAAACTAATTTATATCCAATAACTATCAAACATGAAATGGAAATAATGTTTTTGATAATAGAAGGAACATAATAGTATGCATCTAATATAATAATAGCTCCACCAGGCAGATGTAAAGTGACCTTGCCAATAGCCACTGTAGCAACCTTTGCTCCATTGCCCATCATAAGGTCCATCTCGCCTCTATTCAATCTCCTAGGTCCTACCAGAACCTGCAACGAATTGCAAATATGATAAGCACTCCTGGTATCCAATACCCATATGTTATAATAAGATTCTAACAAATGGAGACTGATCATGAATGTACTTGAAGCTTCTGCAAGCTTCTGTTTCGCCCTCTCTGCAAGGTACTCTTTGCAGTTCCTCTTCTAGTGCCCATCTTTGCTGTAGTGGAAGCACTGGCCTTTGTCCTTTGTTGGGTCTTTCTTGGCAACCTTTGCCTTACCCATTTTGCCCTTGCCCTTGCCCTTCTTAAGGGTCTTCTCAACCTTCCTTTTCTTTCTGGTCTCACTAGTGTAGAGAACTAGCTTCTCTTTCTTGATGGTGCTCTCTGCTTCTCTCAACATATTGAGGAGCTCTAGGAGGGTCACCTCAAGTCTGTTCATATTAAAATTCATTATGAATTGAGAAAAGGAATCTGGTAGGGACTGAAGTATAAGATCCACACACAGGTTATCCTCTAGGACTATTCCTAGACCTATGAGTTTATCGATCCACTCAATCATCTTAAGGACATGGTTCTGAACTAGTGTCCCCTTAGTCATCCTAGCACAGAAAAGACTCTTTGATATCTCATATCGCTGAGTTCTTCCTTGTTCCTCAAATAGTTTATGGAGATGCAGGAGTATGGAATTAGCATCCATATTTTCATGCTGTCTCTGTAACTCAGTAGTCATAGAGGCTAACATATAACATTGAGCAAGAGTCGAATCATCTAAGTACTTCATATAACGAATGATCTCATCCTCGCTTGCCCCTTCGTCGGGCATAGGGATCACTGTATCAAGGACATACGTGATTTTCTCCGCCGTAAGAATGATTCTCAGATTACAAAGCCAATCCGTATAATTTGGACCAGTGAGACGTTTGGCATCAAGTATGCCACGTAAAGGATTTGAAAGTGACATTTTTCTGAAATAAAAGATGTAGCAAAAATAAATAACATGCAGACTTTGCAAAAATTTAAACAATTAAGATAAGGACTTCTATCTTAATATATTCCTACTAATTTTTCATAAGACACACAACACCCTCCGGTATATGAATCGAAGACCCCCGACGGATCTCTAGTAGGGATCAGGATCCAATCGACATCTTAACGTAACCTCGAGGGACTCGACCAATCACGTTAAGCCCATAAAGGTAGGCAACTCTTGCCAATCACAACTCCTTGTGATTCCCGTCCTGTTCGGCCTCCGAACCACCATGGCCTCGAGGGACTCGACCAACCATAATGTTTGGTTAAGTCATTACCATCGTTACCAGATGAGTCTGATTCGGTGATATACTCTCGAGAGACTCGACCAAGCATACCATGTCCTCAGGTCACCAATGACATCTCTATGTCATAGATAAGATAGCTAAATGTGATATAGGTGAGTCTTGAGAGACTCGATCAACTCAACCTACACCGGGAATCGGTTCCTACCTATAACGATGGAAGGCCACATGGGTTAATCTAATTGCCTCACGTTTACTGACTTAATATTATTAATAGAGGGGATTTTGGTTTGTTATCCTAATATAATGTGTCACACACATACATATACATATTTAATATATATATATATATCTACATCGCATGTAAATATATATATATATATATATCTAGTAGGTGTATAACTAATCACACATCACATGAGCAATCACACCAGATGATCATGGACCATATCCTAATGTGATAAGGCCCGAGCTAGTGGGCCCAATCACTCACATCAAGATCTATGTGTGCTTCGGTGCATCTCCATGCCCTGTGATCGCCCTTCTCGCTTCATTGGTTCCGTCGGCATCTCAACACATCTTTATGCGTCGGATCGTCCGTCTCGACCATCTGAGTCACGCTACCATTGCGTCTCCTCATGTAATTACAACATAATTACAAGCACGCAAGCCCGACAATAAATGAGAAAAGAATAGAGGCTCATAAGCCCCAATAATAATAATCACATTTACATACATCACATCACAGGTCCATGATCATCTGTCCACATCATACATCACATGTATATGTTATTTTATAGGACTACTAGAAAAAAAATAATAGTTAATTAAACTATTTAATTAACATATATATTTTTCTGAAATCAGGGGCATAAAGGGAATTATCTGAATTCCCAAGGGCATTTTGGTCATTCGGTCATAAGAGATAAAATTGAAATTTCAAAAATTTCTAGGGGTATTTTAGTCATTATGTCAAAAGGGATAGAAATTAGAATTTCTAAAATTTCGAAGGGCAAAACTATCTTTTGCCCAAAAACCCTAGTACCTTTCCCTTCTGCAGAGTTGTGGCCGCCGCCACCCTACCGGCGGCATGCCACTCTGACCAGGGCGCGCTGCGTCGTCCCTTTCCATGCGCGCATGCTTCGCAGTGGTCTCGTCTGCGTGGCGCTGCCCCTTCACGGTGCACCCACATCTGCAGGTAGATCGACCGCAAGCGGCGCTGTCCCTTGCAGGCTAGCCTTGTGGGCTGGCCGTGGCCGGCGCTGCCCCTTGCGGGTGCAGTGCCTGCCGGTGCCCCTGCCCATGCGAGCACTTCTGCCCGTGGTCGTAGCACTTGCAAGAGACATCGATTCCTATAGGCAGGCCGCCGGCGAAGGCAGCCTATAGGTGCTGCCTGATGGCGGTCCGTAGCCTACCGGCCGATTGCCGCCTGCACGCAGGCCACCGGTTGTTTTCTATGCAGGCAGCAAGGCTGCAAGTAGCCTTATGGTTGCTGCACGAGCAGGAAGCAATAGTTGCTGCCCTTTCTCGCCTTTCGCGCCAATGATTTTGGCGTCAAAAGCAGATCTAAAACACAACACACATAGTTTAAGATCCGATCTTCACAAGAACAACCTGGCTCTGATACCACTGTTGGGAAATCTACAAGGGGAGCTACATCACATGCGTAGCGGAAGAAT
The DNA here is from genome assembly GCA_024322285.1 of Musa beccarii. NCBI lineage: Eukaryota > Viridiplantae > Streptophyta > Magnoliopsida > Zingiberales > Musaceae > Musa > Musa beccarii. The sequence continues at coordinate 36,266,868 of CM044399.1, read as the reverse complement.
AGAAAACAAAACCCCAGATTTCCCGTAGAAAGTTTCTATCATCGTGTGAAGATCGGTGCGTCAAAAAATAAATGCGCAAAACTGCACGTGTAAAAGAAGATACCTAGGGAGATCGTATATCCCTAAATTCTTGTCGATCTGTGGGAGAGGATGAAGGAGGTCAAGCGTCCTCCTCTCTAACGGTATCCACATGGCAAGGATTGCAACGATGCACCTCTCTCTCTGGGGAGAGGACATAAGAGGTGGCTACCAAAAGAAACCCTCAGCCTATAGAGCTTTGGTTCCCTCCTATTTATAGAGGCCCCCTGAAAACTCTAATGGATCTTTTGCCCTATTGGGTATTGGATCTCCATCTAATTACCTAAGCCTCTTGGATTAGTGAGTCTCTAATCAATAATCTCTTATTAGCAATTATTAGATCTAATCTCAGGATCCAATAATTCAAGGGCTTAATGGATATCCAATAAGATAGGAAGTTCAGCGGATATCTCATATCCGAACCTCTACTCGGCACAACACCTACCATATGTGTATGACCCTCTAGGCCCAATATCGAGCTGGCCGTGAGTTATACTTGTCAGAAATCCTTCTAACATAGTGAATTATTATCTCTATAATAATTCACCAAACTCATCGAATGTGGACGTACCAGGCCACTACGCCACAACCCCCAGACGATACAGGGGAATCCAATCCTTTGGACCTATCTATCCTCAGTTACCATATATCTATAGTCTCTCATCCATCTAATATCCCAAAGACCCTATACCGGGCATGGTGCTGTTAGGCCTATACGATCTCTCCTCGAGTCTTACTGTTGTCGGATTCTCCCGGAGAACCCTTTTTCTCTCAATCCGAATAACCTTGGCTAAGGATTTGTTCGAACAAGAACACATGGGATATTCCTCTCATGATACCGAGAGCGGATGATCCTCTATTGACACTCAATAGCCCTCGCAAGGTTGGCTACCACTCCTAATGACCGGCTGTACTAGATTTAGAACTTTCCAAACCAATAAGTCTAGTATCAAAGAGTGGAGTACTCATACAGGACATCCTTGGTATCTTAAGTCTAAAGACCAGATACACTACTGGGACTATGGAATCGTTGTCTGACGTGAGGTATCAATAACCATCTAGCATTCCATAGGCGGATCAATCAGCGAACTCATTCCCTAATGAGCACCTGCACTGTACCCTTAGTGTCTCTACACGAGTAGCTATGAGACCAGCCACCTCCATCATATGGACGGGTATACAGCACACTAGTCTATCCGGTTATCTCGATGTCCTTCTTGAGTAACTTATGACCAGGATAATTTAGGGTCTGTGTTTAAAGGTGAATCGGTCTCATTATCATGATCTCATCACGATCCGATTCCCATTGCACAGATCTAAGGACATCACAATATATGCAACACGCAAGATTAAGTAATAAAACGCCTAATAATACATAAAGAGAAAAAATACATATCAAGTCATAAGTGCCATCACTCATGTGATTGGCTTACAGGGCACATATGACTAGCAGATCGACATCCTAGGGTTTAGTCAAAAGACTGAATAATATTTCATTGCTTTTATTGCTTGATGAAAATAAATAAATACATCTCTATTTATAAAGTTCTACCTAAAGTCCACCAGGACTTGGACTCTTATAAATAAATATTAAAAAATTACTATATGACTCCCTACGAACTAAATAACTCCATAAATATTATTTAAAGCTTAGAAAATAAAAGGATCATAACAATTTCACCTCCATCAAATCAACCTTGTCCTCAAGGCTACATGGTATCAAATTCAGGGAGCTTCTCTTTCAGCACAAGGTATCTGCGGCGCATCATAACTCATTGATCAAGTAAGTATAGCCTCTACCTTTTGATAGTATGAGCAACATGTTGGCCATTTAGTGTAGTAGTCATTGTAGTCTTCTATAAAACCCTTTTCATTTGATGGCTAGTAGCAACTATGGCCTTTTTCGTCTTCCCTTTAGGATCATCACTTCGAAGTCTTCCAAGGGTAGCAAAAAGAAATCTAATAGTAGTTTTTGGCCCTGTACAATTAGTTTTATCTTTAAACATTTACTGTCACAAGTTAAAGTTCATCCATCAGTGACATTTACTTTAAATTTGTTACAGTCTTCAATATGATAGGCCAATCGGTCAGCAACCTTACTGTCCATGAAATTGTTACTACTACCGATATCAATCAGAACTATAACAGGTTGATGTTCTAAAATTCCTTTAATTTTCATAGTTTGTGGGTTAGAATAGTCAACTAATGCATGCACTGTATGTGTAATAGGTTCAATATCTTTATTAGAATCCATTCCTTCATGATCAGAGTCAACGTTGTTAGCTTCCAGTTCCTCCTTAATTGGTTCAATCACCAGAAGTTGCCCTTGTTTACATTGGTGCTCCGTACTTGATGGCTTGCTAATCATTTGTTTGTGGTCACTTTTGTTTCGATGAATTTTTTGGCTGATTTTTTCCTCATGTAGACATATAAATGAAATTATAGCTATCATAGTACGAGGCTGTCAAGCCTTAACTTCATAATTGATATCTGGATTAAGCCCTTTAATAAAGGTGTCCACTAGTTGTCGTTCAAACTAATCTGTGGCTTGATTTGACCATCGTTCGAATCTACTCTAAAATTCTAACACTGTAGAAGTCTGATGAATTTTAGCGGGCTATCCATCTTGTTGAAACTTACTAAAGTTCTCCGGCAGGCTTCTTTTGAATTCATTAAGGGCCTCCTGTAGCCGGTTCTCAATTCTAATTTCCAATGTTTCAATTTGGGCCTTAACTGAGTTGTTAGTAGCCATTCGCTGTTTCTGTTGCTGTGTGGGGTGAGAGCACCATGGGATGGAAGGCGACAGTGTCGGTGTAATCTGGTGACAACCGGTGGCTGCGACAAGATGCAAAGCAAGAGGGAGGCAGCGATGGGATGCAGTTGCGATGGTTGCTATCAATGCCGACAGCGAAGAGAGAAGGAAACGACAGTGGATGTGGCAGCTATGATTGCGACAGTTGCTGCGGACATGGCTACGATGGTTGCTATCGATGTCACAAGCAAAGAGGGGATGAAATGATGATGGTTGTGGCTACTGTAGCTATGAGATGGAAAATTTATATCGCTGCGTGCTACATGCGGTATTGCTATAGGTGTCGAGGGCTAGATGGTGGCAACATCAATATTGCTACAAGTGCTGTGATGCAAAGAGGGATCATCGAGCAACCGAGGTTGAGATTGCGATAGTGCAACTGGAAAAGAGTTGGAAGGAAGCATTCATGGGGAGAAGGCAGCAGCATCATGGGGAGAAGGTAGTAGCATCATGGGAAGAAGGTAGCAGCATCGTGATAGCATTATGGGGAGAAGGCATCAGCGTCGTGGGAAGTCGGCACCGGTCGTGGGCGGCAGCACCAGTCATGGCGGTTGAGGAGTTTGCGGTGGCAGGCGGCACTTGCGGCGGTCGTGGGAAAGCTCTATTTCACCATAGAACAAGGCTGTTGGGAGTAGCGATTATTGCTGCCAAGGTTGGTGGCTGCGACGGTGACGGTTGCAGGAGGAAAAGAGCAGGGGCAACGGTGGTTGCCGGTTGGAGATCGCCAGGGCTGAGATCGACGGTGCTACCCTATTTCTGTCACACCGCATGCTAGCTGAGTCAGTTGAGGAAGCAGTGACGGCTGCGGTGGTAGAGAACAAGGCTGTAGAGTTTGCTATCACAGCCGACAGCGAGAAGGGGAGGAACCGATGGCTATGGCAGTTGCGGTTGCGACGGAAGAGGAGACAACGAAGAGCGTCGGGACTAAGATCAACAGTGCTACCCTATTTTTGTCACACCACATGCTGGCTATGGTGGTTGAGGAAGCAATGGCGGTAATGGTCGCTAACAGCAGCAGCGGTGGAGAGGGGCAATGATCGTGTGGCCGTGGTGGCTACGGTTGCAACCCAAGGGGAGGCAGCGAAGAACGCCGGGGCTGAGATCAGCGGTGCTACCCTATTTCTATCACACAGCACGTTGGCTGTAGTGGTTGAGGAAGTAGCGGTGGTGATGGTCGCTGGCAGCGACAATAGTGGGGAGGCGGCAGGGGCTGCGGGTGGATGCCGAGGTCGACAGCTGCGTTCTTCTACCCTTTTTCTTTCCTACGTTCTTCTGCTCTATTTCACCATAGAACAAGGGTAGCTACGTCTGTAGATTACTATGGCTGAAGCAGCAAGGGGGAAGAGATCACTGGCCAAGGGGGACAACGATGATGATGGGTCACAGCCGAGAAGCAGGGGAGAGATCGCTGGCCGGGGCTGCGATGGTGATGGTTGCAGCCGGGGTAGCGATGGATCACGGTGCAGCAACAGCTTCAATCTTTCCGTGGCTGCAGGCTTCAGTTGCTATCGAGGTCTATGGCTGTGACGGCGATGGTCGTAGGGGGGAAAGAGCAGGAGCAGTGGGGATGGTCGCTGGTAGTGGCGGCGATGGAGAGAGGGCAGTGGTCGCTGGCCAGGGGGAAGAGTAGGGGCTTCAATCTTTGCATGGGGGAGTGGTGGCAGTCCCTCTTGGGCTGCAGCAACTAAGGAGATGACCACTAGCCGGAGGTTGTGATGGCGACGGTCACAGCCGAGAGCAGCGGTGGCGGAGATGCATTGGCCAGAAGGATGAATGCGTGCGTGGCCACCGAGAAGGTGAACGCAGAGGTGCGGGCTGCATTCTTCTGCGTTTGCCCTTTCTCTCTCACCTTTTTTTAGGATGATGATGATAGTTGTGGCAAAGTTAATACAAAGTTGTAGCGAGAACGTCGAGGATCACTGCTTTGATACCAAATGATAAGACTCATTAATGTTTTATCGTGGAAGAAGCAGAGAAGAAACGAAAGAGGTGGAAGAAAATGAGATAAATGATCGCTTCGAAGGGATCAGCCTCCTTGATCACTTCGAGGGGATCAGCCTCCTTGATCACTTTGAGGAGATCGACCTCCTTTGATCACTTCGAGGGAATCGACCTCCTAGGGTTTAGTCAAAAAACTAAATAATATTTCATTACTTGATGAAAATAAATAAATATATCCCTATTTATAGAGTTTCACCTAGGGTCCACCAGGACTTGGACTCTTATAAATAAATATTAAAAAATTACTATATGACTCCCTACGAACTAAATAACTCCATAAATATTATTTAAAGCTCAGAAAATAAAAGGATCATAACAATCGTATGCAAATATATATATATATATATACATATTTAGTATGTGCATAAGTAATCACACTTCATATGAGCAATCACACCAAATGATTATGGACCATATCCTAATATAATCAAGCCCGAGCTAGTAGGCCCAATCACTCACATCAAGATCTATGGGTGTAGCGATGCATCTATATACCCTGTGATCATCTATCTCATCCTCATCAATTCCATCTACATCTTGGCACATCTCTATGCATCGCGATCGTCAATCTTGGCCTCATGAGTCCCGCTACCACTTTCATGCTCCCATCGTGCCTCCTATTATAATTACAACATAATCACAAGCATATAAGTCCGACAATAAATGAGAAAAATAGAAGCTCGTAGGCCCCAATAATAATAATAATCACAATATACATATACATCACATCACACGGTCCACATCACAAATCACTTATATACATCATTATATAGGACTACTAGATGATAATAATAATAATAATAATAATAATAATAAATTAAAATTTTTAATTAATCATTCTGTAGCCCTTTGGGTTACCCTGCACTTGGGTGCCCCATGCGGCCAGGAAACCCTATCCCCTAGAGTTACCCCTATGGCTTGGAAACCTAGGCTGTAGGACTACCTTAGGCAGCCAAGGATCCTTGGCCCCTAAGGTTGCCTTTATAGCTAGGAAACCCTGGCTGCAGGACTACCTTGGGCAGCCAAGGATCCTTGGCCCCTAAGGTTGCCACTATAGCTAGGAAACTCTAGTTGCAAGGTAAGCATCGGTAGCTAAGAAACCCTAGCCACCACCTTTCCCCGTGTGACTAGGAGTCCTAGCCGCCAGGGACTTTTGGGCAGCTAAGTAACCCTACCAACCTAAGGTGCTCCTTGTAGTCAGGAATCCCTAGTTGCAAGGGCACTACCCTGCTTCGGTCGAGAGCAGCATGGCTCCTCTCAATCTGCTATAGGTGGCTAGGCCAAGAGCTATTTTAAGAGCTCTCAGCCAAGGCCATAAAGTGGCGTCAACAATTTTGACATCAAAATTATTGATGTCAAAAGCCCTCTCTAAAGTACTTTTGCATCAACAATTTTGATGTCAAAAGCCCTCTCTAAAACACATTTTAACAAAAAAAAGGGGTGTAGTCCAAATCTATAAACTATGACAAGAGATTGCAGCAATCACGCAAAAATAATTCTACGTGATTGAATACAACACACGTAGTTTAAAAACTAATCTTTTGTATGAGCAACCTAACTCTGATACCACTATTGGAAAATCTAGGCCAACATCACATATGCAGCAGAAGAACAAAAACAAAAATCATAGATTTTTAATAGAAAAAGATTTTTTATCGTCGTGCAAAGATTGGTATGCAAAAATCTATAAAACCGAAAGACCATGCATATTAAGACATGTGTATTACCTAGAGAGATCGTATATTCTAGTATTCCTATAGATCTATGGAGAGGAAGAAGGAGGTCAAGTGTCCTCCTCTCTAGCGGTGATCCAGATGGCAAGGGCTACAAAGACGCTCCTCAAATCGCTACACAAATCTCCTCGCTATGTGCACCACGCAATCAAGAAGAAGCTGACCCTTCTTCCTGTCCACACATCGTAGCTAGGGGCTATTGGCTGAGGATAAGAGAGGGAGAGGAAAATAGGAGGTGGCAGCTAAAAAAGCCTTAGCCTATAGGCCTTTGATTCTCTTATATTTATAGAGGTCTCCTATCAACTTAACCCTAATGGATCCTACCCTATTGGGTACTAGATCTCCATCCAATTACCCATACCTCTTAGATTAGTTGGTCTCTACCCAAGAATCTCTTATTAGCTCTTATTGAATCTCATCCATAGGATCCAATAATTCATAGGCTTATTGGATTTCCAATAATATAGAGTTTCTGATGGATATCTCATATCCGAACCTTTTCTTGTTGTAGAACCTACCAAATGTGTGTAACCCTCTAAGCTCAATATCAAGTTAGCCGTGAGTCATAGCTATTAGAACTTCTCCTAGCTTAGTGAATTATTATCTCCATAATAATTCACTCGACTCATCGATTGTAGATGTACTAGGCTACTACACCATAGTTCCCAGATGATATAGGGGAATCCAATCCTTTGAACCTATTTGTCCTTAGTTACCATGTACCTATAATCCCTTAACCTTCTAATATCCCAGAGACCGTATATCGTATGGTGTTATTAGGCTCATATGGTTTCTACTTAAGTCTCGCTCTAATTAGATTCTTCTAGAGAATTATTTCTCTCTCAGTCCGAATGACCATGGTCAGGAATTTATTTGAGCAAGAATAAATGAGATATTCCTCTCATAAATCAAGCGGATGATCCTCTATCTGTTAGGATCAAGTTCGGGGCACTAAGAGAGGGGGGGGGTGAATTAGTGCAACGGTAAAAATGTCTAACATCATTGATTCAGAAAACTCATTTCATACGATGAAAGCCTTATCGATGAAAACTGATGTCGATTATGCTTGGAATTAAAGTAAGTGCAAGATAGAATAAGAAGGTAAAATACTTGCTAGATAAGTAAACAAGTAAAGCACATAACACACTGAATTTTTATAGTGGTTCGGTCATCCGACCTACGTCTACTTTTGATTCCTCCTTCGTCGAGGTCACAAGCTTTCACTATCGGTCTTCCTTTAATGGGCGAAGACCAACCATCCTTACAGCTCTCTACTTCTTTTAACAGGTTCAGGAGTTAACCTCTTACAAGCCCACATACCCCTCTCTTAGACTTAACTAATACTATTCTAGATGGGAGGATTTTTCACACTTATTATAGCATAATTTTTCCTTTTTTCTTTCTCAGTTGGTGTGTGGTCTAACCAGGGATGAGAGGGGTATTTATAGGCCTCAAGCGAATTAAAACTTGGAGCCAAATTTAAATCACCCCGGTTTTCAGGGTACTGGCAATACCATCGCCTAAGCTTTCTATCACTGGGCGGTACCATCACTTAGCACACTGGGCTGATAGTGTACTGGGCAGTACCATCACCCAGACTTAGCCTTAGAGGCTGAGCCTTCAAGTAGTTACACCGACCACCTTGGCAATGCCACCACCTAACGTGGCTCCAAGGCACTATTTGGCCCTTTCATCCAGCCCAACACAATCTTGATTCAGGCCCAGTTGGCCCCTAATTGAGTTGGCCTAATTCCAACTCAAGTATACTTTAAACCTACTTTGATCTTGATAAATAATTATTATAAAGCTTTGAATCAATTTGTTGTCCAGCATGTCATTGGTCCATCGGCGCTTCATTCGATTCTTTGGCACTTTGTCCGATTCTTCGACACATCATCCTCTCTTGTGGCTTATTGCCTAATCGATAGTTATCTTTTGTAACTCCGATCTCCTTGGTACAATTTCGCTCTTCTTGGCCTGTTACCCGAATCCCTTTTCCGAAGCCTTCTATTGATATGTCGACCGATCCTCCGGCTCGATGTCCAATCTTTTGACATATTCTCCTCTGGCCCAACATTGATTCTTCCTGCTTCAATTGTTTACTCATGATCGAAGGTAGTCCTGCGCCACTCAAAAACATAGATAGATCTTAATCACTATCAATTTGTTTCATCATCAAAATATGTGATTCAACAATCTCCCCTTTTTTTATGATGGCAACTAATTGATGATAGAGTTAACCTTAACTCCCCCTATCAATATACCATATTGATAGACAATTCAAAATTCAAAAATTTTAAATAAATATGCATAATCAAAATGTTCAATACATCATACAATACATGATCATTATCATACTTCTCCCCTTTTGTTATCAACAAAAAGGAGAACTGCATCTAGCAAATATTTAAGATATACAAGTTTTATAAATACAAGGTAGCAATTTTATCACCTTACAACATTCATGATCATCAAATCAAGTTTTACAAATGTACAAGATTGCACTTTTTGCTTCTTTTGAGATAGCAACTCTTTGCTTCTCTTAGCAATATTCCAAGCTAGCTCCTTTTGTTTCTTCTCTTTTGAGAAGTGTAAGCTTACCAAATTCTTTCTTTGCAATGATTGAGCTAGCAATTTTGTAAAATTTACATCACTTTAAACATGCAAGCTAACAAGTTTAAAAATGTGCAACTTTACAATTTCTTTCTTCTCTTTTGAGAAGTGAAAGCTAGTGATTTTGGTTCATTTGCAATATTCTAGCTAGCAATCTTTCTTTCTTTTGTGATGTTTGAGCCAGCAAATTTTGCTTTCATTTGCAATGCGCAAGCTAGCAAGCTATCTCTCCCTTTATTTTTGTCAAAAAGAAGTGAAGAGTACAATATTATAATTCATATCCCTTTACATGAATTTTCAAATCATAATAATCAATAAAGATAAATATTCATCAAGAGTGATCAATGGAGTATCAAAAATTTACATCCATGATTCAATCATCACAAAAGGTATGCAACCAATACAAAAGAATCATGATATAAAAGATATCAATATCAAATATTATGAGAAATCAAGTCATGATTCATTTAGAAAGTTCTCCTTTTCAGTAAATGACAAGAAGAAATATAGGAGAAAAGTTCTCGATTTAAGCATAAGACACCTCAATTCATCAAGATCACATTTCAAAAAAAATAATAATTCAAGTATATAGTTCCGAGAAATCAAGAGACAAGTCATATTTCATTTGCTTAATTCTCTTTAGATAAAATAGAAGAATCATGGTATACGATCTTGATTTATAAAAGTTTTAAGTTATAAGTTTCAAGATATCAAGATTATTATTATGATAAAACTCATTCAAATTCAAATCATCAAATCATCAACCTTTTAGAGATTCAAAATAACAAATAGATTTTGGATAAAACTTATCATTATATCATCAAAATCTCTTTCATAATTCAAGATATTTACAAAAGATAATCTACATGGATTCATTAATCTTTTTTAAAAAAATCAAAAAACTTAGAGAGCATTTTATAGAAAAAGAATGCATTCCTTTTTTGTGTTTCAATTTAAGTGATTTGCATCTTATAAGCATACCTAAAACCAAGCATCAACGTTCAAGATCAAAAGGTAATTTTCATCAAAAAGATCATCAAGGCCAAAAGTGTTGAATCTCATATTTTGATGATGAAGTCAATTGATAAATTATTTAATCTAATCGATATTATTGAGAAAAGTGTATAGGATTAACTATGATAGCAATAAAGACATAAAGCAAAGTGCTGGAGTTAAGTGCAATTGAATCGTTGGGAGTTCAAGAGTCCACCCGAAGTTCGAAGGTTCGTCGGAAGTGCTACCAGAATTAGCCGAGAATGAATCAAGGGCTTACCGAAGGGTTATTGGAAGTTCGTCGGAAGGCTCGTTAGAAGTTCACGGAGCTCACTAAGAAAGATCGGAGCTTGCCAAAGAAGACTAGTCGAAACTCGCTAAGGTCGTTGTAAAGTTCAGGAGCCTGTTAGAAGTTCACCGAAAGATGTCCGAGGGTTCATTAGAAATCCATCGAAATTTTGTCAAAAGCTCGTCGGAAGAAGTCTTGATGTGCCAGATTATATAACTACTTAGTATATGTCTTTAATTTCATAGTTAGCATATAATTAGGGCTAAGATCAGAAAATAATCCAGGTAACCCTGATAGGGGCTAATTGGGCCCAAGATTGAACTGGATTAGGCTGGATTCAAGGCCCATCTAAAGTTGCTGGACCCTATCTGGCAATGGCATCACCAGACTGGGGCAGTGGAACTGCCCAGGGTATAGATTCCCAAGACCACTAGGTGGTGGTATCGCCTAGGTCAACAGTGGTACCCCCCAGTAATTATTAACTGATAGGCGGTGGTACTACCTGTTAGGAGGTGGTACTGGCCCTCCACAAAGCTCGAGACTCTATCAAGTGATATTATCGTCAGACTGGGCGGTGATACCACCTAGTGTTAGTGTCAACTGATGGTGGTACCGTCAGTGTCAGGCGGTGGTATCGGTAACACTAGAAAATCCAAGATGAGATCTTTTTGGGCTCCAATTTTGAAGCTAATTGAGCCTATAAGAATCCTTTATTTCTTAGCTGGCTAAGTACATTGAGAAGTGATAAGAACTGAGTCAAAATTATAGCAAAATAGCCTTGAAAATTTTGAGTGTTCACCTCCCAAATTTTTAAGAGTAAAATTTCTATAAAAGGATGTGAGCCACTAGTAAAATTCTATAAAAGGGGTGTTTGATCCTTTCCCTTCAAGAAGGATTGATAGTGGAAGTCGGTAACCATATCGGAGGAGGTTTCGAAAGTGGATGTAGGTCCATTAACCGAACCACTATAAAATTGCTGCGTTCTTCTCTTGGTGCATATTTACATTTGCTGCATTTCAATTTTTACTTTGCTGCAATCTTTCAATCTCCCCTTCTCTACTCTCTTTTGTTTTCAATCGAATCATTCTCTTCGTCGAAATCATTTTTGTCAGACGAAACTTCTTAATGCATGAAGTTTTCCAGAATCAGTTTAAATCGTCGATTTTTATCTACTGTACTAATTCACACACCCCCCCCCTCTTAGTGTCACTCTTGATCCTAACAGTTGGTATTATAGCAAGATTACTCTCATTCTGGTTTAAAACCTAAGAGAGATGGTATTTGCTAGTATGCAGAGGGCTACTCAATCACATATCCACCTATGTTTAATGGGTCGGATTACATCTATTGGAAAACTCACATGAGAATTTTTCTTATTTCTATGGATTTTGAACTCTGGAACATTATTGAAAACAACTTTCAAAAGTCTTCTCTTTTGATAAACAAATGGAATGAGTCAGAGAAGAAGATTTTCACTTTTAATGCCAAGGCTATGAATACCTTGTTTTATGCCCTTGACAAAAATGAATTTAATCATGTTTCAATTTGTGAATTGGCTTTTGATATTGGGCATACTCTTGAAATCACTCACGAAGGTACTAGTCGAGTGAAAGAGTCCAAAATCAATCTTTTAGTACATTCTTATGAGTTGTTTCGGATGAAATCAAGTCCATTAGAGATATGTACACCCATTTTACGGATGTCATCAATGAACTAAAAGCACTTGGGAAAAGTTTTTCTAACTTCAAACTTGTAACTAAAATTTTAAGATCCTTATCAAAGAGTTGGGATCCTAAAGTAACGATCATTCAAGAGGCCAAGGACTTAAAGAACTTTTCTCTCAAAAAACTAATTGAGTCATTGATGACCTATGAGATGACTTACAATCTCATGATGAGCTTGAGAACTCCCTTCTAAAGAACAAGAAGGATATGACATTAAGAATACAAGAAGACTACTCGAAAGAATCTTCAAGTGATGAGAATTATGATGACGAACTTACACTTTTGACTCAAAAATTTAAAAATTTATAAGAAGAAATAAATTTAAAAATGGCTCAAAATAAACTTGAACCCAAAAAGGAACAAGTAATATACTATGAATGCAAGAACTGGGGCATTTCAAAAGTGAATGCCCCCAAGCAAAGAAGAAGGCATAAAAGGCAACATGGGATGATTCAAGTGGTTTCGAAGATGAAGAATCAAGCAACAAGAAGGTCACCAACTTCGCATTAATTGTTTGATGAGTATAAGTGATTTATTAAATAAAAATTTAATAAATTTTTATTAAATTTATTAAATAAAAATTTATTTAATAAAAATTTATTTATTAAATAAATTTATTAAATAAAAATTTAACTTTCGATGAGCTTTCGAATTCTTTTCATAGATTGTTTGATGAGTGTAGAGTAATTAGTAAAAAAATTAATTTATTAAAAAAGGAGCATGCTTTCTTAGTTGATAAATTTGAAACTCTTAAACACAACACTCCTTTGCATCCATGCTCTAAGTTTGAACACTTAGAGGCACTTGAGAAAGAGAATTTGCTACTCAAAAAAACCTTAGATAAATTTAAGGTTGGTAGCAAGTCTTTAGACATGAGTCTTGCTAATAAGGGTCATGTCCATAAGAGGAGTGGAATTAGATTTGTGAGTGAATCTCACCAAAATCCAACCACTTTTGTTAAAGGACCTACATTGCCCATACATAAAGTGCAACTTTTGTTGCAAACCCAGACATATTATGTACAAATGTTCATTTAAGAAACTTAGCTCACATAAGTTGATATGGGTTCCTAAAGGAACCATAAAGAATTCAATGCAAAATGACAAAACAAGTAGATCAATTTTTGAGGCACCTAAGGTCAAATGGGTACCTAAAAACCATTATCTTTTATAGACATATTTACCATCACAAGCTAGGAGCAAGAGATGATATCTTGATAATGGATGCTCAAGGCACATGACCGGAGATCCATCTCAATTTTCTAAGCTCACTAGCCAAAACGAAGAGTATATCACCTTCGAAGATAACAACAAAGGCAAAACCATTGGCATGGGATCCATAGATAACAAATCAAACTTTTTAAGTGATGATGTGTTGTTAGTAGATGGATTAAAGTGTGATAAAGGATGCATAATAAGATTTGAATCTAATGCTTGCATCATTGAAAAACTACAAAACAACACATTTATGATTGTCTTAAAATAAAATAATGTCTACGCTATTAACATTGATGAACTTAGTAATGAAATGTGCTTTTCAGTTTTAAATGACAATGCTTGGTTTTGGCATAGGAGGTTAGACAATGCAAGCATAAAACTAATCTCTAAAATCTCATCTAGAGAACTAGTAAGAGGCATTCCTAATATTAAATTTATCAAAGACAAAATGTGTAATGCTTGTCAACTAGGAAAACAAATAAAAAGTAGTTTCAAATCGAAGAATCAAATAAGCACCTTTAGACCATTGTAATTGATCCAAATGGACTTAGTTGGACCAATTGATATAACAAGCCTAGGAGGTAGTAAATATGCCTTTCGAATCGTAGATAACTATAGTAGATACACTTTGACATATTTCTTAGCACACAAAAGAAATTGTTTTAAGTGTTTCTCAAAATTTTGCAAACTTGTTCAAAATGAAAAGGGTTTTATGATTTCATCGATTTGGAGTGATCACGATAGTGAATTTTAAAACCATGATTTCCAAAACTTTTATGAATCTAATGGTTATAACCATAATTTCTTTACTCCGAGAAATCCTCAACAAAACGTAGTAGAAAGAAAGAATAGGAATTTACAAGAAATGGTAAGAACCATGTTGAATGAATATAGTTTACCCAAATACTTTTAGGCCAAAGCTGTTAATATGGCTTGCTATGTCATGAATAGGGTTCTAGTAAGACCATCTCTCTCCAAAACTCCTTATGAATTATGGAATAACAAAAAACCAAACGTTTCGTATTTTAAAGTTTTTTGTTGCAAATGTTTTTTATTAAGTGAAAAAGATGCCTTAGGAAAGTTTAATGCAAAATCTGATAAACGCATTTTTCTAGGTTATTCTTCTATTTCTAAGGACTTTTGTATTTTTCATAAAAGAACTTTGGTTATAGAAGAATCTATTCATGTTATTTTTAATGAAGTTTTTGAATTTAAGAAAAATAATTTTGATGATGATCTTGATTTTAATGATTTGAATTTGAAACGAAACCTCTCCTCTAAATAGCAACTTGGATGTATCTTCTTCCGAAACTTCCTTACCTAAGGAATGAAAGTATATAGATGTCCATCCTAAGGAGCTAATTATAGGAGGCATATCAAAAGGAGTTCAAACTCGTTATTCTTTTAAGAATTTTTGTGCCAACGTCGCTTTTCTTTCTAAAATTAAACTTAAGTGCATTGACGAAGCTTTGAAAGATGATTCCTGAGTTATTGCAATGCAAGAGGAATTGAACTAAATTGAGAGGAATGAGGTATGGAAGCTTGTTCCTAGACCTAGTAACTATTTAGTTATTAGTACTAAATGGGTCTTTAGAGACAAGCAAGATGAATTTAGTATCGTGGTTAGAAATAAGGCTAGATTAGTGGCTAAAGGTTTCAACCAAGAAGAATATATCAATTACTAAGAAACATTCATTCCTATGACAAGATTAGAAGCTATAAAGATGCTCCTTGCCTATGCTAGTAGTAATGATTTTAAGCTATTTCAAATGGATGTTAAAAATGCTTTCTTAAATGGTTTTATTTTTTAATAAGTTTATATTGAGTAACCTCTCAGATTTAAAAACTCTCTTTTTTCTAATCATATGTTTAAATTGACTAAGGCTCTCTATAGATTAAAATAAGCCCCAAGGGCTTAATATGAGAGACTTGGCTCTTTTCATATTCAAAATAATTTTTCTAAAGGCAAGGTCGATACTATATTTTTTATTAAAAATTTTAAAAATAATTTTCTTATTGTTTAAATTTATGTTGATGATATTATCTTTGGTTCTATAAATGAATTATTATGTGAATCATTTGCTAAGAGTATGAGCCAAGAGTTTGAAATGAGTTTAATGGGTGAACTAACATTCTTTTTAGGATTACAAATCAAACAACTTAGTGATGATATATTTCTTAGTCAAACCAAATATGCATTAGAATTGTTAAAATGATTCAATATGGATGGTTCAAAGGCCATCAATACTCCTATAAATACCTCCACTTAGTTAGACATGGACGAAAGTGGAGAAAGTTTTGATCAAAAAACATATAGGGGAATGATAGGTAGTTTACTTTACCTCATCACAACTAGACCGAATATCATGTTTAGTGTAGGACTATATACTAGATTTCTAGCTAATCCTAAGTTATCTCATATTAATGTCGTTAAAAGAATCCTTAGATATCTCAAAGGAACTCTTAACATAGGATTATGGTATCCAAAATCCAAAAACTTTGATTTAATAGCTTATGTGGATGAAGATTTTGTCGGATGTAGAATAGATAGAAAAAGTACATCTGGAACATATCAATTTTTAGGACATGCACTTGTTTCTTGGACTTTTAAGAAACAAAACTCGGTTGCACTATCTACGGCCGAAGTCGAATACATAGCCACAAGTGCATGTTGTGCACAAATTGTTTGGATGAAAAATATATTATAAGATTATGAAATTTATTTAAAGAATATTTTCATAAAATGTGATAACACAAGTACTATATGTTTAACTAAAAATCTCATTCAGCACTCTAGAACTAAACATATTGACAGTAGGGATCACTTTATACGAGATCATATCAATAACAATGATGTTACTCTATAATTTATTGATACAAAATACCAATTAGCAGATATCTTCACAAAACCTTTAAATAAAGAATAATTTGACTTCATTAGAAGGGAATTAGGCATGCTAAATTATCCTAATGCATGAGTTTGTTGTATGTCTTTTCCAAAATTTTTCAATCTTGTATCACCTTTTCGGTTTTTATGAACTTATTTTGATCCTTCACCTATCTTGGTATAATCTTTTTGATTTTGTAGACAGAGCTTTCTTTTTTATCTTCCTCCATCTCGAATTGATACTCTTTCCTCATCGATTGATAATTCACATTTAATGATATTTTGAATTAGAATCATACCCATTTAATGACTTTGTGAATTTGATTCTATCGATTTTATCCTCCCTCAATTTCTGTTGGCATAAATGAATGGCTTTCATGATTTACTTTTTACATTTTTATATCATGAAATTTGAAGTTTGATAAATTCTTGATAACTTAAACAAATTGATTTCATGACTCACGGAATTCTTCTTTTATACATATCTTTATGTTGTGAGCCCTTTATGAATTTTTGGATTTTTTTTAGTATGGATTCCATTCACTAAATAAGAATTCAAGTTCATGTATGAATTTTTAAGCATGGAAACATCATTTACATCATGACTCTTATCATGAGTTTTTGTACTTGAATGATTTCTTTTCTACCTCACAAATTTTTACTTGGTGGAAATACAGACATTAATGACTCTTGTATGAATTTTTAAGATATAAGCTCTTGATGAAAAGTAGAATTTTTTATGAATTTTTGCTTCGATGATCTATCTTTTCTACTTTACGAATTTATTTCTATGGCATGAGTTTTCAATAGAATGAACGAATTGCTTTTCATTATTCTTCAATGAATTCTTCTTGATGGATTTATCCTTCTCTTTTTGCCATCTTCACAAAAAGTTCTATCGTAACATTTGGCATCAATGGCCCATTTCCATTTTGTTGATGACAAAGGGAGAGAAATGTGGCAAATTGATGACAAGTATTATAAAATGCAATTTGTAAAATGTGTTGTATCATAAAAGCAAATTGATGACATGCTTCGTATCATAAAACAATTGTCATGCTTTGTATCGAAAAATGCTTGCTATCATTAAAAGTATATTGCAATGTATCGCAATTGTATGGAATGTATTGTATGCATCGCAAATAACATATGTATGCTTAAAATGTTAATTTTTCTATGATCATTATCATATCATGCTCATCTTTTCTACTTGAATTCGGATCATGCCTTGATATGATAATTTGGTTTCATTTGTGTATCATTGAATGATGTATCATCAATTGATATCATACCTTGGACTTGTGAACTATTATTTGATATCATTTGATTCTTACTAAATATAAAATTAAAGTTTGTATTGTTTGTTTAGATGATGATTGTCTATCATCATTCAACATTGGACTTGAAAATGGATGTTATGCCTTGACATCATTTTCAAATTGTGAAAAATATAAAGTATCATATTTTGGGATGAAAAATCATGCTTGTTGAGCAAGTCGATAAGTTCAAATGTATATAACTTATTGATTTGGGCTTGAATTCAAAGGGTTGAATTCAAGTATTTCTTTTCTCAAATATGGCATATAGATAGGGGGAGTTAAGGTTAACTCCGTCATCAATTGATTGTCATCATCAAAAAGGGGGTTGTTGAATCTCGAATTTGGATGATGAAGTCAATTGATAGATTATTTGATCTAATCTATATTATTGAGAAAAGTGTATAGGATTAACTATGATAGCAATAAAGATATAAAGCAAAGTGCGAGAGTCAAGTGTGATCGAATCGTTAGGAGTTCAAGAGTCCACTAGAAGTCCGAAGGTTCGTCGAAAGTGCTGTTGGAATTGGCCGAGAATGAATCAGGAGCTTGCCGAAGGGTTGTCATAAGTTCACTGGATGGTTCATCAGAAGTTCGCGGAGCTCACCGAGAAAGAACAAAGCTTGCTAAAGAAGACTCATCGGAACTCGCTAAGGTCATCGTCAAGTCTGGGAGCCTATTGAAAGTCCACCGAAAGATGTCTGAGGGTTCATCAGAAGTCTATCAGAAGTTCACCAGAAGCTCGTCGGAAGAAGTCTAGATGTGCCGGATTATGTAACTGCTTAGTATATGTCTTTAATTTCATAGTTAGCACGTAATTAGAGTTAAGATCGGGAAATGATCCCATTAACCTTGGTAGGGGCCAATTGGGCCCGAGATTGAACTGGATTGGGCCGGATTCAAGGCCCATCCAAAGTTGTTGGACCTTGTATGACGGTGGCACCACCAGACTGAGGTAGTGGAACTGCCCAGGGTATAGATTCCCAGGACCACTAGGTGGTGGTACCGCCCAGGTCAGTGGTGGTACCGCCAGGTAGTTATTAACTGCCAAGTAGTGCTACCGCACCTCCACAAAGCCCGAGACTCTATCAGGCGGTAGTACTACCAGACTAAACGGTGGTACCACCTAGTATATGTTAGGAAATCTAAGGGGGTGACATCTTCTGCGCAGCGAAAGAACATAAAATAAAAACCTTAGATTTCCACGAAAGATTCCATCGTCGTGCAAAGATCGGTGCATCAAAAACAAATCTGCCAAAACTACATGTGTAAAAGAAAGAACCTAGGGAGATCGTATATCCCTGAATCTCTACAGATCTGTAGGAGAGGATGAAGGAGGTCAAGCGTCCTCCTCTTTAGCGATATCCACATGGTAGGGATTGTGACGATGCTCCTCTCTTGGGTAGAGTAGAATAGAAGGTGGCTATTGAGAGAACCTTAGCATATGGGCCTTCAATTTCTCCCTATTTATAGAGGCCCCCTGTAAACCCTAATGGATCTTACCCTATTGGGTATTAGATCTCTCTCCAATTACCCAAGCCTCTTAGATTAATGGGTCTCTACCCAATAATCTCTTATTAGCTCTTATTGGATCTCATCTTAGGATCCAATAATTCAGGGGCTTATTGGATATTCAATAAGATAGGGGCTCTGGTGGATATCTCATATCCGAACCTCTACTTATTGCAACACCTACTATATGTGTGTGACCCCTCTAGGCCCAATATCGAGATAGTCATGAGTCATACTTGTCAGAACTCCTTTTGACTTAGTAAATTATTATTTCCATAATAATTCACCTAACTCATCGACTATGGACGTACTAGACCACTATGCCGCAGTCCCCAAATGATACAGGGGAATCCAATCCTTTGGACCTATCTGTCCTCAGTTACCATGTATCTATAGTCCCTCATCCATCTAATATCCCAGAGACCCTATACTAGGCATGGTGCTGTCAGGCCCAAATGATCTCTCCTCGAGTCTCGCTCTTATCAGATTCTCTCGGAGAACTCTTTCTCTCTCAATCCGAATAACCTTGGCCAAGGATTTGTTCAAGCAAGAATACATGAGATATTCCTCTTATGATACCGAGAGCGGATGATCCTCTATTGATACTCAATAGCCCTCGTAAGGTTGGCTATCACTCCCAATAACCGACTATACTAGATCTGGAACTTCCAAACCTATAAGTCCGGTATCAAAGAGTGGAGTACTCATACAGGACATCCTTGGTGTCTCAAGTCTAAGGACCAAATACACTATTGGTGTTGAATCTCGGATTTTGATGACGAAACTAATTGATTATGTTTTGTTTATCTAATTATGTTTTAAGTCACGTAGGTCTACTTGATTAGGATTAGATAGTTGACGCAGGAGGAATTAACGTTGTGCTGGAGGAACACGTCAGGATATTGGAAGTCATGCCGGAGGTCCAATCGATAATCTGCAGAAGGCTTTGGACGTCGGGCATCGGGCCAAGAATAGCAGGTTGCGCTAAGGATATCGAGGTTATGGAGGTCAACCGTCGATTGGGCAATGGACCACAAGAGAGAACGGTGTGTCAAAGAATCAGACGAAGCGCCGATAGGCCAATGATGTGCCGGATAACATAATGTCAATTCACATTGTAATTGTCTAGATCGAATTAGAATTTTGTCTTGTGTGTACAAGATTAACTATGATAATGATGAAGACGTAAAGCAAAGAAAAGTACCAGAGTCGAGTAGTTGAGAGTTTGAGAGTCCACGAAAGTCAGAAGGATCGTCGAAGGAGCTACCGGAACCAACCGAGAAAGAATCGAGACCTTGTTGAAGGTTTCAAAAGTTCACTGAAAAGATTGTCAGAGGTTCGCGGAGCTCACTAAAAAGGTTCAGAAGCTTGCCAAAGACTCATCGAACTCGCCATAAAGTCCAGGAGCCTGTTGGAAATCTACCAGAAGAAATCCGATGGTGCGTCGAAAGTCCGTCGAAAGTTCACCGAAAAGCTTGTCGGAAGAAAACTAGATATTATCGATTGTTAATTGATGCGGGAGCATCCGAGACTACTGATCAATCCTTAAGTCATGAGCTGATTCCTTCGGCAAAACAAACACTATCGGTACTTATTCATGCCAAAACTAACTTCGGTTACAACTTACAAACACTATCGGTACTTATTCATGCCAAAACTAACTTCGGTTACAACTTACTTCGTTGGGATAAGGAATGATGATACCAATATCAAAATTCGTTGTTGATTGATGCTATATCAAAGAGGAGTTATTCAGAATAAGTTCCAAAGTGATTTAATGCTCTTTGGAAGTGGATATTTGCTGGTTATTGTTGGTGAATGAATTTTGAAGACTGAAGAGTTAAGGCTCCTAGTCCCCATGTCATTTATCGCATTCCCTAGTTCCTAGACCTTTAATGCTTTTTTAGTCTTATTAGTCTTTAATGTTTGAGTAGTTCCCATGTTGTTTTCTGAGTCTAATATCTATATAATGAGACATATTCTCATTTGTAAGGGGGCTGGTAGAATGAATGAAAATTCCTCTTGTGAGTTGAATTTTATCTCGATTCTTTATCCAACATCGTTGGTGGTGAATCAAACAGTTCTTTATCCTTGGCCGGTGGAATTTCCTTAAAGCCTTGGTGGTGAACTGCAATTATCTCGGTCCTTTTTTCCTTGGCTGGTGGCTTGTGCCTCTAGGCTTAGGTGATAAACCTTCCATATCCTGGAGTTATTTACATCCCCACAAACACAGTGGCTCGTCCACTTCCTCCCAGAATCGCTCACTCCACAGAACTCATTTGTGGGAACTCAAAACACGAAAGGTGTAGATCTACGAGTCCTTGATCGGTGGCCTTTGGAATCGGGTCAATCCGACCTGTATTGAGGAAGTTACGCCCATTTTCCCGAAATTGCGCAGTCTTGAAATTTTCTGTTCGGAGTCACTCGCCCACGCACGCATCAAGTTGGTATCAGAGCTCAAGGTTGAACTTATCTTGAGTGATTCCTTTGTGTTGTTATCTTCTACTTACCATGGGTGACGAACAAGTTCCACGAGGCTTGACTTTGGAGCAAGCGCACGACCTAAGGCGAGATCGTGCTATAGAGAATCTCCAAAGGCAAATGGAGCGAGTTCTCAATCTCCTAGAGAACCCAAAGAGACAAGAGCAACCAGCAAGGCGTCCCAATGATCAGCGACACCATGACGAATCAGATTCGCATCACAATTCTAATGATGATTCTGATTCCGCTGGAGGCAACTCTAGTGCTTCTGAGCACCGAGTTCGGAGAAGAAGAAGAAGATACCATGAGAATGACCATGAGATTAAAGCAGATGCACCTGAGTTCGAGGGTAGTCTCAATCCTGACAACTTTGTTGATTGGCTCCTTGCCATTGAACGAGTTTTTGACTTCAAGTCATACTCGGATGAGAAGAGGTGCAAGGTCGCTGTTCTGAAACTCACTAAATATGCTTCTCTATGGTGAGAGAATTTAAAGCGTCAGCGAGCTAGAGAAGAAAAAAGTCGAATCAAGTCTTGGGATAAACTCAAGAAACTTATGAAGAAAAGGTTCTTGCCTGATACCTATAAGCAAGATCTATTTCTCAAGTTGAATTCCCTAAGACAACAAGGGATGAGTATTGAAGAATATATTCGTGAGTTCGAACAACTCATGATGAGATGCAAAGTTCCAGAAGTTCCCGAGCAAACCATCGCTCGATTCCTTGGTGGCATGAATCGAGAAATTGCTGATTTGGTTGAACTTCAGCCTTATTGGTCCTTCGAAGATGTTTGCAAGCTAGCAATGAAGGTTGAGAAACAACTAAAGAGTAGCAAGAGGTTTTCTTCCAGAACCTCCTCGAAGGGGACATCCTACTTTAGGGGTGCTTCCTCAAGCAAATATGAAGGTGTTTCGTCGAACGCTAAGGGTAAAGAGAAGTTGGTGGAACCCATCAAAGGAACTAGCAAGAAAGTTGATGGTGACACAAGGAAGTGTTTTAAGTGTCATGGCTATGGGCATTTGCAAGCTAATTGTCCAAATCGAGAGTTATGACTCTTCAAGAAATTGAGAAGATCGATTTGGAACTTCAAGAGGCCAACGATGAACATGACCAGAATGATTCTGAAGCTGAAGAATCCGAGAATATCGTTGAAAAAGTTGATGATGGTGAGTTGTTGGTGATACGGAGAGCATTACATGCTGAGATATCTCCCGAAGAGAATGAGCAAAGGGAGAACATCTTCCACACCCGTTGCACTATTAACGGGAAGGTGTGTATGATGATTATCGATGGAGGAAGCTGCACCAATGTCACCTCGACAACCATGATTGAAAAACTGAATCTACCAACATCAAAACATCCTCAACCTTACAAGCTTCAGTGGCTTAGCAAAGGAAGTGATGTGAAGGTAACCAAACGAGCCCCTATATCATTTTCCATTGGGAAGAACTATCAAGATGAAGTTCTATGCGATGTTATTCCCATGGATGCTTGTCACTTGTTATTAGGCAGACCTTGGCAATATGATAGAAAGGCTATACATGATGGGCATAAAAACACATACTCTTTTCACAAGGAACGAAAGTGCATTACTCTTGAATCTTTGAAACCGAGTGTGATACATCGAAATCAACCTGGGAAGGGAAACACTAGTAAGAAAAATCTCTTCTTGAGTGAAACACAGGTTAAGAGAGCCATTACCAAATAGAAAAATGTATTTGCTTTGCTTATGGTTGAGAAAAAGAGTGAGAAAGAGAGACCTATACATCCGAAAATACATTCCTTGTTAATAGACTTTGTAGATGTGTTCCCCGAAGAATTGCCATCTGGATTACCTCCAATAAGAGGTATTGAGCACCAAATTGACTTGCTGCCCATTGCCCCTCTACCAAACAAAGCAGCATATAGATGCAACCCGGAGGAAACAAAGGAGTTGCAAAGACAAGTCAATGAACTTATTGACAAGGGATATGTTCGAGAAAGTATAAGCCCATGTTCTGTTCCTACTCTACTCATACCAAAGAAGGATGGAACATTCAGAATGTGTGTCGATAGCCGAGCCATCAACAACATCACTATTAAGTACAGGTATCCTATACCTAGACTTGATGATATGCTTGATGAATTATATGGTTCTACTGTGTTTTCGAAGATAGATTTGCGAAGTGGCTATCACTAGATCCGAATGCAGAAAGGAGATGAGTGAAAAACAGCTTTCAAGACTAAGGGAGGTTTATATGAATGGTTGGTTATGTCATTCGGACTTTCTAATGCTCCAAGTACGTTCATGAGGCTTATGAACGAGGTTCTTCGTTCCTTCATTGGTCGATTTGTTGTTGTATACTTTGACGATATCCTTGTTTATAGTCAAAGCGAGGAGGAGCATATTTCTCATTTGAAACAGGTCTTTAAAGCCTTGAGAGAACAGAAGCTTTATGCCAAAATGGAGAAGTGTGAGTTCTTCTCTTCCAGCATTATATTCCTTGGATTTGTGGTTTCGAAAGATGGAATTTCCGTTGATCAATTGAAAGTGGATGCAATGAAAACCTGGCCGGTTCCGAAATCCATCACCGATGTAAGGAGTTTTCATGGCCTTGCTTCTTTCTATCATCGTTTTGTGAAGAACTTCAGTACAATCATGGCCCCTATCACCGAATGTATGAAGAAGGGTTCTTTTGAATGGACAAGAGCTACTCATGCCGCTTTTGAACTCATCAAACCCGAAGCTATGTGAGTCCCCATTCTTGCCCTTCCTAATTTTGATAGAGTATTTGAAGTTGAATGTGATGCAAGTGGAGTTGGCATTGGAGCTGTTCTTGTTCAAGAACAAAGGCCATTAGCATATTTCAGTGAAAAGTTAACCGATTCGAAGAAGAACTACTCAACTTATGATAAGGAGTTCTACGCCATTGTGAGAGCTCTTGATCATTGGAGTCACTATTTAAGGCCTAAACAGTTTGTACTTCATTCTGACCATGAGGCTTTGAAGTTTATTAGTGGCCAACGCAAGCTCAACTCAAGGTATGCCAAATGGGTAGAATTTCTTCAATCCTTTTCTTTCGTTTCGAAATATAAATCTGGCCATACTAATGTTGTTGCGGATGCTTTATCAAGAAGATACTCTATGCATGCTGTTCTTGATTCTAGAATTCTTGGTTTTCAATCCATGAAAGAACTATATTCTGAAGACCCGGAGTTCTCTACTATTATCGATAGTTGCAAACATGGAATTCAAGGTACATATTCTATCCAAAATGATTTTCTTTTCAAGGGAAATCGATTATGTGTGCCGAAGAATTTATTTAGAGAATTGTTGATCCGAGAAGCACATGGTGGAGGTCTGGCTGGTCACTTCGGCATGAACAAAACTCTTGAAATCCTTCAAGAGTACTTTTATTGGCCAAAGATGAGTGGAGACGTACATGCTATCATCTTGAGGTGTGCAACTTGTCAAAAAGCAAAGAGTCATTTCCACCAAGGGTCTGTATACTCCCTTCCAAAGTACCATTACAGACCTTGGGAAGATATGAGCATGGATTTTATTGTGGCTCTTCCAAGAACTCAGAGGGGAAAAGATGCCATTATGGTGGTTGTTGATCGGTTTTCTAAAATGGCCCATTTTATTCCATGCCACAAGACAGATGATGCATCTCATGTAGTTGATCTTTATTTCAAGGAGATCATTCACCTTCATGGAGTACCAAAGACCATTGTATCTGATCATGATTCTAAATTTTGAAGTTATTTCTGGAAGACCTTATGGAGAATGCTTGGAACCAGACTTCTATTCAGCATCACTTGTCATCCTCAAACCGATGGCCAAACGGAGGTAACCAATCGCACTCTCACTCGTTACTTGAGGAATGGTTAGTAAATCCCTAAAAGATTGGGATTTGAAGCTTACACATCTTTGAGTTAAACGCTTATAATCGATCATTGAGTTATACTACTTGGTCGATCACCCTTCGAAATGTGTATGGAATCAATCCGCTCACACCGATTGATTTAATTCCTATTCCATCTAATTCACAAGTGAACTTTGATGGCAAAGAGCGAGCTGAATCAATAAAAAACTCCATGAGTAGATTCAAGTAAGATCGAGAAGGCTAACGAGTCTTATAGGAAGAAAGCTAATAAACATCGGAGGAAGACTCATTTCCAACCAGGTGATCTTGTGTGGTTACATTTAAGGAAGGAAAGATTTCCTTCTCAGCGGAAGAATAAGCTTATGCCTAGAGCTAACGGTCCATTTGAAGTTCTCGAGAGAATTAGTGAAAATTCTTACAAGATTGATCTTCCTGGAGAATATGGAGTTTCAGCAACTTTTAATGTAGGTGATCTTTCTCCTTACTTGGACGATGATGACATGTCAGATTTGAGGACAAATCTCAAACAACCCGGGGAGAATGATGCGGGAGCATCCGAGACTACTGATCAATCCTTAAGTCATGAGCTGATTCCTTCGGCAAAACAAACACTATCGGTACTTATTCATGCCAAAACTAACTTCGGTTATAACTTACAAACACTATTGGTACTTATTCATGCCAAAACTAACTTCGGTTACAACTTACTTCGATGGGATAAGGAATGATGATACCAATATCAAAATTCGTTGCTGATTGATGCTATATCAAAGAGGAGTTATTCAGAATAAGTTCCAAAGTGATTTAATGCTCTTTGGAAGTGGATATTTGCTGGTTATTGTTGGTGAACGAATTTTGAAGACTGAAGAGTTAAGGCTCCTAGTCCCCATGTCATTTATCACATTCCCTAGTTCCTAGACCTTTAATGTTTTTTCAGTCTTGTTAGTCTTTAATGTTTGAGTAGTTCCCATGTTGTTTTCTGAGTCTAATATCTATATAATGAGACATATTCTCATTTGTAAGGGGGCTGGTAGAATGAATGAAAATTCCTCTTGTGAGTTGAATTTTATCTCGATTCTTTATCCAACATCGTTGGTGGTGAATCAAACAGTTCTTTATCCTTGGCCGGTGGAATTTCCTTAAATCCTTGGTGGTGAACTGCAATTATCTCGGTCCTTTTTTCCTTGGCTGGTGGCTTGTGCCTCTAGGCTTAGGTGATAAACCTTCCATATCCTGGAGTTATTTACATCCCCACAAACACAGTGGCTCGTCCACTTCCTCCCAGAATCGCTCACTCCACAGAACTCATTTGTGGGAACTCAAAACACGAAAGGTGTAGATCTACGAGTCCTTGATCGGTGGCCTTTGGAATCGGGTCAATCCGACCTGTATTGAGGAAGTTACGCCCATTTTCCCGAAATCGCACAGTCCTAAAATTTTCTATTCGGAGTCACTCGCCCATGCACGCATCAAGTTAATTTACTTAGAATTATGTTTTAATTCTATATTTAGCATGTAATTAGGGTAAAAATTAGGTAATAATCCTATTTAACCCTTGTAGGGGCCAATTGGATCTTATTTGGGCTGATTTGGGCCAAAGTCAGGGCTCATTCAGCCTTGTTGGAATAGTCTGACGATGGCACCGCCCAGGGACTGAAATCCTAGGTGTTCTAGGTGGTGGCACCATCCCAGGTCAATGGTGATACCACCGACTTTAATGCCTGGCAGGCGATGGTATTGCTAGATCATAGAGCCCGAGGACTCTGTCAGGCGGCAGTACCGCTAGTGTCAAGCGGTGGTATCACCGGTAGCCTGGAAAACCGAGAAGATTCAAATTTGGGCTCTAAATTTAAATCCTCTTGGAGCCTATAAAATCCCCTCCCATCCTTGGGATGTAGCACACAAGCACATACACTTTCTAAGCAACAAAACTCTATAGAAATCTCTCTAGAAATCCCTCCTTTATTTTTTACTTGAATTAGTGCAGTGCTTGTCAGGGTTACCTCCTAAGCCCGTCAAAAGGATAGTATTGTAAGGGAGCCAGTCCTCGCCCATTAGAAGGAGGACAATTAGTGGAAAAGCTGGTGGCCTCAAGTGAAGAGGAATCGGGAGTGGACGTAGGTCGTTTGACCGAACCACTATAAATCAATTTACGTTTATCTTATTGTCATTTATATTACTGCAAACCATCTTCACTTTGATGCTCTACTTCCTTGTCTCCTTATGAATCACTTCAAGTTTAAAGCATATTTCATTATGGATTTAATTGAAGCATAATTTTTATCATATGAAGTTTGCAAAAGTGTTTTAAAATCGTTGAATCTATCGTTCTTTACCATTGCACTAATTCACCCCCCCCTCCTTAGTGCTACTCTCGATCCCAACAATTGGGACTATAGAATCACTATCTGACGTGAGGTATGAATAACTATCCAGCATTCCATAAACGGATCAATTAGTGAACTCATTCTCTCTCATAAGCACCTGTATTGTATCCTTAGTGTCTTCACACGAGTAGCTATGAGACTAGCCACCTCCATCATATGGAGAGGTATACAAAGATACCGCTATCCGGTTATCTTGATGTCCTTTTCGAGTAACCTATGACCAGGATTATTTAGGGTCTGTGTTTAAAGGTGATTCAATCTCATTATCGTGATCTTATCACAATTCGATTCCAATTACACAGATCCAAGGACATCACAATATATGCAACACGCAAGATAAAGTGATAAAATGTCTAATAATAATAAGCAAAAAAAAAAGAATGCATATCAAGTCACAAGTGTCATCACTCATGTGATTGGCTTGCAGGGGCACACCGCCCACAGGCGGTCTCTCCACGGGCGGTGGTGCCCCTTGCGGGCGGCGTTACCCCTTGCAGGTGGGTGCCCCTATAGCGGCTTGCCCACGAGTGTCACCGCCGCTACAGCGGGACCGCCCCATGTGGGCAAGCACTGCCCCTATAGGAGGCTTGCCCACGAGGGGCATCACTTGCAACCTACAAGTGGCCTGCCTGCGGGTCCCCTTTGCCCACCACCACCGCTGCTGCGAGCAAGCCACTGGCGACAGCCAAGGCTACAAGCAACCTCGTGAATGCAGTAAGGGCAGCAACAGTTGCTGCCCTTTTTTTCTTTTGCATCAATGATTTTGGCGTCTAAAGCAAATTCAAAAATCAACACACGTAGTTAAAATCTGATCTTCGCACGAACAACCTAGCTCTGATACCACTGTTGGGAAATCCGAGGGGGCGACATCTCATGCGTAGCAGAAGAATAAAAAATAAAAACCTTGGATTTTTCATGAAAGATTCCATCATCGTGCGAAGATCGGTGCATCAAAAATAAATCCGCGAAAACTACATGTGTAAAAGAAAGAACCTAGGGAGATCGTATATCTCTGAATCCCTATAGATCTATAGGAAAGGATGAAGGAGGTCAAGCGTCCTCCTCTCTAGTGGTATTCACATGGTAGGGACTGCAACGATGCTCCTCTCTTGGGAAGAGGAGAATAGAAGGTGGCTATTGAGAGAACCCCTGCCTATGGGCCTTCAATTCCCTTCTATTTATAGAGGCCCCCTGTAAACCAAAATGGATCCTACCCTATTGGGTATTGGATCTCTATCCAATTATCCAAGCCTCTTAGATGAATGGATCGCTACCCAATAATCTCTTATTAGCTCTTATTGGATCTTATCTTAGAATCCAATAATTCAGGGGCTTATTGGATATCCAATAAGATAGGAGCTCCGACGGATATCTCATATCCGAACCTCTACTTGTTGCAACACCTACCATGTGTGTGACTCTCTAGGCTCAATATCGAGCTGGCGATGAGTCATACTTGTCAGAATGATAGGACCCTAGCAGGGTTAGGTCCTATTTAACCCTGTAGCAACTAATAAAAACCTTGTAAGAATGTAATAAACCCCACCTAGTCGCCTCTATCCTATAAAGAAAAGAAGCTAGGGTTTATATTTGGGTCTTTGGGCTTCTTAGCCGTCGCCCCCCCTTGTTACTAGGCCGGCCCACTAAAGTTGAGGGCAAATTGGGTAGTTCACTTAGGAAGCAGCCCCTAGGGCTAGGGTTTGGAGCTCTATATAAACTTGTAGCCTCCACCTCTTTGGAATAAGAAAGATCAATCTACAATTGCGGCCACCAGGCTACTTGGAGGGTGGAACCCTTATAGCGTTCCAAGGGCTGATCCCCCTCAAAGATCAATCTCTATAGAATTCATCTAGGGTTCTATCATCTGGTATCAGAGCAGCGATCTTGCTGCTTTTGCTGCCATCCCTGCCGCCCACCATTAGCCAAACAATTCCCACAATTGCTCTTGACATCGTCGTCTCCACCGTCATCTCTTGATGTAGATCAAATCAATCTACAGTCGCCACCTCTAATTGCATCAGAGATCTGGTATTTTTCTACCACCAATACCTTTTGCTGCTGTAATTTTTCATCTAAAATATCAAAAAGAAGTTTTTCTATCAATCCTTGCTGCGAATTCCTTGCGTCGCAAAAGTTACCATCTTTGCGAACGAAGGATTGTAGTAGAAAATTTCAGCCGTGTGTTGCTACCTTTAACCGATCTAATCGTTATCCTTTTTGAACGAATTTTTTTGTGCACCTCATAGATCATCTTGGCTCCCATCCGTGATTGATCTATTGTGGAATTCATCACAAAACCAAATTTGTGTGTTGCTGCAATCTCTCGTCACAAACTGTTGAAATTTTTTGATGAGAATTCTGCTATCGCAACTTGCACCGATTTCTTTACTGCTTTGCTATCAAAATTTCTTGATCCAATTTGTTATCCTTGTTGCTATCTAAAATAAGATTCTACCATCAAACCCCCTCCTCAAACCCCTAATTTTTCGCTGGAAATTTCGTTGAGAAACCGTTATTTCTTCGATGACAATTCTGCTCTTACAAGATAGCGCATATAGGCAGCAATTTCTACTGATTTTTGTCAAATCTTTGTTGCGAGCTACCACAGATCTAAAACCCTCTTCCCTAACCTTCATCCACTACCATCTCAGCCCAAAACTCCATCAAATCACAGCCCCAAACAGCACCTAAAACAGCCACAAAACAAGCCTAAACCACAGCCTATATTCACCAATCTACCAACCCTTTCAACCACCACTTCTCTCAACCAATACATGCCTTTAACTCGATAGCAAAAAAGAGATCTTAATATTACAGATTTGGAGACATATGCTATGGCATCCGAGGAGGCAATCGATGCTAAATTTGAAGCCTTCGAGACACGAATGGAGGAGAAGATTCGGACTCTCTTTGCCGAACTTAGTTTGGGTCGACCACCGAGCCCAAAGAAATCATATCAAGGGGAGAGCTCTAATCGAAGAGATGACCTCCAGGAGAGGGGAGGCTCTATGACCGATCCCCACTATCCACGCATGAGGGTGGACTTCCCTAGATGGGAAGAAGGAGACCCGATTGGTTGGATCTCGCGCGCGGAGCGATATTTTCGGTACCACAAAACCGCAGATGCATCTATGGTAGAAATTGCAGCTATACATCTTGAAGGAGATGCCATACAATGGTTTGATTGGTTTGAACATACTCATGGAGTTCTCTCATGGTGACAATTTAAAGAAGGACTACTGATCCGCTTCGGACCAACCGATTATGAGAACATCGACGGACAACTAGCAAAGATCCGACAAACCTCCACCATCCAGGAGTATCAAACCAGGTTTGAAAGGTTATCTAATCAAACTCGTGATTGGTCTAAAAAAAAATTATTGGGGACATTTATTAAGGGCTTGATGCCGGAGATCCGGGGAGAAGTTAAAGCACGACAACCGTACATGCTTATGGCAGCCATCTCTTTCGTATGACTTCAGGAGGAGCGAATGAACCACGAAGCCCGGAGGACTAGGGTCGTTCCCCAACCAGCAATATCGAATCCCTTAGCCCCCCCTACTATCAGTCGAGCTCCTGCACCAAAAAGTTTGACAAGAGAAGAGCTTCGAGACCAATCTGCCAAGGGGTTATGTTGGCATTGTGACGAGCCGTGGAGCCGCGAGCATCGCTGTAAAAAAGGGAGACTTCTTGTGATTGAACCAGTGGAAGAAGAGATCAGTGAACAGCTAGAAGAGAGTCTTGAACATAAGGATGAAGATGTGGAAGAAGAGCCACAATCAACCGACTTTATGGTACATGCGCTAGCCGGCTATTCAAATCCGCAAACGATGAAAGTTGGAGGCCTGCTCAAACAACAACCAATCACCATTCTCATCGATACAGGCAGTACTAATAATTTTCTAAATAGTAAGGTTGCTACTCGGATGGCACTCCATATCGAAGGTTGCAGCAAGTTCGACATAAAGGTCGCCGACGACCGAATCCTAAAATACGACCAAAGATGCCTACAGGTGAAACTATTACTACAAGGCTAAGAAATTGTTGCCGACTTCTTCCTCCTACCAATTGATGATTATGAGGCTGTGCTGGGCATAGAATGGCTGACGACACTAGGTGATGTCTCTTGAAACTTTTCCAAATTGATTATGAAATTCTATTACAAAAGTAAACAGGTCACCCTACGCGGGAAGTGCGGAAGCAACGTAACCACCGTTTCAACCCAACGAATGGAGAAAGTTTTACACAAAATAAATGGTGGCTTTATTATGCATCTCCAGCAGCAACCAGAGGGGGAGGAATGGAAGAAGGATCCAAAAACTAGCAACATCATCAAAAAATTGGAGGAGGATCCAAGCGCAATAGCTCACTATACTTGGGATTCGAGGAATCTACGCTATAAAGGTCATATTGTGACAATGCCTTCTTTTTCTTGAGTTGCTTCTTCTTGGCTTGGGGGCATTCATTTTTGAAGTGCCCCGGCTTCTTGCATTCATAACATATGACTTGGTCCTTTTTTGGTTCAAGTTTATTTTTGAATTCATTTTTAAATTTACCCTTCTTAATGAATTTTTTAAATTTTCTAGTTAAGAGTGCAATGTCCTCGTCAAAGTCCTCATCACTTGATGTTCCTTTCAAGTGGTCTTCTTGAGTTCTTAATACCATATCCTTCCTATTCTTTGGAAGGGGGTTCTCTAGCTCATCATGAGCATGGCATGTCATTTCATAGATCATTAAAGATCCTATGAGTTCTTCGATAGGAAAAGTTTTAAGGTCCTTGGCCTCTTGAATGGCCGTAACCTTTGGATCCCAACATTTTGGAAGGGATCTTAAAATTTTTGTTACTAATTCAAAATTAGAAAAATCTTTACCAAGTGCCTTGAGTCCATTGATGACATCCGTAAAGCGGGTGTACATGTCTCCAATGGACTCACTTGGTTTCATTCGAAAAAGCTCATAAGAATGCATAAGAATATTGATTTTGGACTCTTTCACTCAGGTAGTGCCTTCATGAGTGATCTCAAGAGTACGCCAAATATCAAAAGCCGATTCACAAATCGATACGTGATTAAATTCATTTTTGTCTAGTGCACAAAACAAGGCATTCATATCCTTTGTGTTTAACTCCCCTTGCATCAAAGTCATTCTGCACGAAATACACTCCGCACCTTTAGCAGGGCACTCCGGATTTCTAAGAGCCTACAAAAGAGTGAAGCAAAACTTTTATTGGAAAGGGATGAAAAAAATTATTTCTGAATATGTAGCACAATGTGATGTATGTCAACAGCAAAAAGGTGAAGCGATTAGCGAGTTCGGAAACTACAACCACTACCCATACCGACTCGGTGTGGTGACATCTCCATGGACTTCATCGAAGGGCTGCCACCTTCCAAAGGTAAAAGCACAATCCTTGTGGTGGTTGATCGACTTACGAAATATGCTCATTTTTGTGCTGTGCGAAATCCCTACACTACTGTTAGTATTGCTCAGATTTTCATAGAAAATATTGTTAAACTGCATGGGATGCCAAAGTCCATCGTAAGTGATTATAATAGGGTCTTCACTAGTAAATTTTGGACTGAGTTATTTCAGTTACAAGGCACCAAATTCAAGATGAGCACTGCATATCATCCACAAACTGACGGCTAAACAGAAGTGGTGAACAGATATTTAGAGACATACCTTCGATGTTTCGCTAGTGATCGACCAAAGGAGTGGACGAAATGGCTCCCCTAGGCCGAATGATGGTACAATACTACATATCATTCATCTACAAAATGTACCCCATATGAAGCATTATATGGTCGGCCGGCCCCTATGATTCCAAAATATGTAATTGGCTCGGCTAAGGTAGATCAGGTTGACCAAGATTTAATTGACAAGGACAAACTCCTATAGCTGCTAAAGGATAATCTCTCTACTGCTCAAGCTAGAATGAAGCAGCAAGCTGACACACGAAGAAGTGAAAGAGAATTATTAGTAGGAGACTGGGTTTATCTTCGCCTACAACCTTACAAGCAACTATCCATCAACACACAAGCCTCCATGAAGCTATCTCCATGTTTTTATGGGCCATATCAGATCATAGAGCGTATTGGAGCTGTGGCGTATAGACTTAAATTACCTGAAGATGCCAAAATTCACCCTGTCTTCCATGTGTCATGCTTGAAGCCCAAGTTGGGAGAACACGAGACACCCTAGATCCAACTGCCCAACACCACTGATGATGAAAATATTCAAGCCCAACCACAAGCCATCCTCGATCGCAGAGTCTTGATGCGTCGTCGACGTCCCTCTACTGAAGTACTAGTACATTGGACTAATTTACCACTCAAAGATACCACATGGAAATCATATGAGGAGCTGAAGTCCTGATTCCCTGAGTTTATGGAACCCCAGCCATGAGGACAAGGCTGATTTGAAGAGGGCGAGCTTGATAGGACCCTAGCAGGGTTAGGTCCTATTTAACCATGTAGCAGCTAATAAAAACCCTATGAGAATGTAATAAACCCCACCTAGCCGCCTCTATCATATAAAGAAGAGAGGCTAGGGTTTATATTTGGGTATTTGGGCTTCTTAGCCACCGCCCCCCCTTGTTACTGGGCCGGCCCACTAAAGTTGAGGGCAAATTGGGTAGTTCACTTAGGAAGCAGCCCCTAGGGCTAGGGTTTAGAGCTCTATATAAGCTTGTAGCCTCCACCTCTTTGGAATAAGAAAGATCAATCTACAATTGCGGCCACTAGGCTACTTGGAGGGTGGAACCCCTATAGCGTTCCAAGGGCTGATCCCCCTAAAAGATCAATCTCTATAGAATTCCTCTAGGGTTCTATCACAGAACTCCTTTTGACTTAGTGAATTATTATCTCCATAATAATTCACCTGACTTATTGATTGTGGACGTACTAAGCCACTACGTCGCAGTCCCCAAACGATATAGGGGAATCCAATCCTTTAGACCTATCTATCCTCAGTTACCATGTATCTATAGTCCCTCATCCATCTAATATCCCAGAGACCCTATATAAGGCATGGTGCTATTAGGCCCATACGGTCTCTCCTCGAGTCTCGCTCTTATCGGATTCTTTTGGAGAACTCTTTCTCTCTCAATCCGAATAACCTTGGCCAAGGATTTATTCGAGCAAGAATACATGGGATATTCCTCTCATGATACCGAGAGTGGATGATCCTCTATTGACACTCAATAGCTCTCGTAAGGTTGGCTACCACTCCCAATAACCGGCTATACTAGATCTGGAACTTCCAGCCCTATAAGTCTGGTATCAAAGAGTGGAGTACTCATACAGGACATCCTTGTTGTCTTAAGTCTAATGACTAAATACACTACTAGGACTATGGAATCATTGTTTGACGTGAGGTATCAATAATCATCTAGCATTCCGTAAGCAGATCAACCAGTAAACTCATTCTCCCTCATAAGCACCTGTACTCTATCCTTAGTGTCTCCACACGAGTAGCTATGAGACTAGCCACCTCCATCATATGGATAGGTATACAATACACCAGTCTATCCGGTTATCTCGATATCCCTTTCGAGTAACCTATGGTCAAGATTATTTAAGGTATGTGTTTAAAGGTGAATCGGTCTCATTTTCGTGATCTCATCACGATTTGATTCCCATTGCACAGATCCAAGAACATCACAATATATGTAACACGCAAGATAAAGTGATAAAATACCTAATAATAATAAGCAAAAAGAAAGAGTGCATATCAAGTCACAAGAGTCATCACTCATGTGATTGGCTTATGGGGCACATATGCTAGCAGTATTTGGGTCAACTAGTGGTGGTACCGCCAGCGCTCGAAAATCCAAGATGGGACCATTTTTTGCTCCAATTTTGAAGCCAATTGAGCCTTTAAATATCCCTCACTTCTCAGCTAGCTAAGTACATTGAGAAGTGATAAGAACTAAGTCAAAACTATAGTGAAGTAGCCTTGAAAAGTTTGAGTGTTTACCTCCCAAATTCCCAAGTGTAAAATTTCTGTAAAAAGGTATAAGCCACTTATAAAGTTCCGTAAAATGGGTGTTTGATCCTTCCCCTTCAAGAAGGATTGATATTGGAAGTCAATAACCTCATCGGAGGAGGTTTCGAAAGTAGACATAGGTCAATTGACCAAACCACTATAAAATCGCTGTGTTCTTATCTTGGTGCGTATTTACATTTACTGCATTTTAATTTTTACTTGGCTATAATCTTTCAATCTCCCCTTCTCTACTCTCTTTTGTATTCAATTGAATCATTCCCTTCACCAAAATCATTTTTGTTGGACAAAACTTCTCAACGCATGATGTTTTCTGGAATCAGTTTAAATCATCGATTTTTATCCACTGCACTAATTCACCCCCTCCCCCCTATTGGGAAATCCACAAGGGGAGCGATATCACATGCGTAGTGAAAGAATAGAAAACAAAACCCTAGATTTTTCGTAGAAAGTTTCCGTCATCATGCGAAGATTGGTGCGTCAAAAATAAATCCACAAAACTACACGTGTAAAAGAAGATACCTAGGGAGATCGTATATCCCTGAATTCCTGCAGATCTGTGGGAGAGGATGAAGGAGGTCAAGCGTCCTCCTCTCTAGCAATATCCACATGGCAGGGATTGCGACGATGCACCTCTCTCTCTAGGGAGAGGAGAATAGGAGGTGGCTACTAAAAAACACTCCCAGCCTATAGAGCTTTGGTTCCCTCCTATTTATAGAAGCCCCCTGAAAACCCTAATGGATCTTTTGCCCTATTGGGTATTGGATCTCCATCCAATTACCCAAGCCTCTTGGATTAGTGAGTTTCTACTCAATAATCTCTTATTAGCAATTATTGGATCTCATCTCATGATCCAATAATTCAAGGGCTTAATGGATATCGAATAAGATAGGGGGTTCAGCGGATATCTCATATCCGAGCCTCTACTCATCGCAACACCTACCATATGTGTGTGATCCTCTAGGCCCAATATCGAACTGGCCGTGAGTCATACTTGTTAGAACTCCTTCTAACTTAGTAAATTATTATCTCTATAATAATTCACCCAGCTCATCGACTGCGGACGTACCAGGCCACTATGCCATAGCCCCTAGATGATACAGGGGAATCCAATCCTTTGGACCTATTTGTCCTCACTTACCATGTATCTATAATCTCTCATCCATCTAATATCCCAAAGACCCTATACCGGGCATGGTGCTGTTAGGCCCATACGATCTCTCCTCGAGCCTTGCTCTTGTCGGATTCTCCCAGAGAACCCTTTCTCTCTCAATCCGAATAACCTTGGCCATGGATTTGTTCTAGCAAGAACACATGAGATATTCTTCTCATGATACCGAAAGCGGATGATCCTCTATTGACACTCAATAGCCCTCATAAGGTTGGCTACCACTCCTAATAACTGGTTGTACTAGATCTGGAACTTTCTAAACCTATAAGTCTGGTATCAAAGAGTAGAGTACTCATACAGAACATCCTTGGTGTCTCAAGTCTAAGGACTAGATACACTACTAGGAGTACGGAATCGCTGTCTGACGTGAGGTATCAATAACCATCCAACATTCCGTAGGCAGATCAATCAGTGAACTCATTCCCCAATGAGCACCTGCATTATACCCTTAGTGCCCCCACACGAGTAGTTATGAGACCAGCTACCTCCATCATATGGACGGGTATACAACACACTAGTCTATTCGGTTATCTCGATGTCCTTCTCGAGTAACCTATGACTAGGATAATTCAGGGTCTGTGTTTAAAGGTGAATCGGTCTCATTATCGTGATCTCATCATGACCCGATTCCCATTGCACAGATCCAAGGACATCACAATATATGCAACACGCAAGATAAAATGATAAAATGCCTAATAATAAGCAAAGAGAAAAAGTGCATATCAAGTCACAAGTGCCATCACTCATGTGATTGGCTTGTAGGGCATATATGACTAGCAATCTCCCACTTGACCTAAAGCCAATCACTAACATGTCTGATCCCCATCAGACCTCTGTGACGCTCAAAGATAATCTGAGTCAATGGCTTTGTCAATGGATCTGCAATATTATCTTCAGATGGAACTCTTTCCATTGCTACATCTCTTCGGGCCACGATCTCTCTAATAAGTTGGAACCTCCTCAGAACACTTTTGTTGAGACCCAGGTTCCCTTATTTGAGTAATCACCCTGTATTTGTCACAATATAAAGGAATCAACTCCTCGTTGCTCGGGATGACTCCTAGATCTGTGATGAACTTCTTTATCCAGACTCCCTCTTTTACTGCCTTTGTCGTAGCAATGTATTCCGCCTCTATAGTCGAGTCAGCAGTAGTGTCTTGCATGGAACTCTTCCAGAATACTACTCCTCCATTCAGGGTGAACACATACACTGAATTAGACTTGCTATCATCAACATCGGACTGGAAGCTCGAGTCCGAGTAGCCCTTAACCCTAAGGCTACTACCTCCATATACCAGTAAAAGATCCTTAGTCCTTCTCAAGTACTTAAGGATACTTTTTACTGCTTTCCAATGCTCCGAGCCTGGATCTGCCTGATATCTGCTAATGACACTCAAAGCAGGTGCTATATCAGGCCTGGTACATAGCATAGCATACATGATAGATCCTATCGCTGATGCATATGGTATCATATCCATGTGTGCCCTTTCTTTAGAAGTCGTTGGGGACATACTCCTAGAAAGTGATATTCCATGTCTCATTGGTTTGAGACCTCTCTTGAAATTTTTCATGCCAAACCTTTTGATAATGGTGTCTATGTACCTGGACTGGGACAAGCCAAGCATCCTCTTGGATCTATCTCTATAGATCCACATCCCCAATATGCAGGATGCTTCCCCTAAGTCCTTCATGGAGAAGTGCCTAGATAACTAAGTCTTTACTGTGGAGAGCATTCCTACATTATTCCCAATGATCAGGATGTCATCCACATATAATACCAAAAAGGTGATAGTGCTCTCACTTAATTTCCTGTACACACAAGGTTCATCTTCGTTCTTAACGAAGTCATAAGATCTGATCGTCTCATCAAATCTTATGTTCCAACTTCGGGAAGCTTGCTTAAATCTGTAAATGGACCTAAGCAACTTGCACACATTATTTGGGTTATCCCTGGACACGAATCCCTTAGACTGTATCATATACACCTCCTCATCGAGGTTACCATTGAGGAATGCATTATTGACGTCCATCTGTCAGATCTCATAATCATAGTGTGCTGCAATAGCCAATAGAATTCGAATGGATTTTAGCATGGCTACAGGTGAGAACGTTTCGTCATAGTCAACACCTTGCCTTTGACGATACCCCTTAACCACTAGCCTTACTTTATAGGTCTCTACCTTTCCATCTACTCTAATCTTCTTTTTGAAGATCCACTTGTAACCAATGGGTACAATACCCTCGGGTGCATCAACTAGGTTCCAAACCTTGTTGGAGTACATGGAATCCATTTTTGAATTCATGGCTTCTTGCTATTTCCTGAAGTCTATGCTAATAATAGCCTCCTCATAGGTCTGAGGATCAATGTCCTCAACATCCTCTCTTTTGATATGTTCCACATATCTCTCAAGAGGATGAGATACTTTATCGAACCTGCGTAAAGTTGGAACTTGTGTGTTAGGTATCTGAACAGATTCTGGAATGGTGCTTGAGCTAGGTTCTCCAACCTCACTCAACTCTATCATGCTCCCACTGTCTCCACCAAGAATATGTTCCTTCTCAAGGAACACTGTTCTCTTGGCTACAAAGACCTTTCGGTCCTCAGGGTGAAAGAAATAATACCCATAAGTTTCTTTGGGGTATCCCACAAACTTGCAATGTTCTATCCTAGATTCCAACTTGTGAAGGTTTTGTCTCTTAACGTGGGCAGGGCAGCCCCAAATCTTAACAACTTTAAGATCGGGCTTCTTCCCATTCCATATCTCATATGGAGTAGACATCACTGATTTAGTTGGAATTCAATTCAGAAGATAAGCTACGGCTCCTTGGGCATATCCCCAGAATGAGATAGGTAGGTCGGTGAAACACATCATGGAACGCACCATATCTAATAGTATACGATTCCTCATTTCTGATACACTATTAAGCTATGTGTATAAGGAGGTATCCATTGGGATAAGATCCTATAGTCTTTGAGGAACTGAGTGAACTCTGTACTCAAGTACTCACCTCCTCGATCTGATCGAAGGGTTTTAATACCCTTTCCTGTATGGTTCTCCACTTCTCATTTCCTCTTAGACTCACTTACACTCATGATGTGTGGAGCTATATCTAGCATAAATAAACCATTATGCATTATTTCTCTCGTGATGATCTCATCATCTAATATTATTGAACAACCATTGTTCTCAAAAACTAATTTATATTCATTAACTGTTAAACATGAAATGGAAATAATATTTTTGATAATAGAAGGAACATAATAGCATGCATCTATTGTAATAATAGCTCCACTAGGCAGATGTAAGGTGACCTTGCCAACAGCCACTGTAGCAACCTTTGCTCCATTGCCAATCTTAAAGTCCATCTCGCCTCTGTTCAATCTCGTAGGTCCTGCCAGAACCTACAACGAATTGCAAATATGATAAGCACTCCCGGTATCCAATACCCATGTGTTATCATAAGATTTTGACAAATGAAGATTGATCATGAATGTATCTGAAGCTTCTGCAAGCTTCTATTTCACCCTCTCCGCAAGGTACTCTTTGCAGTTCCTCTTCTAGTGCCCATCTTTGCCGCAGTAGAAGCACTGGCCTTTGTCCTTTATTGAGTCTTTCTTGGCAACCTTTGCCTTACCCATTTTGCCCTTGCCCTTGCCCTTCTTAAGGGTCTTCTCAGCCTTCCTTTTCTTTCTGGTCTCACCAGTGTAGAGAACCGGCTTCTCTTTATTGATGATGCTCTCTGCTTCTCTCAACATATTGAGGAGCTCTGAGAGGGTCACCTCAAGTTTGTTCATATTAAAATTCATTATGAACTGAGAAAAGGAATCTGATAGGGACTGAAGCATAAGATCCACACACAGGTTATCCACTAGGACCATTCCTAGACCTGTGAGTTTCTCGATCCACTCAATCACCTTAAGGACATGGTTCTGAACCGGTGTCCCCAAAGTCATCCTGGAACAAAAAAAAGACTATTTGATATCTCATATCGCCGAGTTCTTTCCTGTCCCTCAAACAGTTTACGAAGATGCAAGAGTATGGAATTAGCATCCATATTTTCATGTTGTCTCTGTAACTCAGTAGTCATAGAGGCCAACATATAACACTGAAAAAGAGTGGAATCATCTAAGTACTTCACATAACGAGCGATCTCATCCTCGCTAGCCCCTTCGTCGGGTGTAGGGATCACTGTATCAAGGACATACGCGATTTTCTCTACCATGCGAAGGATTCTCATATTGTAAAGCCAATCCATATAATTTGGACCAGGGAGGCGGTTGGCACCAAGTATGCCACGTAAAGGATTTGAAAATAATATTTTTCTAAAATAAAAGATATAGTAGAAATAAATAATATGCAGACTTTGTAGAAATTTAAACAATTAAGATAAGGACTTCTATCTTAATGTATTCCCACTAATTTTTTGTGAGACATACAACACCCTCCGGTATGTGAATCGGAGACCCCCAACGGATCTCTAGTGGGGATCAGGATCCAATCGACGTCTTAACGTAACCTCGAGGGACTCAACCAATCATGTTAAGCTCGTAAAGGTAGGCAACTCTTGCCAATCACAACTCCTTATGATTCCCGTCCTATTCGGCCTCCGAACCACCATGGCCACGAGGGACTCGACTAACCATGATGTTCAGTTAAGTCATCACTATCGTTACCAGATGAGTCTGATTCGGTGATATACTCTCGAGGGACTCAACCAAGCATATCATGTCCTCAGGTCACCAATGAAATCTCTATGTCATAGATAAGATGGCGAAACATGATATAGGTGAGTCTCAAGGGACTCGACCAACTCAACCTATACCGAGAATCAGTTCCTACCTATAACGATGGAAGGCCACGTGGGTCAATCTAATTGTCTCACGTTTACCGACTTAATATTATTAATAGAGGGTATTTTGGTTTGGTCTCCTAATATAATGTGTCACACACATACATATACGTATTTAATATATATATATATATATATATATATATATATATATATCTATATGTAAATATATATATATATATATATATCTAGTAGGTGTATAACTAATCACACATCACATGAGCAATCACACCAGATAATCATAGACCACATCCTAATGTGTTTAGGCCTAAGCCAGTAGGCCCAATCACTCACATCAAGATCTATGTGTGCTTCGGCGCATCACCATGCCCTGTGATCGTTCTTCTCGCTTTGTCGGTTCCGTCGACATCTCAACACATCTTTATGCGTCGGATCGTTTGTCTCGGCCTCGTAAGTCACGCTACCGCTATGCCTCCTCATGTAATTGCAACATAATTATAGGCACGTAGGCCCGATAATAAATGAGAAAATAATAGAGGCTCGTAAGCCCCAATAATAATAATCACATGTACACACATCACATCACAGGTCCATGATCATCTGTCCACATCATACATCACATATATATGTTATTTTATAGGACTACTAGATAAAAATAATAATAGTTAATTAAACTATTTAATTAACATATTTATTTTTCTGAAATCAAGGACATAAAGAGAATTTTTTAATTCCCGAGGGCATTACGTCATTCGGCCATAAGGGATAAAATTAGAATTTTAAAAATTTCTAGGGGTATTTTAGTCATTCTATCAAAAGGGATAGAAGCTGAAATTTCTAAAATTTCGAGCGGCAAAACTATCTTTTGCCCAAAAACCCTAGTACCTTTCCTTCTGTAGAGTTGCGGCCGTCGCCACACCACCGGCGGCGGCCACTATGGCCGGGCACGCTGCCCCTACTCGCGGGCGCAGCACCCGTAGGTGGTCTGTCCACGGGCAGCGCTACCCCTTATGGGTGTGCCCACATCTACGGGTAGATCGCCCGCAGGCAGCGCTGTCCCATGCGGGCTAGCCGGGTGCGGCGCTGCCCCTTGCGGGTTAGCCATGGGCGGGCGGCGCTGCCCCTTGCGGGTGCAGCACTTGCTGGCGCCCATGCCCATGCGGGCGCTTCTGCCCGTGGTCGCAACGCTCGCAGGCGGTGCTGATTCCTACGGGTAGGCCGTCGGCGCAGGCAACCTGCAGGTGCTGCCTGTTGGCGGTCCGCAGCCTACCGGTCGGCTGCCGCCTGCACGTAGGCCACCGACCACCGGCTGCTACCTGTGCAGGTAGCAAGGCTGCAAGCAGCCTTGCGATTGCTGCACGAGCGGGCAACAATAGTTGCTGCCCTTTCTCGCCCTTCGCACTAACGATTTTGGCGTCAAAAGCAGATCTAAAACAAAACACATGCAGTTTACGATCCAATCTTTGCATGAACAACCTGGCTCTGATACCACTATTGGGAAATCCACAAGGGGAGCGACATCACATGCGTAGTAGAAGAACAGAATACAAAACCCCAGATTTTCCGTAGAA
Organism: Musa beccarii; assembly: GCA_024322285.1. Lineage (NCBI taxonomy): Eukaryota > Viridiplantae > Streptophyta > Magnoliopsida > Zingiberales > Musaceae > Musa > Musa beccarii. Next base: position 36,223,403 of record CM044399.1, on the reverse strand, counting down.
AGTTTTCGTCATCGTGCGAAGATCGGTGCGTCAAAAATAAATCCGCAAAACTACACATGTAAAAGAAGATATCTAGGGAGATCGTATATCCCTGAATTCTTATAGATCTATGGGGGAGGATAAAGGAGGTCAAGTGTCCTCCTCTCTAGCGGTATCCACACTGCAGGGATTACGACGATGCACCTCTCTCTCTTGGGAGAGGAGAACAGGAGGTGGCTACCAAAAGAAACCCCCAGCCTATAGAGCTTTAGTTCCCTCCTATTTATAGAGGCCCCCTGAAAACCCTAATGGATCTTTTGCCCTATTGGGTATTAGATCTCCATCCAATTACCCAAGCCTCTTGGATTAATGGGTTTTTACCCAATAATCTTTTATTAGCAATTATTGGATCTCATCTCGAGATCCAATAATTCAGGGGCTTAATGGATATTGAATAAGATAGGGGGTTTAGCGGATATCTAATATCCGAACCTCTACTCGTCACAACGCCTACCATATGTGTGTGACCCTCTAGGCCCAATATCAAGCTGGCCATGAGTCATACTTGTAAGAACTCATTCTAACTTAGTGAATTATTATCTCTATAATAATTCAACCAACTCATCGACTACGGATGTACCAGGCCACTACGTCGCAGCCCCCAGATGATACAAGGGAATCCAATCCTTTGGACCTATCTATCCTCAGTTACCATGTATCTATAATCTCTCATCCATCTAATATATCAGAGACCCTATACTGGGTATTGTTGGGAAATCCGCGCAAGGGGGGGGCGACATCACATGTGCAGTGGAAGAACAGAAAACAAAACACCTTAGATTTTTCGTAGAAAGTTTCCGTCGTCGTGCGAAGATCGGTGCGTCAAAAGTAAATCCGTGAAAATTGCACATGTAAAAGAAGATACCTAGGGAGATCGTATATCCCTGAATTCCTGCAGATCTGTGGGAGAGGATGAAGGAAGTCAAGTGTCCTCCTCTCTAGCGGTATCCACACAGTAGGGATTACGACGATGCTCCTCTCTCTCTTGGGGGAGGAGAATAGGAGGTGGCTACCAAAAGAAACCCTCAGCCTATAGAGCTTTGGTCCCCTCCTATTTATAAAGGCCCCCCTGAAAAATCATAATGGATCTTTTGCCCTATTGGGTATTGGATCTCCATCCAATTACCCAAGCCTCTTAGATTAGTGGGCCTCTACCCAATAATCTCTTATTAGCAATTATTGGATCTCATCTCAGGATCCAATAATTCAGGGGCTTAATGGGTATCCAATAAGATATGGGGTTCAGCGGATATCTCATATCCGAACCTCTACTCGTCGTAACACCTACCATATGTGTGTAACCCTCTAGGCCCAATATCGAGCTGGCCGTGAGTTATACTTGTCAGAACTCCTTCTGACATAGTGAATTATTATCTCTATAATAATTCACCCAACTCATCGATCGCGGTCATACCAGGCCACTACGCCGCGGCCCCCAGACGATATAGGGGAATCCAATCCTTTGGACCTATTTGTCCTCACTTACTATGTATCTATAGTCTCTCATCCATCTAATATCCCAAAGACCCTATACCGGGCATGATGCTGTCAGGCCCAACGGTCTCTCCTCGAGTCTTGGTCTTATCGGATTCTCCCGGAGAACTCTTTCTCTCTCAATCCGAATGACCTTGGCCAAGGATTTGTTCGAGCAAGAATACATGGGATATTCCTCTCATGATACCAAGTGCAGATGATCCTCTATTGATACTCAATAGCCCTCGTAAGGTTGGCTACCACTCCCAATGACCGGCTGTACTAGATATGGAGCTTTCCAAACCTAAAAGTCCAGTATCAAAGAGTGGAGTACTCATACAGGACATCCTTGGTGTCTCAAGTCTAAGGACCAGATACACTACTAGGACTACGAGAATCATTTATCGACATGAGGTATCAATAACCATCCAGCATTCCGTAGGTGGATCAATCAGTAAACTCATTCTCCAATGAGCATCTGCACTGTACCCTTAGTGTCCCCACACGAGTAGCTATGAGACCAGCTACCTCCATCATATAAACGGGTATACAGCACACCAGTCTATCCGGTTATCTCGATGTCCTTCTCGAGTAACCTATGTCAGGATAATTTAGGGTCTGTGTTTAAAGATGAATTGGTCTCACTATCGTAATCTCATCACGATCCAATTCTCATTGCATAGATCCAAGGACATCACAATGTACATATAGATAATGTGAGATAACGCCAATAATTATAAGCAAAGAGATTGACGCAGCGTGTTACAGGTGCTATCACTCATGTGATTGGCTTATAGGGCACCTATAACTAGCAATCTCCTACTTGACCTAAAGCGAATCAACAACATGTCTGATCCCCATCAGACCTCTATGATGCTTAAAGACAATTTGAGTCAATGGCTTTGTTAGTGGATCTGCAATGTTATCTTCGGATGGAACTCTTTCCATTACTACATCTCTTCGGGCCACGATCTCTCTAATAAGTTAGAACCTCTTCAGAACACTTCTGATGAGACCCGGGTTCCCTTATTTGAGTAATCGTCATATATTTGTCAAAATATAAAGGAATCAGCTCCTCGCTGCTTGGGATGACTCCTAGATCTATGATGAACTTCTTCATCCAGACTCCCTCCTTTGCTGCCTCTACCACAGTAATGTATTCCACCTCTATGGTCGAGTCAATAGTAGTATCTGAAAGGATCAAAAGGCACTAAGAGGGGGGGGTGAATTAGTGCAGCGGATTAAAACTCGTATTCTTGAAACCGATTTCTCAAAGAAACAAAAGTTCGTGGAAGAATTCGATTCGACGAAAGAGAACTTGAAAGTAATTGCTAAGAACTTGTAGCCAAGAAATGAAGTGATTTCAGAAATGTAAACACTCACACATTTGAGGAGACAATGATGTATAGTGGTTCGGTCAAATGACCTACATCCACTCTTGAAGCCTTTGCAATGAGGCTCCACTCTTCCACTAGCAAGTCCTTTGAAGGGAAGGATCAAACACCCCTTTTTACAACCCTTTACAAGATGTTCACACTTGTACAAGATCTCTCAAGAAGAAGAAAGGTGAACACTTAGCAAAGAATACAACACTTTTCAAAGACTCTTCAAAAGCTCAAGACTCAAACTTTTTGCTCAAAAGGGTAACCCTTTCAGCTGAGAAAGGGGGGGTATTTATAGATCCAAAAGTGGATTTAAAATTGGGCTCCAAATTCCAAGTGAATTTGGAGTCCCAGATTCTGTGGTCAAAGCGGTGCCACCGCTTTGTCGGCGGTGCCACACTGCATGTCGATCTTTGGTCGACGTCTGAAGCGTGCCACCGCTTGCAAAGCGGTGCTACTCGCTCGATCCGTGGCGAAGCGGTGCCACCGCTCACCAGCGTTCCACCGCCGTCGATGAATGGGGCGGTACTACGCCCAGACAAAGCGATTCCACCGCTTTGTGTGTGTGTCTTGGGCGGTGCTACGCTCTCCAGTCTGGCGGTTCCACCGCCCAGTAAGGCAGTTCCACCGCCCCAGCTTAAGCGGTTCCACCTCTTGCCCCTATTCGGACAGAGCCGAATGGGGCTGTTTGTCCTCAACTTGACACAAAGAGTAGTGCCTGGTTGGCTCCTCTGAATTTTGGGCAGGATTTATTTCTTAAATCCTTGCTCTACTCATGTGCAAATTCTACGAACATAACTTAACGTGATTTGATCGGACACCCTTCAAGTCGACTTCCGGCGTGAGTACTACGGCGAGATTCGAGGCGAGCCTCGATGCTTCCCTCGGATTCTTTGCGGTGGTCTCCCAAGATACTCCAAGCAAGCCCAACTAGTCTTGGTGGTTTCGAATTTTCCGGAAGTTCCGCGAACCTTCGACGATCTTTGAAATGGACTTTCAAAACTTCGACAAGTCCCTCGAGTTGATCTTGGATGGTTCCTAAACAACTCTTCCGAAAATCTCTCGGACTTAGATGAACCACCGACGGACTTGGCCTTGATAAATCACGTTATGTTTTCCATCGTAGTAATTCCTGCACACTCATCTCAACAAAGAGATTAATACAAATATTTCACCACTTGATTTCATCATCAAAATCCGAGATTTAACAATCTCCCCTTTTTGATGATGACAATCAATGGTGATGGAGTTATTCTTAACTCCCCTATGTATATGCCATAAAGAAAAATCGCTTGAATTCAATTTTGAATTCAACATAATTAATTTTAATTTCAAGATTTCAAACTAGACATCAAGGATATCAATGAAGTATACATATAAAAAGAAAGCATGATATCAAGAACCCAACTAAGTTTAATTTGGACAGCGCATATCATATAGCAATACACATTTCATTTCTCCCCTTTGTCATCAATCAAAAAGGAGCGAGGGAATTATAACAACAAGGAGGGTCGGAAAACATCATAGATATGGAAAAGGAAATCGAAAACCGAAAACCATTCCACATGGCGAAAAGATATATCATGAAGTTAAGACAATATAGATGTCACGATGTAAGGAATACAACATACATGTCAACATACAACATAAGTTTGCATCGTTCAAAAAAAAGAAAACACAGACAAGCTACTCTTCGGAGGAATGCCAAGATGCCTATACATGTGATCGATCTTTAAGTTCATCTTCCGCATCTCCTTCAAAATTTCAATTTGCTGTAGTTTTACTTCATTTAACTCTCTCATGATCGGGTCAAGAGTAGATGAAGCGAGAAAATGTCACGATGATGTAGCTGCAACAAAGGATCGGGAGGAGGAGATTCATTTCCCCTAAGGACTGGTGTTTCGGGATGGTCTACGCCGGGGAGGTATATCACATCTCTAGGCTGCCTAACTCCTATTCCATGCTCGATAGTACATCTAAGTCGTCTCATTAGTTTAACATTAATAACATTAAATTTTTCGATTTGTATTGCTTCTTCATCGGTGAAATGCACGGATGTTATGGGCATCAATAGTCTAGTTATTAAACCTCCATATGGTAACATTGATCCTTTAGAAAGGACCTCTATCATGTCTTTGCTGATTAGGTAACCAAAGCGAAATTGTTGTCTAGTCATAATCCAATATAAGGTACCTAATTCGATGGCCCATCTCATCATGATGAAGCTGCTTAGGAATAATAATGTTTATCATATGTGATGCAAAATTTTAGAGTTAAAAGGTAATAGATGTTCACAACTCTTGGGAATTATTCCTAAATTTGGGTTTGCAAACAGTTTCTAAAGCTTACGAGTGAGTGGCACCAAGCGTGTCCATATCCCATTTTCCCGAAAATAACATCCTAGCTCTTTTTCAACAATTCCAATTAATGAGCATATAGTATTATCACATATTTGAATCTCATTACCTAGAAGATAAGTTGACAAGCCATCATCGATCCACGATTAAATTAGCATAGAACAACTTAACTAAACGTGGATAAATAGGTTCAATAATTTGCAGAATAGGTAAAGCCTCTAAGTCTGCAAACCACATTAAAGGTTCTAAGTTTCCTAATTGATTCAAATCAACATACTTTCCTTTGTGAATGGGTCTTGAACCAAATTCGAGAAAATCTAAGGGAGGCTTCTTGTGATTTAAACAAGGATTGGTCAAATGAATCTACCTCCATCCTTTTCCTTTGTCTCTTGATGTTCTTCTAGGAGCCATTTCTATGAATAATCGAAAATTAATTGAAGAAAGGAATGAAACTTCACAAGAAAATGAAAGAGAAAGAATTCTGTTTTACCTTAGATTGGTTCTTTGAGATGTAGGAAGAATGAATCACGATGGAGTCTCCTCCTTAGGCTTCTAGATAGGAAGAAATCACACCAATTTGAAGTTTAGAGGAGTTTAGAAGAGTGAGGAGGCGGTATGCAGATTAGGGGCGGTTCTACTGCCGGCCCTAATACCTTTATAGGAGGGTGTTCGGGCGGTTCCACCGCCCGTGACAGTTCCATCGCTTCAAAGTGAAGTTCCACTTTGTGGTGATTACCCAGACGGTTCCACCGCCATTGCATCATGCAGCGATGCTACTGCCGTAGCACAAAACCACTTCGGTTTTAATGTTTTTTTTTTTTTTTTTTTTTTTTTTTTAACCTCTCCTTTTTTTTTAAAAAAAAATCTCAGAGATGGGATGAAGTCAAAAGAAATAAATCCATGGACAATCCGAATCAAATTGATAAATCATAGTTTAAACATAATTTCAAGAAAAGACATCAAAAAAAAATTACTTACTTGGGCAGTTTAGCATGCCTAATTCCCTTCTAATAAAATCAAATTGTTCCTCATTTAAAGGTTTACGTAAAAATGTCCGCTAATTGATGATTTGTATCAACAAAATCAAGAGTGACATTTCTACTACTTACATGATCACGTATAAAGTGATGCACGATGTCAATGTGCTTAGTGCGAGAGTGTTGTATTGCATTTTTAGTTAGACAAATTGCACTCGTGTTATCACACTTTATAGGAATATTTTTAAGTAGATTCCATAGTCCTCTAGTGTATTTTTCATCCAGATAACTTGTGCACACATGCACTAGCAGCTATATATTCAAACCTGCTGTAGATAGTGCTCAATTTTGTTTCTTGGAAGTCCAAGAAACAAGTGCATGTCTAGAAATTGGCATGTTCGGATGTGCTTTTTCTATCTAGTTTACATCCACCAAAATCCATCATCTGCATAAGCTTTCAAACTAAAGTTTTCAGATTTTGGATACCATAATCCAAGATTAGGGTCCCTTTAAGATATCTAAGAATCCTCTTGACCGCTTTCAAGTGAGATAGCTTAGGATTAGCTTGGAATCTTGCACATAGCCCTACACTTGAACATGATATCAGTGCAGTTTGCGTGAGATAAAGCAGAAGCTACCTATCATGCCCCTATAAGTTTTTGATCAAAGCTTTCTCCATTTTCATCCATATCTAATTTAGTGGAGGTGCTCATAGGAGTGCTAATTTCCTTTGATCCATCCATATTGAATCGTTTTAATAATTCCAATGTGTATTTTGATTGATTTAGAAATATACCATTACTTAGTTGCTTGATTTGAAGTCCTAAAAAGAAATTTAGTTCTCCCATTAGGCTCATCTCAAATTCATCACTCATATCTTTAGCAAATAAATCACATAGTGATTTATTACAAGATCCGAAAATGATATCATCAACATAAATTTGAACAATAAGAAAATTGTTTTCAAAATGTTTAATAAACAATGTAGTATCAACCTTGCCTTTAGTGAAATTATTTGAAATCAAGAAAGAACTAAGCCTCTCATACCAAGCCCTAGGGGCTTGTTTAAGACCATATAAGGCCTTAGTTAGCTTAAATACATGGTTAGGAAATAGAGAGTTTTGAATCCGGGTGGTTGTTCAACATAAACTTCTTCGGAAATAAAACCATTTAAAACGCACTTTTGACATCCATTTGAAATAATTTAAAATCTTTACTACTAGCATAGGCAAGGAGCATCCTAATGGCTTCCAATCTTGCCACCGGGCGAAGGTTTCTTCATAATCGATACCTTCTTCTTGGTTGAAACCTTTGGCCACTAGTCTAGCCTTGTTTCTAACCACGATACGCATTCATCTTGCTTGTTTCTAAAGACCCACTTAGTACCAATAACTAAGTGGTCATTAGGAATCTAGGAACAAGCTTCCATACCTCATTCCTCTCAAATTGATTCAATTCTTCTTGCATTGCGATAACCCAAGAATCATCTTTTAGGGCCTCAACGATGCATTTTGGTTCAACTTGAGAAAGAAAGGCAGCATGGGCACAAAAATTTTTGAAAGAAGAGCGAGTTTGAACCCCTTTCGATGCATCTCCTATAATTAACTCCTTGGGATGAGCATCTACATACTTCCATTCCTTTGGTAAGGAAGGTTGGGAAGAAGATGCATCCAAGATGTTATTTTGAGGAGAGGGTTCATTCAAATTCAAATCATCAAGACCAAAATCATCATCAAAATCTTTTTTCTTAAATTCGAAACTTCATTAAAAACCACATGAATAGATTCTTCTATAAGTAAGGTTCTCTTGTTGAAAACACGAAAAGCCTTAGAAGCGGAAGAATAACCAAGAAATATGCCTTCATTGGATTTTGCATCGAATTTTCCTAAGGCATCCTTTTCATTCAAAATAAAGCATTTGCAACCAAAAACTTTAAAGTAAGAAACATTGGGTTTTTTATCATTCCATAATTCATATGGAGTTTTGGATAGGGATGGTCTCACTAGAACTCTATTCATCACATAGCAAGCCGTATTCACGGCTTCGGCCAAAAATATTTTGGTAAATTATATTCATTTAACATGGTTCTAGCCATTTCTTGCAAACTTCTATTTCTCCTTTCTACTACTCCATTTTGTTGTGGATTTCTTGGAGTAGAGAAGTTATGATTGTATCCGTTTGTTTCACATAAATTTTGGAAGTCATGATTTTGAAATTCACCTCCATGATCACTTCATTATTGTATTGATGAGATCATAAAGCCTTTTCATTTTGAGTGAGTTTACAAAATTTAGAGAAACATTTGAAGCAATCACTTTTATGAGCCAAAAAATAGGTCCAAGTGTATCTACTATAGTCATCCACAATTACAAAAGCATATTTGCTACCACCTAGGCTTGTTATGTCAATTGGTCCAAATAAGTCCAAGTGGATCAATTGCAATGGTCTAGTGGTGCTAATGTGATTTTTTGATTTGAAACTAGTCTTTATTTGTTTTCCTAGTTGACATGCATCACATACCTTATCCTTAACAAATTTCGTGTTTGGGATACCTCTTACTAAATCTCTAGATGAAATCTTAGAGATTAGTTTCATCTTGCATGGCCTAGCCTCCTATGCCAAAGCCAAGCGTCATCATTCAAAACCGAAAAACACATTTCATTACTTAATTTATCAATATTTATTGTGTAGACATTGTTTTGTTTTAAAGCAATCATGGATATGTTGTTGTTGGGTTTTTCAATAATGCAAACATTGGATTCAAATTTAACAACATAACCTTTATCACATAGTTGACTAATACTTAAAAGATTATGTTTTAAACCATCAACTAGTAACACATCATCAATTGAAAAACTTGATTTGTTACCTATGGTTCCCTTGCCAATGATTTTACCCTTGTTGTTGTCTCCGAAAGTGACATATCCTTCTTCTTTGCTAGAGAGCATAGAGAAATGAGATGGATCTCGGTCATGTGCCTTGAGCATCCACTATCAAGATACCATTTCTTGCTCCTAGCTTGTGAGTTTGTCTACAAAAGAGGATTGTTTTTAGGTACCCATTTGATTTTGGGTTCCTTACAAATTGATCTACTTATTTTGTAATTTATCATTGAATTGTTTATGGTTCCTTTAGGAACCCATATCAACTTTTGTGGACTAATTTTCTTGAATGGACATTTGTAGGTAACATGTCCCATTTTGCAACAAAAATTACATTTCAAATGGGGTGATACATGCAATGTAGACCCTTTAACAAAGGTGGTGGGATTTTGGTGAGAACCTCTCACAAATCCGATACCACTTCTATTTCCGACATGACCTTTGTTAGCAAGAATCATGTCTAAGCCCTTGCTACCGACCTTAAACTTGTTTAGGGTCTCTTTGAGTAACAAGTTCTCCTTTTGTTGCATCTAAGTCTTCACACTTAGAGCATGGGGGTAGAGAAGGGTTTTGAAGACTATTGAATTTACTTTGTAATAAAGCATGCTCTTTCTTAAGTAAATTGAACTTCTTACTAATAGTTCTACATTCATCAAACAACTCATGAAAAGCCATAGAAAGTTCATCGAAAGATAACTCTTCATTAAGTAACTCACTAACCTCTTCTCCAAATGCCATTAGAGCGAAATTTGCCTCCTCTTTGTTGCTAGCCTCTTCAATCTCGGAGTCACTTGAATCATCCCATGTGGCCTTCAAGGCTTTTTTTTCTTCTTGAATTGCTTCTTCTTGGCTTGAGGGCATTTATTCTTGAAGTGTCCCGGCTTCTTGCATTCGTAGCAAATGACTTGGTCCTTTTTGTGTTCAAATTTGCTTTTGTGTCATTTTGAACTTGTTCTTTCTTATGAATTTCTTAAACTTTCGAGTTAGAAGTGCAATGTCATTGTCACTATCCTCATCACTTGATGTTCCTTTCAAGTGGTCTTCTTGTGTTCTAAGTGCCATATCCTTCTGTTCTTTGGAAGGGGGTTCTCAAGCTCTTCATGAGCATGGCACGTCATCTCGTAAGTCATTAGAGATCCAATAAGTTCTTCAATGGGAAATACTTTAAGATCCTTGGCCTCTTGAATGGCGTGACCTTTGGATCCCAACACTTTGGAAGGATCTTAAAATCTTAGTTACCAATTCAAAATTCGAAAACCTTTACCAAGAGCTTTAAGTCCATTGATGACATCCGTAAAGCGGGTGTACATGTCTCCAATGGACTCATTTGGTTTCATCCGAAAAAGTTCGTAGGAATGCACAAGAATGTTGATTTTGGACTCCTTCACTCGGCTAGTGCCTTCATGAGTGATTTCAAGAGTGCGCCAAATATCAAAAGCCGATTCACAAATGGAAACCCGATTAAACTCATTCTTATCAAGTGCACAAAATAAGGCATTCATAGCCTTTGCATTGAGAGCGAAAATCTTCTTCTCCGACTCATTCCATTCACTCATCGGAAGAGAAGATTTTGCGAAACCATTTTCGACAATATTCCAAAGTTCGAAGTCCATGGAGATAAGAAAAATTCTCATCTGAGTCTTCCAATACGTATAATCCGACCCATTGAACATAGGTGGGCGAGTAATGGAGAGACCCTCTTGCATACCGGAGTAGGCCATCTCTCTTGGGTTTTAAACCAATATGAGAGCAAACCTTGCTCGATACCAATTGAAAGGATCAAAAGGCACTAAGAGGGGGTGAATTAGTGCAGCGGATTAAAACTCGTATTCTTGAAACCGATTTCTCAAAGAAACAAAAGTTCGTGGAAGAATTGATTCGACGAAAGAGAACTTGAAAGTAATTGCTAAGAACTTGCAGCCAAGAAATGAAGTGATTTCAGAAATGTAAACACTCACACATTTGAGGAGACAATGATGTATAGTGGTTCGGTCAAATGACCTACATCCACTCTTGAAGCCTTTGCAATGAGGCTCCACTCTTCCACTAGCAAGTCCTTTGAAGGGAAGGATCAAACACCCCTTTTACAACCCTTTACAAGATGTTCACACTTGTACAAGATCTCTCAAGAAGAAGAAAGGTGAACACTTAGCAAAGAATACAACACTTTTCAAAGACTCTTCAAAAGCTCAAGACTCAAACTTTTTGCTCAAAGGGTAACCCTTTCAGTGAGAAAGGGGGTATTTATAGATCCAAAAGTGGATTTAAAATTGGGCTCCAAATTCCAAGTGAATTTGGAGTCCCAGATTCTGATTGTGGTCAAAGCGGTGCCACCGCTTTGTCGAAGCGGTGCCACACCTGTGTCGATCTTTGGCCGACGTCTGAAGCGGTGCCACCGCTTGAGCGGCGATGCTACCGCTCGATCCGGTGGATGAGGCGGTGCCACCGCTCGGCCGGCGGTTCCACCGCCGTCGATGAATGCTGGCGGCGGTACTACGCTTCAGACAAAGCGTTCCACCGCTTTGTGTGTGTGTGTCTTGGCGGTGCTACCGCTCAGTGGCGGTTCCACCGAGCGGCGGTTCCACCGCCCCAGGCTTAGGGTTCCACCTCTTGCCCCTATTCGACAGAGTGAATGGGGCTGTTTGATCCTCAACTTGACACGATGTGGCCTGGTTGGCTCCTCTTGAATTTTGGGCAGGATTTATTTCTTAAATCCTTGCTCTACTCATGTGCAAATTCTACGAACATAACTTAACGTGATTTGATCGGACACCCTTCAAGTCGACTTCCGGCGAGTACTACGGCGAGATTCAGGCAGGCCTCCGATGCTTCCCTCGGATTGCTGCCAGTGGTCTCCCAGCATACTCCGGCAAGCCCAACTAGTCTTCGATGGTTTCGAATTTTCCGGAAGTTCCGCGAACCTTCGACGATCTTTGAAATGGACTTTGAAAACTTCGACAAGTCCCCTCGAGTTGATCTTGGATGGTTCCTAGAACTCTTCCGAAAATCTCTCGGACTTAGATGAACCACCGACGGACTTGGCCTTGATAAATCACGTTATGTTTTCCATCGTAGTAATTCCTGCACACTCATCTCAACAAAGAGATTAATACAAATATTTCACCACTTGATTTCATCATCAAAATCCGAGATTTAACAGTATCTTACTTGGAACTCTTCCAGCATACTACTCCTCCATTTAGGGTGAACACATACCATGAATTAGACTTATTATCATCGACATCGGACTGGAATCTCGAGTCTGTGTAGCCCTCAACCCTGAGGCTACTACCTCCATATATCAGTAAAAGATCCTTAGTCCTTCTCAAGTACTCAAGGATATATTTTACTGCTTTCTAGTACTCCAAGCATAGATTTGCCTGATATCTACTCGTGACACTCAGAGCATGCGCTATATCAGGCCTGGTACATAGCATAGCATACATGATAGATCATATCGCTGATGCATATGGCATCATATCCATGTGTGCCCTTTCTTCAGAAGTCTTTGGGGACATACTCCTAGAAAGTGATATTTCATGTCTCATTGGTATGAGACCTCTCTTGGAATTTTCCATGCCAAACCTTTTGACAATGGTGCCTATGTGCCTGGACTGGCACAAGCCAAGCATCCTCTTGGATCTATTTCTATAGATCCGTATCCCCAATATGTAGGATGCTTCCCCTAAGTCCTTCATGGAGAAGTGCCTAGATAACTAAGTCTTTACTGTGGAGAGCATTCCTACATCATTCCCAATGATCAGGATGTCATCCACATATAATACCAAAAAGGTGATAGTGCTCCCACTTAATTTCCTGTACACACAAGATTCATCTTCGTTCTTAACGAAGTCATAAGATCTGTTCGTCTCATCAAATCTTATGTTCCAACTTTGGGAAGCTTGCTTTAATCCATAAATGGACCTAAGCAACTTGCACACCTTATTTGGGTTATCCTTGGACACGAATCCCTCAGGCAGTATCATATACACCTCCTCATCGAGGTTACCATTGAGGAAAGCGGTTTTGATGTCCATCTGCCAGATCTCATAATCATAGTGTACTGCAATAGCCAATAGAATTCGAATGGATTTTAGCATAGCTACAGGTGAGAAAGTTTCGTCATAGTCAATACCTTACCTTTGACGATACACATTAGCTACTACCCTTGCTTTATAGGTCTCTACCTGTCCATCTACTCCAATCTTCTTTTTGAAGATCCACTTGCAACCAATGGGTACAATACCCTCAGGTGCATCAACTAGGTTCCAAACCTTGTTGGAGTACATGGAATCCATTTCTGAATTCATGGCTTCTTGCCATTTCTCGGAGTCTATGCTTATAATAGCCTCCTCGTAGGTCTGAGGATTAATATCCTCAACATCCTCACTTCTGATATGTCCCACATATCTCTCAGGAGGATGGGATACTCTATCTGACCTACGTAAAGTTGGAACTTGTGTGTTAGGCATCTGAATAGATTCTGGAATGGTGCTTGAGCTAGGTTCTCCAACCTCGCTCAACTCTATCATGCCCCCACTATCTCCACCAAGAATATGTTCCTTCTCAAGGAACACAGCTCTCTTAGCTACAAAGACCTTTTGGTCCTCAGGGTGATAGAAATAATACCCACAAGTTTCCTTGGGGTATCCCACGAACTTGCACCGTTCCGTTCTAGATTCCAACTTGTCAGGGTTGTGTCTCTTAACGTGGGCAAAGCAGCCCCAAATCATAACAACTTTAAGATCGGGCTTCTTCCCATTCCATATCTCATATGGAGTAGATATCATTGACTTAATTGGAATTCTATTTAGAAGGTTGGCTATGGTTTCTACGGCATATCCCCAGAATGAGATGGGTAGGTCGGCGAAACACATCATGGAACGCACCATGTCTAACAATGTGTGATTCCTCCTTTCTGATATACCATTAAGCTGTGGTGCATAAGGAGGTGTCCATTGGGATAATATCTCATTGTCTTTGAGGAACTAGGTGAACTCTATACTCAAGTACTTACCTCCACAAATTGAACGAAGGGTTTTAATACTCTTTCCTGTTTGGGTTTCCACTTCTCGTTTCCTCTTAGACTCACTTACACTCATGATATGTGGAGCTGTATCTAGCATAAATAAACCATTATGCACTATTCCTCTTGTGATGATCTCATCATCTAATATTATTGAACAACCATTGTTCTCAAAAACTAATTTATATCCAATAACTATCTAACAAGAAATGGAAATAATTTTTTTTTTATAATAGAAGGAACATAATAGCATGCATCTAATGCAATAATAGCTCCACCAGGCAGATATAAGGTGATCATGCCAACAGCCACTACAGCAACCTTTGCTCCATTACCCATCTTAAGGTCCATCTCGCCTTTATTCAATCTCCTAGGTCCTGCTAGAACCTGCAACGAATTACAAATATGATAAGCACTCCCGGTATCTAATACCCATGTGTTATCATAAGATTCTGACAAATGGAGACTGATCATGAATGTACCTGAAGCTTCTGCAAGCTTCTATTTCGCCCTCTCTGCAAGGTACTCTTTGCAGTTCCTCTTCCAGTGCCCATCTTTGCCGCAGTGGAAGCACTGACCTTTGTCCTTTGTTGGGTCTTTCTTGGCAACCTTTGCCTTACCCATTTTGCCCTTGCCCTTGCCCTTGCCCTTCTTAAGGGTATTCTCAGTCTTTCTTTTCTTTCTGGTATCACCAGTGTAGAGAACCGGCTTCTCTTTCTTGAAGGTGCTCTCTACTTCTCTCAATATATTGAGGAGCTCTGAGAGGGTCACCTCAAGTTTGTTCATATTAAAATTCATTATGAACTGAGAAAAGGAATCTAATAGGGACTGAAGCATAAGATCCACACACAGGTTATCCACTAGGACCATTCCTAGACCTGTGAGTTTCTCGATCCACTCAATCACCTTAAGGACATGGTTCTGAACCGGTGTCCCCAAAGTCATCTTGGAACAAAAAAAAGACTATTTGATATCTCATATCGTCGAGTTCTTTCCTGTCCCTCAAACAGTTTACGGAGATGCAAGAGTATGGAATTAGCATCCATATTTTCATGTTGTCTCTGTAACTCAGTAGTCATAGAGGCCAACATATAACACTAAGCAAGAGTGGAATCATCTAAGTACTTCATATAACGAGTGATCTCATCCTCGCTTGCCCCTTCGTCAGGCGTAGGGATCACTGTATCAAGGACATATGCGATTTTCTCCGCTGTGAGAATGATTCTCAAATTGCGAAGCCAATCCGTATAATTTGGACCAGTGAGGCGGTTGACATCAAGTATGCCACGTAAAGGATTTGAAAGTGACATTTTTCTGAAATAAAAGATATAGCAGAAATAAATAACATGCAGACTTTGCTGAAATTAAATAATTAAGATAAGGACTTCTATCTTAATATATTCCCACTAATTTTTTGTGAGACACACAACACCCTTTGGTATGTGAATCGGAGGCCCCCGACGGATCTCTAGTGGGGATCAGGATCCAATCGACGTCTTAACGTAACCTCGAGGGACTCGACCAATCACGTTAAGCCCGTAAAGGTAGACAACTCTTGCCAATCACAACTCCTTGTGATTTCCATCCTGTTCGGCCTCCAAACTACCATGGCCTCGAGGGACTCGACCAACCATGATGTTCGGTTAAGTTATTAACATCATTATCAAATGAGTCTGATTATGTGATATACTCTCGAGGGACTCGACCAAGCATACCATGTCCTCAGGTCACCTCTGACATCTCTATGTCTTAGATAAGATGGTGAAACGCGATATAGGTGAGTCTCGAGGGACTCGACCAACTCAACCTACACCGGGAATCGGCTCCTAGCTATACCGATAGAAAGCCACGTGGGTCAATCTTATTGCCTCACGTTTACTGACTTAATATTATTTATGAAGATGATTTTTGATTTGGTCTCCTAACATAATGTGTCACACACATACGTATTTAATATATATATCTACATCGCATGCAAATATATATATATATACATATCTAGTAGGTGTATAACTCATCACACATCACATGAGCAATCATATCAGATGATCATGGACCATATCCTAATGTGATCAGGCCCGAGTCAGTGGGCCCAATCACTCACATCAAGATCTATGTGTACTTCGGCGCATCTCTATGCCTTGTGATCGTCCATCTCGCTTCGTCGGATCCGTCATCATCTCAACGCATCTCCATACGTCGGATCGTCCGTCTTGGCCTCGTGAGTCACGCTACCGCTGTGCCTCCTCTGATAATTACAACATAATTACAGGCATGCAGGCCCAACAATAAACGAGAAAAATAGAGGCTCGCAGACCCCAATAATAATAATCACATGTACACACACCACATCATAAGTCTATGTTTATCTGTCCACATCATACATCACATGTATATGTTACTTTATAGGACTACTAGATAAATAATAATAGTTAATTAAACTATTTAATTAACTAATATTTCTGAAAATAGGGAAATAGAGGGAATTTTTTGAATTCCCAAGGGTATTTTGGTCATTCGGCCAAAAGGGATAGAAACTAGAATTTCTTAAATTCTGAAGGGTATTTTGGTAATTTTGTCAAAGGGGATAGAATCTGAAATATCTGAAATTCCCAGGGGCAAAACCGCCTTTTGTCATAAACCCTAATCCCTCTACCCTGCTGCGTTTGCGAATGTGGTGCGCCCGCCACCACCCGTGGCGACGCCGTGGTGGTATGGTATGGCCGCATAGCAGCGGCCTTGCGCCTGTCCCAACCGCGGGTGGGCGCCGCTCGCACAAGCACCACCCACGGGCAGCACCGTGGCGCGCGCTTCGCGGTAACTTCCGCCGGTGCCCTAGCGGCGCTGCCCGCGGGCGCGGGCGCCCAGCGCCGGCGCCTCTGCGTGGTGCACGCCGCAGCGCGCTTCGCTTGCCCACAAAGCATGCGCCGGCGCCTACGACGCCGCCAGACCCGACCACGCTAACGCGCTGCAGGTAAGCAGCCTTACGGCTACCGCTGCACGAGCACAACAAGGGCAGCAACAGTTGCTGCCCTTCCTCGCCCTTTGCACCAAAGATTTTGACGACATAACCTGTTCTAGATCACAACACACACAATTTAAGATCCGATCTTCGCACGAACAACCTAGCTATGATACCACTGTTGGGAAATCAGCGCAAGGGGGGGCGACATCACATGCGCAGTGGAAGAACAGAAAACAAAACACCCTAGATTTCCCGTAGAAAGTTTCCGTCGTCCTGCGAAGATCGGTGTGTCAAAAGCAAATCCGTGAAAACTGCACATGTAAAAGAAGATGCCTAGGGAGATCGTATATCCCTGGATTCCTGCAAATCTGTGGGAGAGGATGAAGGAAGTCAAGTGTCCTCCTCTCTAGCGGTATCCAAACAGCAGGGATTGCGACGATGCTCCTCTCTCTCTTGGGGGAGGAGAACAGGAGGTGGCAACCAAAAGAAACCCTCAGCCTATAGAGCTTTGGTCCCCTCCTATTATAGAGGCCCCCCTGAAAAACCAGAATGGATCTTTTGCCCTATTGGGTATTGGATCTCCATCCAATTACCCAAGCCTCTTGGATTAGTGGGCCTCTACCCAATAATCTCTTATTAGCAATTATTGGATCTCATCTCAGGATCCAATAATTCAGGGGCTTAATGGATATCCAATAAGATAGGGGGTTCAGCGGATATCTCATATCCGAACCTCTACTCGTCGCAACACCTACCATATGTGTATGACCCTCTAGGCCCAATATCGAGCTGGCCATAAGTTATACTTGTCAGAACTCCTTCTGACATAGTGAATTATTATCTCTATAATAATTCACCCAACTCATCGATAGCGATCGTACCAGGCCACTATGCCGCGGCCCCCAGATGATATAGGGGAATCCAATCCTTTAGACCTATTTGTCATCAGTTACCATGTATCTATAGTCTCTCATCCATCTAATATCTCAAAAACCCTATACCGGGCATGGTGCTGTCAGGCCCATACGGTCTCTCCTCGAGTCTTGCTCTTATCGGATTCTCTCGGAGAACTCTTTCTCTCTCAATCCAAATGACCTTGGCCAAGGATTTGTTCGAGCAAGAATACATGGGATATTCCTCTCATAATACTGAGAGTGGATGATCCTCTATTAACACTCAATAGCCCTCGTAAGGTTGGCTATCACTCCCAATGACCGGCTGTACTAGATATGGAGCTTTCCAAACCTATAAGTCCGGTATCAAAGAGTGGAGTACTCATACAGGACATCCTTGGTGTCTCAAGTCTAAGGACCAGATACACTATTGGGACTACAAAATCGCTGTCTGACATGAGGTATCAATAACCATCCAGCATTCCGTAGGCGAATCAATCAGTGAACTCATTCTCCAATGAGCACCTGCAATGTACCCTTAGTGTCCCCACACGAGTAGCTATGAGACCAGCTACCTCCATCATATGAACGGGTATATAGCATACCAGTCTATCCGGTTATCTCGATGTCCTTCTCGAGTAACTTATGATCAGGATAGTTTAGGGTCTATGTTTAAAGGTGAATTGGTCTCACTATCGTAATCTCATCACGATCCAATTCCCATTGCACAGATCCAAGGACATCACAATGTACATATAGATAATGTGAGATAATACTAATAATTATAAGCAAATAGATTGACACATCGTTTTACAGGTGCTATCACTCATGTGATTGGCTTGTAGGGCACCTATAACTAGCAGGCATGGTGCTGTCAGGCTCATATGGTCTCTCCTCGGGTCTTGCTCTTGTCGGATTCTCTCGGAAAACCCTTTCTTTCTCAATCCAAATAACCTTGGCCAAGGATTTGTTCGAGCAAGAACATATGTGATATTTCTCTCATGATACCGAGAGCAGATGATCCTCTATTAACACTCAATAGCCATCGTAAGGTTGGCTACCACTCCCAATAACCAACTGTACTAGATCTGGAACTTTCCAAACCTATAAGTCCAGTCTCAAAGAGTGGAGTACTCATATAGGACATCCTTGGTGTCGCAAGTCTAAGGACTAGTTACACTACTAGGACTACGGAATCACTATTTGACGTAGGGTATCAATAACCATCCACTATTCCGTAGGCGGATCAATCTGTGAACTCATTCCCTGATGAGCACCTGCACTGTACCCTTAGTGTCCCTACACGAGTAGCTATGAGACCAGCTACCTCCATCATATGGACGGGTATACAATACACCAGTCTATCCGGTTATCTCGATGTCCTTCTCGAGTAACCTATGACCAGGATAATTCAAGGTCTGTGTTTAAAGGTGAATCAGTTTCATTATCGTGATCTCATCATGATCCGATTCCCATTGCACAAATCCACGGACATCACAAGTGCCATCGTGTACATTTGCAAGCATCTGAGGTTTATAAGTATTGACTTACCAAAAAAAAAAGTCACAAGTGCCATCACTCATGTGATTGGCTTGTAGGGCACATATGACTAACACCCCCCTCCCTCTCTCTTAGTGCCGCTCTTGATCCTAACAAAAAGCACATTATTCTAAAATATAAGATTTCAAATCATCAAGCATGATGCAAACATTTAACATTTTCATTATATCATTATCAAGCATGATTTCATATAAGCATGCCCAAGCTTTTATGCCAAAATTATGCATTATGAAAAGCGATACGGAAATCATCAAGATAAATATTCATGGAATTAATCTTGTTAGGTATACAAGCATTATCACAAATCATCCAATTATCATTCATAATTTTAATTTTCAAAAATCACTAGAAAGAAAAGCATGATATATTTTTACAAAAAAAAATTTTATTTCTTACAAACTAAATTAAGCAACTCATGAAAAGATCAAGTAATTTTATAATAAGGTAAAAAAGATTGGATTGAGTCACTTACCTTATCGTTGAAAGTTGTCAAAGCACAATTCGCCACTTCATCTTCGGATGCACTTAATTCTTCATTGAGTTCTTTCTTCTTCTTTGGCACCTTTGTATGCTTGCCTTTGGAGCACCTCTGCAACTTGCATTCATAGCAAGTGGTTGTGTCTAGATTGAGTTCATTTTTATTTTTTAATTCTTATTTTATAAACTTTTTAAATTTTATAGTGATAAGTTCAAGGTCCTCATCATCATCACTTGAGTTATCACTCAAGTGGTCTTCTTCCATTCTAAGTGAAATTACCTTCCTATTCTTTAGAAGGTGGTTCTCATGTTTGTCATGTCCCATAAATGTCATTTCATAGGTCATCAAAGACCCGATGAGTTCTTCCAATAAAAAATTATTTAAATTTTTTACCCCTTGAATAGCGGTTACTTTTGGATCCCAACTTTTTGGATGGAATCTTAAAATCTTGTTTATAAGTTCAAAACTTAAAAAAGATTTACCAAGAGATTTTAAACTATTGACGACATCCGTAAAATAAGTGTACATATCACCAATAGTTTCACTTAGTACCATTTGAAAATGTTCAAAATTGTGTATCAAAAGATTTATTTTTGAGTCTTTCACTCTACTAGTGCCTTTGTGTCTGATCTCAAGTGTGTGTCATGTTAGAATCAGAGTGGCACTAAGAGGGGGTGAATTAGTGTAGTAGATTAAAACTAGTAAGTTTGAAATCGATTTTGTAAATAGCTAGTTCGTATAGAGATTTTGATTCGACGAAAAATGATTTAATTAAAGTAGCTTGAGTAAAGGAGATGAAGACCGAATGATTTGCAGCTAAGTAGAGAAATGATTCAAAAATTTAAACACTTACACATTCAAGAAACACCACGATGTATAGTGGTTCGGTCAAATGACCTACATCCACTTCCGAAGTCTTCTTCGATGAGGCTCCCAACTTCCACTAGCAAGTCATATTGAAGGGGAAGGACCAAATACCCCTCTTACAACCTTTTTACAAGTGGTTCACACTCTTACAGATTTTTGCAAAGAGAGGGAGGTGAACACTTAAGCTATTAAAAACAAGGCTTTGCTATGGCTTTCACTCAATTTCTAACTCTCAAAAGGGTACCCTCTCTATTGAGAAAGGAGGGGTATTTATAGACCCCAAGAGGATTCAAATTTAGGCTCCAAATTTAAATTATTTTTAGGTTTTCTAGTGCTGGCGGTGCCACCGCCTGTCAATGGCGTGATGATGTCAATGGCAGTGACACCGCCTATTAGTGTTAGACTGACAGAGTACTGGGCGGTGCCATCGCCCAACCTAGGTTCTCAAGTCATGGGCGATGCCACCACCTAGCCTGGGCATTGCCACCGCCCGGGCTCTTGAGTCATGGGCGGTGCCACCACCCGTGCTTTTCAGCAAAGCTGAATGAGCCTAAATTTCAGCCCAAATCAGCCGAATAAGGGCCCGGTTGGCCTCTACTAGGTTTAAAAAAGATTATTTCTTAATCCTTATCCTAATAACATGCTAACTACGAAACTGAAACATAATTCTAAGCAATTTAAACTGACATTCTTCAAGTCTTCTTCCGGTGAGCTTTACGGCGAACTTCCGGTGGACTTCCGACACTCTTTCGAATTACTTCCGATGGACTCCCAACAGGCTCCCGAATTCTGTGGCGAGTTCAACGAGTCTTTGGCAAGCTTCCGAATGTTCTCGGTTATCTCTGCGAACCTCCAACGATCTTTCTGGAGAACGTTTGAAACCTTAAGCAAGTCCCTGATTCTATC
Source organism: Musa beccarii (assembly GCA_024322285.1). NCBI lineage: Eukaryota > Viridiplantae > Streptophyta > Magnoliopsida > Zingiberales > Musaceae > Musa > Musa beccarii. Next base: position 36,201,598 of record CM044399.1, on the reverse strand, counting down.
TCGGTTGGTTCCGGCAATACTTCCGACGATCCTTCGGACTTCCGATGAACTCTCGAACTCCCAGCGAACTTGACCTCGGTAAATCGCTTTATGTTTTCATCCCATCATAGTTAATCCTGTACACTTATCTTGACAATATGGATTGGAACAAATAATTTCATCAATTGACTTCATCATCAAAATTTGAGATTAACAATCTCCCCCTTTTTGATGATGACAATCAATTGATGATGGAGTTAATCTTAACTCCCTCTATCTATATGTCATATTATGAGAAGGTAAAAATACTTAAATTCAATCTTCTTGAATTCATCCCAAACCCGATAAGTTTCATTCATTAAACTTATCGTCATGCTTAACAAGCATGATTTTTCATCCATAAATATGAAACTTCATATTTTTCATAATGTCATGGCATGATATGCATTTTCTAGTCGAATGATAGACATTCACCATTTCGATAAGAGAAACTAATCATAAATTGAAATAACACAAAGATCAAATGATATCAATGAAGTGCACAAAATTAAGGCATGATATCAAATGAAATATTAGCTTATCATATCAATAAAAGGAACCCAATTTTTAAACATGATATGATATCGATCTCAAAAATTTACATTTTAAGCATTCGTGATATATTACGATACAAATTTTATTACAATGCTTTTTTAAAGATATTACCAATTTTCAGTTATAATGCATGGCAAACATAATTAAATTGTAATATTAAACATATAAGATATTTTCATTTCATTATATTGCAATACTATTCTTCTTAATACTATGCAAGACATTTTATCAAGTTATTTTCATATGTCATCAATTTACACATTCTTCTCCCCCTTTGTCATCAATAAAAAGGAGGTGAAGTAGCCACCACAAGGTATCATACAACAAAATGAGTGGTCAATTATCAAGCATATGATAAATGAGTTGAACATAATGCAAAATATGTCATCCTTGACGGATAAGTCCGAAAAATGTTTGGATCATTTTTATTCATGTTCATAAGATCCAAAATAAAACATTAGAGTTTCAAAATGCTCATGAAGAATTCATACATGAAAATTTTAAAACTCAATTTTTTGATTGAGAATTCAAGCATAGAAGTCATTCATCAAAGATTTCATATTTTAAGGTAAACTCCATGAGAATGAGGTATCAAAATTAATAAAACTTCAATGAATGAAATATATCAATATAAAAAATTTGAAGGAAAAAATTTGACATGGCATTCTTGTAGTGATTCATGAGGAAGTCATAAAACCTTGAATCATACTGATTAGCACAAGAATAAAAATCAAAAATGAACATTTAAGAACTTAATTTTGCACAATTCATGTATTAGAAACATACAACATCATGTATTAGAACAATTTAGCATGCCTAATTAAGTTCTTAAATGTTCTTAAAATATGAAAGAAGACAAGGACATCTCTGATCTACAAGCATATGCTATGGCTTCTCAAGATCCAATTAATGTCAAATTTGAAGCATTGGAATCTCTGATTGAATCGCAGCTTGAATGACGCTTGGAGGACAAATTATGCGCTTTATTTGTAGAATTCAGAATTGGACAACCACCAAGTCCAACCAAATTTTAGTAATGAGAGAGTTCAAAGAGACCTCCAGAGAAGGAGGGATAGCCCTCGGATATGCTTCAACCATGCATGAGGGTGGACTTCCTACGATGGGAAGAAGGAGACCCGGCGGGATGGATTTCGCACGTCGAACGTTACTTTCGCTACTACCAAACATCAGATGATGCTATGGTGGAAATTACTATCATCTACCTTAAAGGAGATGCTATTCAATGGTACAATTGGCTGGAATACAATCATGGGGCTCTGACGTGGAATCAATTTAAGAATGTACTACTAAACAATTTTGGACCTACGGAGTCCGAAAATATTAACGACCAACTTGCAAAGATTCGACAAACCTCTATGATTCAAGAGTACCAAACCAGGTTTGAGAAGCTATCCTACCTTGCTCATGATTGGATTGATCATCAATTATTAGGAATATTCATCGATGGACTAAAGCTAGAGATAAAACGGGAGGTTAAGGAGTAGCAGCCCCGTACCGTGACAGTTGTGATTTCTTTTGCCCAAATACAAGAAGAACAACTCAACCAAGATGCTCGAAGGATGAGAAGCACTCCTAGGCCTATGGCATATAAACCTCCTTTTGCTCCCAACTATCCTTCGCTGCCAAAAAATTTGACAAGAGAAGAACTACATGATCGATCAACAAAGGGTCTATGTTGGCATTACGATGAGCCATGGAATCATGATCATCGCTGCAAAAGGGGCTACCTCCTACTGATTGAACCTCTTGAAGACATGGAGGAGGAGGTCCAGGTGCATAAGGAAGAGGTCTCAGATGAAGAATAATAGTCGATTGATATTACGATGCATGCTCTTGCTGGTTACGTGAACCCACAAACGATAAAAATGGGAGGACTTTTGAAGCAATAACTAATCACCATTCTTATTAACACCAGGAACACTAATAATTTATGAACAGCAAGGTTGCTGTTCAGATGGCCTTACCTATCAAGAATTGTAGGAGGTTTGGTGTTAAGGTCGTCGACGGATGAATTTTGAAGTGTGATCGTAGGTGCCCGCGGGTCAAACTATTGCTATAGGACCAAGAGATAATTGCATATTTCTTTCACCTCCCTCTTGATGATTATGAGGCCATGCTTGGCATTGAATGGCTGATGATATTGGGTGATACTTTCTGAAATTTTTTGAAACTAATTATAAAATTTTACAGTAAGGGGAAACAAGTGATACTACGTGAAAAAAATGAGAGCGACGTAATGATGATTTACACACAACGAATGGAGAAAGTTTTGCATAAAGCATACAATGGTTTTTTGGTATAACTTGATAGCAATCTATGGGAGAGCCAACTAAATTTGAAGACCCAAACCTACTTCTCTTGCTTGCTGAATTTTTAGATATATTTGACGAACCGCATAGCCTACCTCCTACCCGGCGACATGATCATTATATACTGATTCTTCCGGGCAAACCTCTAGCAAATACTTGGCCATATCAGTATCCATATCTCTATAAGGATGAAATAAAAAGGATTGTAAAAGAGATGCTCAAAATAGGAGTTATTCAGCCAAGTTGTAGCCCCTACTCTTCATCGGTGCTCCTCGTACGAAAGAAGGATAGAACATGGTGAATGTGCATTGATTATCGAGCTCTCAATAGCATAACCATCAAGGATAAGTACTATATTCCAGTAGTAGATGAATTACTTGATGGATTAAAGAGAGCATGAGTCTTCACAAAGCTGGACCTTTGATTCGGGTATCATCAAATATAAGTGTGCAAAGAAGACATACCGAAAATCACCTTTCGAACGCACAACGGTCACTATGAATTCCTGATAATGCCCTTTGGTCTCACTAATACTCCCTCCACCTTCCAAAGCCTTATGAATGATATTTTTTGGAGTTATCTTCGTAAGTTTATGTTGGTTTTCTTCGACGATATCTTTATTTATAGCCCTTCTCTTGAAAGTCATTTTCAGCACTTACGACTTGTTTTGACTGCTAGTCATATGTGCCCTACAAGCCAATTACATGAGTGATGGTACTTGTGACTTGATATGCACTCTTTCTTTTTGCTTATTATTAGGAATTTTATCACTTTATCTTGCGTGTTGCATATATTATGATGTCCTTGGATCTGTGCAATGGGAATCGGATCGTGATGAGATCACGATAATGAGACCAATTCACTTTTAAAAATAAACCCTAAATAATCCTGGTAATAAGGTTACTCAAGAGGGGCATCGAGGCAACCAGATAGACTGGTGTGCTACATACCCATCCATATGATGGAGGTGGCTAGTCTCTTAGCTACTCATGTGGGGACACTAAGGGTACAGTGCAGGTGCTCAATGGGGAATGAGTTCACTGATTGATCCGCTTACGGAATGCTGGATGGTTATTGATACCTCACGTCAAACAGTGATTCTGTAGTCTCAGTAGTGTATCTTGTCCTTAGACTTGAGACACCAAAGATGTCCTGTATGAGTACTCCATTCTTTAATACCGGACTTATAGGTTTGGAAAGTTCCAAATCTAGTACAGTCGGTTATTGGGAGTGGTAGCCAACCTTATGAGGGCTATTAAGTATCAATAGAGGATCATCCGCTCTCGGTATCATGAGAGGAATATCCCATGTATTCTTGCTCGAATAAATCCTTGGCCAAGGTTATTCAGATTGAGAGAGAAAGAGTTCTCTGGGAGAATCCGATAAGAGCAAGACTCGAGGAGAGACCGTATAGGCTTGACAGCAAAATGCCAAATATAGAGTCTTTGGGATATTAGTTGGATGAGGAACTATAGATACATGATAATTGAGGATAGATAGGTCTAAAGGATTGGATTCCCATGTATCTTCTGGGGGCTACGGCGTAGTGGCCTAGTACATCCGTAGTCGATGAGTTAGGTGAATTATTATAGAGATAATAATTCACTAAGTCAGAAGGAGTTCTGACAAGTATGACTCATGGCTAGCTTGATATTGGGCCTAGAGGGTTACACACATATGGTAGGTGTTGCGACGAGTAGAGGTTCGGATATGAGATATCCGTTGGAGCTCCTATCTTATTGGATATCCATTAAGCCCTTGAATTATTGGATCCTAAGATGAGATCCAATAATTGCTAATAAGAGATTATTAGGTATAGACCCACTAATCCAAGAGGTTTGGGTAATTGGATGGAGATCCAATACCCAACAGGCCAAGATCCATAAGGGTTTACAAGGGGCCTCTATAAATAGGAGGTAACCAAAGCTCTATAGGCTGGAGGTTCTTTTAGTAGCCTCCTTCGATTCTCCTCTCCCTAGAGAGGTGCATTGTCGCAGTCCCTACCGTGTGGATATCGCTAGAGACAAGGACGCTTGACCTTCTTCATCCACTCCTACAGATCTGTAGAGATTCAGGGATATACGATCTCCCTAGGTATTTTTATTTACACATGCAGTTTTTGCGGATTTATTTTGACTCACCAATCTTCGCATGACGACAGAACCTTTCTATGAAAAATATGTGGTTTTATTTTTTTTGTTCTTCTACTGTGCATGAGATGTCTCCCCATAGGATTTCCCAAGAGTGGTATTAGAGCCAGGTTGTTCATGTGAAGATTGGATCTTAAACTACTTGTGTTGTGATTTAGAACAATTTTTGTCATCAAATTCATTGATGCAAAAGGTGAGGAAGGGCAGCAAGTGTTGCTGCCCTTGTTGCGCTTGCACAGCAACCGTAAGGCTGCTTGTAGCCTTGCTGTCTGCAGTGGCTACAGGTGGCCGGTGGCCTACTGCCTTCCTGCGAGGTGCGGGCAAAGGCACCCACGACGGCAGCGCTACCTGCGTGGCAACGACGCCCGCGAGGTCCCTGCGGGCGGCTCGCGCAGTGGCAACACTACCTGCGGGGCAACAGCACTCGCCCACAAGTAGAAGCGCCTGCTGTGATGGCACCCGCCGTGGGCAAGGGTGCCACGCCCGCGGGTAGTGGCTGCCGCCGGTAGGGTGGCGACGGCCACAACACCGCAACATAGCAGGCAGAAGAGGGATTAGGGCTTTTTGGGCAAAAGATATTTTTGCCTCTTAGAATTTCAGAAATTTTGATTTCTGTCCCTTTTAACAGAATGAACAAAATATCCCTCGAAATTCAAAAAATTCTTTGAATATCCTTGTTTTCAAAAAAATATATATGTTAATTAAATAATTTAATTAACTATTATTATTTATCTAGTAGTCCTATAAAATAACATATATATGTGATGATGTTGTGGACAAATGATCATGGACTTATGATGTGATGTGTGTATATGTGATTATTATTCTTGGGGCCTACGAGCCTCTATTTTTCTCGTTTATTGTCGGGCCTGCATGCTTGTAATTACGTTATAATTACATGAGGAGACATAGCAGTAGCAAGAACCGAAGAAGCGAGAAGGACGATCATAGGGCATGGAGATGTGCCGAAGCACACATAGATCTTGATGTGAGTGATTGGGCCCATTGGCTCGGGCCTGATCACATTAGGATGTGGTCCATGATCATCTAGTGTGATTGCTCATGTGATGTGTGATTAATTATACACCTACTAGATATGTATATATATTTGCATGCGATGTAGATATATATTAAATATGTTTGTGTGTGACACATTATGTTAGGAGACCAAATCAAAAAATCCCCTCTATTAATAATATTAAGTCAGTAAACGTGAGGTAATTAGATTGACCTATGTGGCCTTCCATCGTTATAGGTAGGAACCGATTCCCGGTGTAAGTTGAGTTGGTCGAGTCCCTCGAGACTCACCTATATCACGTTTCACTATCTTATCTATGACATAGAGATGTCACCGGTAACCTGTGGATATGATATGCTTGGTTGAGTCCCTTGAGAGTATATCATCGAATCAGACTCATCTTGTAAAAATAGTGATGACTTAACCGAACATCATGGTTGGTCGAGTCCCTCGAGGCCATAGTGGTTCGGAGGCCGAACAGGATAGGAATCATATGGAGTTGTGATTGAAAAGAGTTGCCTACCTTTACGGGCTTGATGTAATTGGTTGAGTCTCTCAATGTTATGTTAAGATGCCGATTGGATCTCGATCCCCATTGGAGATCCGCCGGGGGTCTCCGATTCACATACCGGAGGGTATTATGTGTCTCATAAAAAATTAGTGGGAGTACATTAAGTCCTTATCTTAACTGTTTAATTTTGCAAAGGCTGTATGTTATTTATTTCTGCTACATCTTTAATTTTAGAAAAATATCGCTTTCAAATCCTTTACGTGGCATACTTAATGTCAACTACCTCACTGGTCCAAATTATACGGATTGGCTTTGCAATCTGAGAATCATTCTTATGACGGAGAAAATCATGTACGTCCTTAATATAGTGATCCCTATGCCCGACGAAGGGGCAAGCGAGGATGAGATCGCTCGTTATATGAAGTACATAGATAATTCCACTCTTGCTTAGTGTTTATATGTTGGCCCCTATTACTATTGAGTTACAGAGACAGCATGAAAATATGGATGCTAATTCCCTACTGTTAGGGATCGAGTGGCACTAAGAGGGGGGGTGAATTAGTGCAACGGTAAAGAACAATAAATTTCTATGATTTAAATAAGTTCGGAAACTTCGTACGATAGAAATCACGTTTTTGACTAAAATCGATTCCGATTAAAGCATAATGGAAAGTGCTTAAAGAAGAGAGTGTTTATAGAGGAAGAAAGCAGTGATAAGTAAGTTGAGAGCAGTGAAGAAAAGGCAGTTTGCAAAAAGGTAATTACAAGAACATAAACGTAAACCATTTTTATAGTGGTTCGGTCATCTGACCTACATCCACTCCCGATTCCTCTTCGCTTGAGGACACCAGCTTTCCACTAGCTGCCTTCCTTCCAACGGGCAAAGACAAACTCCCTTTTACAAACTCTGTTTACAAAGCTTCCCTCAACACCTCTCTTAAGAATACTTTTAAACTTTTTGATGAGGGATTTCTACTTCAAATGATAGAGTTTTTTCTTAGTTTTCTTGCACACTTTTTACTCTCTTAGCAAGAACATCTTGGGTATTTATAGACCCCAAGAGGATTCAAATTTAGAGCCAAAATTTGAAGCCCAAATTTGAATTGCCTCGGACTTTGTCATTCTGGCGGTACCACCACCTGACATTAGCAATACCACCGCCAGTCTGACACTGACACAGTCAATGTACCAAGCGGTGCCACCGCATGGGCTTGCTGCCTAGTGGTGGGACCATCGCCCAGCCCGACGGTGCCACCACCCGGGCTCTCGGGCACTGAGCGGTGCCACCGCCCAGCGTGGGCTCTCGGGTCCTGGGCGGTGCCGCCGCCCGGGCCTTTTTAGCACACTAGTTTGGGCCTTAAACTCGACCCAAACCAATCCGAAACAAGGCCCAATTGGCCCCTACTTGATTTATAGGATTAACACCTAATCCTAAACCAAATTACATGCTAACTACAAATTTTAAAGACATTTTCTAAGCTTATTACAAAGTCCAACAAGTCAAGACTTCTTTCGGTGAGCTTCCAGCGAACTTCCGGTGGTCTTCCGATGAACCCTTAGAAACCATTCTGCGGACTTTTGGCAAGCTCCTAGACTTCACGATGATCTTGGCGAGTTTTAATGAGTTTCTTTAGCAAGCTCCGATCTTTCTTGGCAAGCTCCATAAACTTCCGATGAACCTTTTGGCGAACTCCCAAAAACCCTTTGGCAAGCTTCCTACTCGTTCTCGGCCAGTTCCGGCAGCACTCCCAATGAATCTTCGGACTTCCGTCGAACTCTCGAACTCCCAATGATCCATCGCACTTGTCTTCTAGCACTTTATTTCACTTTACATCTTCATCATTATCGTAGTTAATCCTGCACACACACAAATAAAAACTTTACTTCGATCTAGACAATTATTACAATGCGAATTAACATTCAATTGTCTGGCACATCATTGGTTGGCGCTTTATCCGATTCTTCAGCACATCGTCGTCTCTTGCATTTTGTTGCCCAATCAGTGGTTGACCTCTGCAACCCCGATATCCTTGGCACAACATGCTCTTCTTGGCCGATGCCTGATGTACGAAGCCTTCTGCCGATTGTCGATCCAACCTCCGGCTCGACATCCAATATCCTAACATGATCACTTTCGACACAACGTCAATTCTTCTAACGTCAACTATCTAATCCTGATCGATAGTAGACCTACGTAACTCAAAACGCAGTTAGATCGTAAAACACAATCAATTAGTTTCATCATCAAAATTCGAGATTCAACAATCTCCCCCTTTTTTTTTATGATGACAACTAATTAATGACTAACGGAGTTAACCATAACTCCCCAGAGTTTAACCAAACTCTCCCTATCGATATACTATTGATAGAAACCTTGGATTATCCCAAATCCAAGCAACAATCATCACAAAATATGAGAATCAATAAAACCATCATGCAAATATATAAAATATTTCATTCAATGCATGAAGTCATCAATCTACTTCTTCCCCTATGTCATCAACAAAAAGGAGAAGTTGCATCATAGCTAGTTTTCAAGGATATACAAATTTTACAATCATACTAGCTATCAATCAAGATATTCAACATACATTACTTTAAAACATTCAATCATAGCAAGTTTTTAAATTCTTTCTAAAGATAAGCAAGATAGCAATTTTTCATCACTTGCTTCTTGTGCAAGTTTGCACTTTGCTTTTGTAGCATGCTAGTAACTTTTGAAATGTTCAAGATAGGATGTTCCTTCATTTCAATGATCGAGCTAGCAAATTTTTCATTGAAGTTGTAAGCTAGCAATAAATCTTCTCCCCCTTTGTTTTTGTCAAAAAGAAGGGAAGAGTGCAATTCTTTTCCCTTTACATGAATTTTGAACCTATGACAATCAATAAAGATAAAAGAGAATGTTTATATCCATGAATTCATCAAGCAAATTTCATTCAAGAATAAGACATCAAGATCACGATATAGATAACAATTTTCTTAAAAGGATCTTGATTAAAAAAAATTCAAGTTGTTAATCTGAGAGATCAATATCATGAATTGTAAATATTCTCTTTAGCATCAATTTTCAATTCATGACAAAGGGTATACAATCAAGAATCATGATACAAATAAAACATATCATTCTCATAGATCAAGTCATGATTCAATGATTCATCATAAAGTAAATTTTATTTATATCAAATATTCAATTTACCACACAAGGCAAAGAAATCATGTCACTTCTAAGTCATAAAAGATATGACATCAAAGCTTAAGAGAATCAACAAGAACATAATTCATGTGACATGCCCTTTTAATAATGATTCATCATTATTAAAAGCTTTGATGAATCATAATTCATGTGACATGCCCAATTTGCCTCTTCTTTACTTAATTCTTCTTTGCGCTTCTTCTCCATCTTTAGCCTCTTCCTCCATTCAAGTTTATTTTTAGTTATAGATTCTTGTTTAATGAACTTATTAAGATTCATTAAAAGTTCAATATCCTCTTCATTGCCCTCATCACTTGAGTCATCACTCAAGTGGCATTTCATAGTTCGGAGTTTCAAATCCTTCTTGTTCTTTAGAAAGTGGTTCATATGTTCATCATGTTCAACATGTTCAAAGAAACTTATTTCATATGTCATTAAGGATCCAATGAGTTCTTCAATAAAATAATCATTTAAATATTTAGTTTCTTGTATCATCATTATTTTAGGATCCCACCCTTTTCGAAGGAATCTTAAGATCTTGTTAGTGAGTTCAAAATTCGAAAAATATTTACCAAGAGCTCTTAGACTATTGACGACATCCGTGAAACGGGTGTACATGTCACCGATAGTTTCATTTAGTTTCATTCGAAAAAACTCAAAATCATGCAATAAGAGGTTTACTTTCAAGTCTTTGACTCTACTAGTTCCCTCGTGCGTGATTTCAAGTATTCGCTAAATTTCAAAAGCTAATTTCGCACATAGAAATCCAATTGAACTTGTTCTTGTCCAAAGCACAAAATAAGGCATTCACAGCCTTTGCATTTAAAGAAAAATATTTTTTCTCCAAGTCCGACCATTCATTCGTCGGTTTAGAGGGAAGTTGAAAATAGTTTTCAACAACATTCCACAAATCTAAATCCATTGAAAGCAAGAAAACTCATTCGAGTTTTCCAATAAGTGTAGTCCGATCCGTTAAAGAACGGTGGACGAACAACCGAAAAGCCCTCTTGAAAGCCATGAAAAGCCATTTCGCATGGGTGTAAAACTGAATGAGAAATAACGTGGCTCTGATACCAATTATTAAGGATCAAGTGATACTAAGAGGGGGGGTGAATTAGTGCAGCGGTAAAGAACGATAAATTTTTGTGATTTAAAACAAGTTCAAAAACTTTGTATGATAGAAATCACGTTTTTGACTAAAACCAATTCCAATTAATGCGTAATGGAAAGTGCTTAAAGTAAGGAGTGTTTAGAGAGGAAGAAGGTAGTGATGAGTAAGTTGAGCAGCGAAGAAAAGGCGGTTTGCAGAAAGGTAATTGCAAGAAAATAAACGCAAACCATTTTTATAGTGGTTCGGTCATTCGACCTACATCCACACCCGATTCCTCTTCGCTTGAGGCCATCGGCTTTCCACTAGCTGACTTCCTTCTAACAGGCGAAGACAAAATCCCTTTTACAAACTCTGTTTATAAAGCTTCCCTCAACACCTCTCTTAAAAATACTTCTAAACTTTTGGAGGAGGGATTTCTACTTCAAATGATAGAGTTTTCCCTTACTTTTCTTGCACACTTCTTGCTCTCTTAGCAAGAATATTTGGAGTATTTATAGACCCCAAGAGAATACAAATTTGGAGCCCAAATTTGAATTGCCTCGAACTTCGTCATTCTGGCGGTACCACCGCTAGTTTGACACTGACACAGTCAGTGTACCAAGCGGTGCCACCACTTGGGCTCTCGAGCACTGGGCGATGCCACCGCCCAGCCTGGGCAGTGCCGTCGCCCGAGCCTTTTCAGCACACTGGTTTGGGCCTTAAACTCAGCCTAAACCAGTCCGAAACAAGGCCCAATTGGCTCCTACTTGGTTTATAGGATTAACACCTAATCCTAAACCAAATTACGTTCTAACTATGAATTTTAAAGATATTTCCTAAGCTATTACAAAGTCTGACAAGTCAAGACTTCTTCCAGTAAGCTTCCGGCGAACTTCCAACGGTCTTCCGATGAACCCTCGGAAACCATTCTGTGGACTCTCGGTAAGCTCTTAGACTTCGCGATGATCTTGGCGAGCTTCAATGAGCTTCTTTGGCAAGCTTTGATCTTTCTTAGCAAGCTCCATGAACTTCTGATGAACCTTTCGGTGAATGCCTGAAAACCCTTCGGTAAGCTCCCTACTCATTCTCGATCAGTTCCGACAGCACTCCCAACAAATCTTCGGACTTCCGTCGAACTCTCGAACTCCCAATGATCCATCGCACTTGTTTTCTGGCACTTTGTTTCGCTTTATGTCTTTATCGATATTATAGTTAATCCTGCACACATAAAAATAAAAACTCTACTTTAATCTAGATAATTATTATAATGCGAATTGACATTCAATTGCCCGGCACGTCATTAGTCGATGCTTCATCTGATTCTTTGGCGCATCATCTGTTAGGATCGAAAAGGCACTAAGAGGGGGGCGTGAATTAGTGCAGCGGATTAAAAAATATAACTTTGAAGCTGATTTCGCACAAAGACTAGTTCGTACGAAGATTTCGATTTGACGAAAGAGAACTTGAATGAAATAACTTGAGTAAAGGAACTAAACGATTTGCAGCTAAGTAATGAAATAATTCAGAAATGTAAACACTCACACATTCATGAACACAATGATGTATAGTGGTTCAGTCAAATGACCTACATCCACTCTTGAAGCCTTCATGATGAGGCTCCGCACTTCCACTAGCAAATCCTTTGAAGGGAAAGGACCAAATACCCCTTTTACAACCCTTTACAAGAGGCTCACACTCTTACAAGATTTCTCAAGAAGAAGGAGGTGAACACTTAGCAAGAGATAAGGCTTTTCAAGATTATTCAAAGACTTAAACTCAAGATTCTAACTCTCAAAAGGGTGCCCTTTCAGCGGAGAAAGGGATTCAAATTTAGGCTCCAAATTTGAATTTTATTTGAGTTTCCCGGTGTCAGCCTGTCAGAGGTGGTAGAACCGCCTGTCAGAGGCGGTAGAACCGCCTGTCAGAGGCGGTGCCACCGCCTGTGTTAGTCTGGCAGATCGACCAGCAGGGCGGTGCCACACACCACCAGCGTGTTAGTCCGGCAGACTAACACAACAGGGGCGGTGCCACCGCCTAGCCAGGCGATGCTACCGCCTAGTTGGCAACAGGCGATGCCACCGCTCTAGCCAGGCGATTCTACCGCCTGCCCATTCAAAGTTGGGCGAATGGGCCACCGCTCAAGTTTAAAACTTTGGCGGTTCAATAGGAGCCCGGTTGGCCCCTACCAAATTTAGAAAGGATTATTTCTAAATCCTTGCTCTAATCACATGTAAACTACGAAATTAAAACATAATTCTAAGTGATTTAACCCGACATTCTTCAAGTCAATTTACGGCGAGATTCTGATGGACTTCTGACACTTCCCTCGGATTTCTTCCAGCGGACTCCCAACATACTCCCGGATTATATGGTGAGCTCAACCAGTCTTCGGCTAGCTTCCGAATCTTCTTGGTAAGTTCCGCGAACCTTCGACGATCTTTGCGACGAACTTCCGAAAACTTCTGCAAGTCCCTGATTCGATCTTGGATGGTTCCGGCAACACTTCTGACGATTTCTTGGACTTTCGATACTTCCCTCGAACACTCGATGGACTTGACCTTGGTAAATCGCTTTATGTTTTCATCCCATCGTAGTTATTCCTGCACACTTATCTCGACAACATATATATTAGAACAAATATTTCACCAATTGACTTCATCATCAAAATCCGAGATTCAACAATCTCCCCCTTTTTGATGATGATAATCAATTGATGATGGAGTTACTCTTAACTCCCCCTATCTATATGCCATAGATTGTAACAACTGCTTGAATTCAATTTCTTTGAATTCAACACGATAAGTTTAACTTATCATTCAACATATGAAAGAAAAACTTCATGGTTTACTTAATGATGACAATGTCGATGAATGGACATTCATCATTAAGTTAAAAGATGTCAAATAAATAGATATCAAATGATATCAATGAAATATACACAATAAAAAATGATATCAAGGACCTAAATAAGCATTTCAAGCATATAACTTACAATAACTTGTAAAGCATGGCAAATGCATATAACTATCAACGCATGACAATTGCATTTACTTGTCACATATTTCTCCCCCTTTATCATCAACAAAAAGGAAAATAAGGATTCATATACGAGTGAAAATCAAAAATATTATGAGTGTGTCATCCAAAGACATGTAAAAAAAAATATCCGAAAAAATATATCACAAATGAGGGAAAAGAAATCATTAAGAAATCCGAATGTCATTCCACAATGCCCAAGAAAATGTAGTAAAGATAATACAACATAGATGTCAAAGTTGCATAAAAGTTTACAACGTTCAAAAAGAAAATACAATAAACTACTCCTCTGGAGGAATGCCAAAGTGCCTATACATGTGATCTATCTTTTGGTTCATCTTTCGTATTTCCTTCAAAATTTTAATTTGCTGCAATTTAACTTCATTCAATTCTCTCATGATCAGATCATCAGAAGGTGGAGCTGAAGCTGGCACTGATGGAGCTGTATCAACGGGATCAAGAGGAGGAGATTCACTTCCCCTAAAGACTGGTGTTTCAGGATCTACTGGTGGGGGATGTATATCACTTCTCTTAGGTTGTCTAACCCCTATTCCATGCTCAAATGTACACCTAAGTCTCCTAAGTAGTTTCATGTCAGTGATGTTAAATTTGTCCACTTGTACTACTTCTTCAACAGGTGGAATACTAATATTATGGGCATGCAACAATCTAGTTATCAATCCTCCATATGGTAATATTAACCCTTTAGAATTGACTTCTATCATGTGTTGCCGGATTAGGTAACCAAAACAATAATGCTGTCTGGTCATGATCTAATATATGGTACCAAACTCGGCTAAACTGATCTCATCTTGATGAAACTATTTAGGAATGATAACGCTTATAAGAATGTGATATAAAATTTTAGAGTTGAAAGGTAACAAATATTCATAACTCTTGGGAATTATGTCTAAGTTCAGATTTGCAAAGATAGTTTCTAAGGCTTCGGAGTGGGTGGCTCCGATTGTGTCCATGTCCCATTTCCCTCTAAAATAGCATCCTAACTCTTTTTCAACAATTCCAATTAAGGAGCATATTGTACTATCAGATATTTAGATCTCATTTCCTAGAAGATAGGTAGATAAGCCATCTTCATTTACGCTTAAATTAGCATAAAATAATTTAATCAAGCGTGGATAGATAGGTTCAACAATTTACAAAATTGGTAAGACCTCTAAGTCAGCAAACCACATGATGGGTTCAAGGTTCCCTAATTGATTCAAATCAACATATTTCCCTTTATGAATGGTTCTAGAAACACGTTCAGAAAACCTAAGGGATGCTTCTTTTGATTTGAACAAAGATTGGTCAAATGAACTACCTCCATCCTTTTCCCTTTGTCTCTTGACAATCTTTTAGGAGCCATTTCTAGTGAGGATAGATCAATAATCAATTTAAAGGAAAGAACTAAACTATGCAAGAAAAAGAGGAGAAAAATTTCAGATTTTACCTTAGTTTTGTTCCCTTGAGAGGTAGAGAGCTTGAATCAAGGAAAGAATCCCCTATTTAGGCTTCTAAAGAGAGAGAATAAGGCTTGGAAGTGTTTTGAGGGGATTAGGGGGGTGAGGAAGAGGTCTCTCGGGTTAGGGGGTGGTTCTACCGCTGGCCCTAACTCACCCCTTTTATAAGGGGTGTTCGGGAGACTACCGCCCCAAATAGTAGCTTCTACCGCTGGGTCTGACATTACCAGCGGTGCTACCGTTGGTAGCACAATTTTTTTTTTTAAATTTGTTTTGAATTTTTTTTCAGAGATGGGATGATGTCAAGAAGAAATTGACGAAAAGAAATCTGAGAGGAAAGAAAATCGACGAAAACCAAAATTTCAAAGAAAAATCTCATATAATAAAACTCACTTATTATGACAATTTAACATGCCTAATTCCCTTCTAATAAAATTAAATTGTTCCTCATTTAAAGGTTTTGTAAAAATGTCTACTAATTGATGATTTGTATCAATAAATTCAAGGGTGACATCTTTACTACTGACATGATCACGTATAAAATGATGCCTAATGTCAATGTGCTTGGTTCGAGAGTGTTGAATCGGATTTTTAGTTAAACAGATAGGACTCGTGTTATCACATTTTATAGGAATATTTTTTAAATAAATACCATAGTCTTCTAGTGTATTTTTCATCCAAATAACCTGTGCACAGCATGCACTTGTAGCTTCGGCTTCTGTCGTAGATAGTGCAACCGAATTTTGTTTCTTGGAAGTCCAAGAAACAAGTGCATGTCCTAGAAATTGGCATGTTCCGGATGTGCTTTTTCTATCTATTTTACATCCACCAAAATCCGTATCTGCATAAGCTTTCAAATCAAAGTTATCAGATTTTGGATACCATAATTCAAGATTCGGAGTCCCTTCAAGATATCTAAGGATTCTTTTAACAGCTTTGAAATGAGATAGCTTAGGATTAGCTTACAATCTTGCACATAGCCCTACACTAAACATGATGTCAGGTCTAGTTGTAGTGAGATAAAGCAGGCTACCTATCATACCCCTATAAGTTTTTTGATCAAAACTTTCTCCATTATCATCCATATCTAACTTAGTGGAGGTGCTCATAGGAGTGCTAATGTCTTTTGATCTATCCATGTTAAATCGTTTTAACAATTCTAATGTATACTTTGATTGATTTAGAAATATACCATCACTTAGTTGCTTAATTTGTAATCCTAAAAAGAAATTTAGTTCTCCCATTATGCTCATCTCAAATTCATCACTCATATTCTTAGCAAATGATTCACATATTGATTTATTAGAAGAACCAAAAATAATATCATCAACATAAATTTGAACAATAAGAAAATTATTTTCAAAATATTTGATAAACAATGTAGTATCAACCTTGCCTTTAGTAAAATCTATTAGGGATCGAGCGGCACTAAGAGGAGGGGGTGAATTAGTGCAGCGGATAAAACGATGGATTTTTCAAATGATTTAAACAAGCTTCAAAACTTCGTATGATGAAAGCAATGTTTCGTTTGAAACTGATTTTTGCATTATAACTTTAAAGCATGCGTACAAAGATAAAAAGGAAGTGGAGGAAGTAAAGTAAAGGCTTGCAGCAAAGTAAAATAGAAATTTAAACACTCACAAAATCAAGACGCAGCGATGTATAGTGGTTCGGTCAAAGTGACCTACATCCACTTCCGAAGCCTTCTCCGATAAGGCTCTCTTCTTCCACTATCAAATCCTTTGAAGGGGAAGGATCAAATAACCCTCTTATAACCCTTTACAAGTGGTTCACACTCTTACAAGATTTCTCAAGGAGAAGAAGGAGGTGAACACTTAGCAAGAACAAGACTTTTCAAGACTTTTCAAAAGCTCAAAACCAAGATTCTAACTCTCAAAAGGGTTCTATTTTTCAGCTGAAAAGGAAAGGGTATTTATAAGCCTCAAAGTGATTCAAATTTGGAGCGCAAACTTGGAGCCAAATATTTGAATCTTTTGAGTTTTTTTGTCGCTTGTCGATCTTGGCAGATCGACACACCCAGCGATTCTATCGCCTGACCAAAGCGGTGCTACCGCTGGCTTTTCACGACCAAAGCGGTGCTACACCGCTACTCCCCATGCAGGCGGTGCTACGCCACTACAAGAGTGCCATTACAATAACCGACTCAAGAATCGGCTATAGTGCCATGCTACTGATTACATGCGTAGCATGCGTTGGTCTTTATTTGGGCCAAAAACTTTAGCCCAAACTAAGGCCCAATGGCCCCTACTTCGGGTTAAAGGATTAACCCCTAATCCTAACCCAAATTAATGTGCTAACTACGAAATTAAAGACATTCCTAAGCTATTACAAAGTCCGCAAGTCAAGTCTTCTTCCGTCGAGCTTTCGGCGAACTTCCGGCGGTCTTCCGACGATCCCTCGGAAACCATCCTGTGGACTCCCGGCAAGCTCTCGGACTCCATGATGATCTTGGCGAGTTCCCCCAAGCTTATTTGGCAAGCTCCGATCTTTCTTGGCAAGCTCCGTGAACTTCCGACGAACCTCCCGACAAACTTCCGAAAACCCTTTGGCAAGCTCCCTACTCATTCTCGGCCAGTTCCGGCAGCACTCCCAACGAATCTTCGAACTTCCGTCAAACTCTCGAACTCCCAATGATCCATCGCACTTGACTTCGGCCCTTGATTTCACTTTACGTCTTCATCCCTTTCGTAGTTACTCCTGCACAAACAAACACCAAACACTCTACTTCGATCTAGACAGTTATTACAACGTGAATTGATATTCAGTTGCCCGGAACATCATTGGTCGGCGCTTCGTCCGATCCTTCGGCACATCGCCCTCTCTAGCGGCTTGTTGCCCAATCAACGGTTGACCTCCGCAACCTCGATATCCATGGCGTAACTCCGCACTTCTTGGCCTGATGCCCGACGTATGAAGTCTCCTGCCGATAGTCGACCGAACCTCCGGCTCGACATCCAATATACTGACGTGATCACCTCCGGCGCAACGTCAATTCCTCCAGCGTCAACTATCTAATCCTGATCGATAGTAGACCTGCGTAACTCAAAACGTAGTTAAACAACAAATCACACTCAATTAGTTTCATCATCAAATTCTGAGATTCAACAAAATCATTTGAAATTAAAAAAGAACTAAGCCTCTCATACCAAGCCCTAGGGGCTTGTTTTAAACTATATAGAGCCTTAGTTAGCTTAAACACATGGTTAGGAAGAAGAAAATTTTCAAATCTGGGTGGTTGTTCGACATAGACTTCTTCAGAAATAAAACCATTTAAGAATGCACTTTTGACATTCATTTGAAATAATTTGAAATCATTACTACTAGCATAGGCAAGGAGCATCCGAATGGCTTCTAATCTTACCACCGAAGTGAAGGTCTCTTCATAATCGATACCTTCTTCTTGGTTGAAACCTTTGGCCACTAGTCTAGCCTTGTTTCTAACCATGATACCATATTCATCTTGCTTGTTTCTAAAGACCCACTTAGTACCAATAACTAAGTGGTCATTAGGCCTAGGAACAAGCTTCCATACCTCATTCCTCTCAAATTGATTCAATTCTTCTTGCATTGCGATAACCCAAGAATCATCTTTCAAGGCATCATCAATGCATCTTGGTTCAACTTGAGAAAGAAAAGCGGCATGGACACAAAAATCTTTGAAAGAAGAGCGAGTTTGAACCCCTTTCGATGCATCTCCTATAATTAACTCCTTGGGATGAGCATCTACATACTTCCATTCCTTGGGTAAGGAAGTTTGGGAAGAAGATGCATCCAAGTTGTCATTATGAGGAGAGGGTTCATTCAAATTTAAATTATCAAAGCCAAAATCATCATCAAAATCTTTCTTCTTAAATTTAGAAATTTTATTAAAAACCACATGAATATATTCTTCTATAACTAAGGTTCTTTTGTTGAAAACATGAAAAGCCTTAGAAACGAAAGAATAACCAAGAAATATGCCTTCATTGGATTTTGCATCAAATTTTCCTAAGGCATCTTTTTCATTTAAAAAAAAGTATTTACAACCAAAAATTTTAAAATAAGAAACATTGGGTTTTTTATCATTCCATAATTCATATGGAGTTTTAAATAGGGATGGTCTCACTAGAACTCTATTCATAACATAGCAAGTCGTATTCACGGCTTCGGTCCAAAAATATTTTGGCAAATTATGTTCATTTAACATGGTTCTAGCCATTTCTTGTAAACTTCTATTTTTCCTTTCCACTACTCCATTTTGTTGTGGATTTCTTGGAGTAGAGAAGTTATGGTTATATCCATTTATTTCACAAAAATTTTGGAAGTCATGATTTTAAAATTCACCTCCGTGATCACTTCGAATTAATGAAATCATAAAACCTTTTCATTTTGAGTGAGTTTACAAAATTTAGAGAAACATTTGAAACAATCACTTTTGTGATCCAAGAAATAGGTCCAAGTATATCTACTATAGTCATCCATAATTACAAAGGCATATTTGCTACCTCCTAGGCTTATTATGTCAATTGGTCCAAATAAGTCCAAATGAATCAATTACAATGGTCTAGTGGTGCTAATTTGATTTTTTGATTTAAAACTAGTTTTTATTTGTTTTCCTAGTTGACATGCATCACATACCTTGTCCTTAATGAATTTCATGTTTGGGATTCCTCTTACTAACTCTCTAGATGAAATCTTAGAAATTAGTTTCATGCTTGCATGGCCTAATCTCCTATGCCAAAGCCAAGCATCATCATTCAAAATCGAAAAATATATTTCATTACTTAATTCATCAATATTTATGGTGTAGACATTGTTTTGTTTTAAAGTAATCATGGATATGTCATTGTTTGGTTTTTCAATGATGCAAACATTAGATTCAAATCTAACAACATAACCTTTATCACATAATTGACTAATGCTTAAAAGATTATGTTTTAAACCATCAACTAGCAACACATCATCAATTGAAAAACTTGATTTGTTACCTATGGTTCCCATGCCAATAATTTTACCCTTGTTGTTGTCTCCGAAGGTGACATACCCTTCTTCTTTGCTAGTGAGCATAGAGAAATGAGATGGATCTCCGGTCATGTGTCTTGAGCATCCACTATCAAGATACCATTTATTGCTCCTAGCTTGTGAGTTTGTCTACCAAAGAGGATGGTTTTTAGGTACCCATTTGATTTTGGGTGCCTTACAAATTGATCTACTTGATTTGTAATTCAACATTGAATTGTTTATAGTTCCTTTAGGAACCCATATCAATTTTTGTGGACTAATTTTCTTGAATGGATATTTGTAAGCAACATGTCTCGTTTTATCACAAAAATTAAATTTCAAATGGGGTGATACATGCAATGTGGGACCTTTAATGAAGGTGATGGGATTTTGGTGAGATCCACTCACAAATCCGATTCCACTTCTATTTCCGATGTGACCCTTGTTAGCAAGGATCATGTCCAAGCCCTTGCTACCGACCTTAAACTTGTTTAAGGTCTCTTTGAGTAGCAAGTTCTCCCTTTTTGTTGCTTCTAAGTATTCACACTTAGAGCATGGGGGTAGAGAAGAGGTTTGGAGACTATTGAACTTACTTTGTAATAAAGCATGCTCTTTCTTAAGCAAATTAAACTTCTTATTAATAGTTCTACATTCATCAAATAACTCATGAAAAGTGATAGAAAGTTCATCGAAAGATAACTCTTCATTAAATAACTCACTAACCTCTTCTCCTAATGCCATTAGCGCGAAGTTGGCCTCCTCTTTGTTGCTAGCTTCTTCAACCTCGGAGTCACTTGAATCATCCCACGTGGCCTTCAAAGCTTTTTTCTTCTTGAATTGCTTCTTCTTAGCTTGAGGGCATTCATTCTTGAAGTGTCCCAGCTTTTTGCATTCATAACAAATAACTTGGTCCTTTTTATGTTCAAATTTATTTTTTGTGTCATTTTTAAATTTATTCTTTCTTATAAATTTCTTAAACTTTCGAGTTAAAAGTGCAATGTCATTGTCACTGTCCTCATCACTTGATGTTCCTTTCAAGTGATCTTCTTGTGTTCTAAGTGCCATATCCTTCCTGTTCTTTGGAAGGGGGTTCTCAAGCTCTTCATGTGCATGGCACGTCATCTCGTAGGTCATTAGAGACCCAATAAGTTCTTCAAGTGGAAATACTTTAAGATCCTTGGCCTCTTGAATAGTCGTTACTTTTGGATCCCAACTCTTTGGAAGGGATCTTAAAATTTTAGTTACTAACTCAAAATTAGAAAAACCTTTACCAAGAGCTTTAAGTCCATTAATGACATCCATAAAGCGGGTGTACATGTCTCCAATGGACTCATTTGGTTTCATCCGAAAAAGTTTATAAGAGTGCATAAGAATATTGATTTTGGACTCTTTCACTCGGCTAGTGCCTTCATGAGTGATTTTAAGAGTGCGCAAAATATCAAATGCCGATTCGCAAATAGAAACCCGATTAAACTCATTCTTATCAAGCGCACAAAATAAGGCATTCATAGCCTTTGCATTGAGAGCAAAAATCTTCCTTTCCGACTCATTCCATTCACTCATCGGAAGAGAGGATTTTGCAAAACCATTCTCAACAATGTTCCGAAGTTCGAAATCCATAGAAATGAAAAAAATTCTCATACGAGTCTTCCAATACGTATAATCAGACCCATTAAACATAGGCGGACGAGTAATGGAGTGACCCTCTTGCATACCGGAGTAGGCCATCTCTCTTGGGTTTAAACTAATGTGAGAGTAAACCTTACTCTGATACCAATTGTTAGGATCGAAAAGGCACTAAGAGGGGGGGGGGGTGAATTCGTGCAGCGGATTAAAAAACGTAACTTTGAAGCCGATTTCACACAAAGACTAGTTCATAAGAAGATTTCGATTTGACAAAAGAGAACTTGAATGAAATAGCTTGGGTAAAGGAACTAAATGATTTACAGCTAAGTAATAAAATAATTCAGAAATGTAAACACTCATACATTCATAAATACAATGATGTATAGTGGTTCGGTCAAATGACCTACATCCACTCTTGAAGCCTTTACGATGAGGCTCCGCACTTCCACTAGCAAATCCTTTGAAGGGGAAGGACCAAATACCCCTTTTACAACCCTTTACAAGAGGTTCATACTCTTACAAGATTTCTCAAGAAGAAGAAGGAGGTGAACACTTAGCAAGAGAAAAGACTTTTCAAGACTATTCAAAGACTTAAACTCAATATTCTTACTCTCAAAAGGGTGCCCTTTCAGCTGAGAAAGGAAGAGTATTTATAGGCTCAAAATGGATTCAAATTTGGGCTCTAAATTTGAATTTTATTTGAGTTTCCCGGTGTCAACCTATCAGAGGCGGTGGAACCGCCTGCAGAGGCGGTGCCACCCACTTGTGTTAGTCTGGAACAGATCGATGAGGCGGTGCCACCGCTTTATGTTAGTCTGTGCAGATCGCTCTGCAGTCATGGGCGGTGCCACGCCCTAGCGCAGTTGCGTGCCGCCTTGAGTCTGGCGGCGACACTTGGCCAGTGGCGGTGCTACCGCCAGTCAAGCGGTTCAACCGCCTGGCCCATTCAGCAAGGGTTGAATGGGCCTTGTTTAAGGCCCAATTTGGCCCAGTAGGAGCCTGGTTGGCCCTACCAAATTTAGAAAGGATTATTTCTAAATCCTTGCTCTAATCATGTGTAAACTATGAAATTAAAACATAATTCTAAGTGATTTAACCCGACATTCTTCAAGTCAACTTTCGGCGAGCTTTACGACAAGATTCCGACGGACTTCCGACACTTCCCTCGGATTTCTTCCAGCGGACTCCCAGCATACTCCCAGATTATATGGCAAGCTCAACGAGTCTTCGGCTAGCTTTCGAATCTTCCCGGTAAGTTCCGCGAACCTTCGACGATCTTTGTGACGAACTTCCGAAAACTTCGGCAAGTCCTTGATTCGATCTTGGTTGGTTCCAGCAACACTTCCGACGATCTTTCGGACTTCTGATGAACTCTTGAACGCCCGATAGACTTGACCACGGTAAATCGCTTTATGTTTTCATCCCATAGTAGTTATACCTGCACACTTATCTCGACAACATATATATTAGAACAAATATTTCACCAATTGACTTCATCATCAAAATTCGAGATTCAATATCATCCTCACGTGTTTTGTTGCCCAATCGGCGGTTGACCTCCGCAACCCTGTATCCTTGGTGCAACATGCTCTTCTTGGCCCAATGCCCGACGTACGAAGCCTTCTACCAATTGTCGACCGAACCTCCGACTCGATATCCAATATCCTGACACGATCACTTCCGACGCAACATCAATTCCTTTAGTGTCAACTATCTAATCACGATCGATAGTAGACCTGCGTAACTCAAAACATAGTTAGATCACAAAACACAATCAATTAGTTTCATCATCAAAATTCGAGATTCAACATATACTCCTACATCTCCGTAAACTGTTTGAGGAATAGGGAAGAACTAAGCGATATGAGATATCAAAGAGTCTTTTCCGTGCCAGGATGACTGAGGGGATATCGGTTCAGAACCATGTCCTTAAGATGATTGAGTGGATCGAGAAACTCACAAGTCTAGGAATGGTCCTAGAGGATAACCTGTGTATGAATCTTGTACTTCAGTCCTTACCAGATTCTTTTTTTCAATTCATAATGAATTTTAATATGAACAAACTTGAGGTGACCCTCCCAGAGCTCCTCAATATGTTGAGATAAGCAGAGAGCATTATCAAGAAAGAGAAGCTAGTTCTCTATGCTGGTGAGACCAGAAAGAAAAGGAAGGCTGAGAAGTCCCTTAAGAAGGGCAAGGGTAAGGGCAAAATGGGTATGGCAAAGGTTGGCAAGAAAGACCCAATAAAGGACAAAGGCCAGTGCTTCCACTGTGGTAAAGATGGGCACTGGAAGAGAAACTGTAAAGAGTACCTTGTAGAGAGGGCGAAACAGAAGCTTGGAGAAGCTTCAGGTGCATTCATGATCAGTCTCCATTTGTCAGAATCTTATGATAACACATGGGTATTAGATATCGGGAGTGCTTATCATATCTGCAATTCATTGCAAGTTCTAGCAAGACCTAAGAGATTGAACAGAGACGAGATGGACCTTAAGATGGGCAATGAAGCAAAGGTTACTGTAGTGGCTATTGGCAAGGTCACCTTACATATGCCTAGTGGAGCTATTATTGCATTAGATGCATGCCATTATGTTCCTTTTATTATTAAAAATATTATTTTCATTTCATATTTGATAGTTAGTGGATATAAATTAGTTTTTGAGAATAATGGTTGTTCAATAATGTTAGATGATGAGATCAACACGAGAAGAACATTGCATAATGGTTTATTTATGCTAGATACAGCTCCACATATCATGAGTGTAAGTGAGTCTAAGAGGAAACGAGAAGAGGTGAATAATGCATATTTGTGGCATTGTAAGCTAGGTCACATCCATGAGGGAAGGATTCAAAAGTTGTTGAAGAATGGATATCTAGATCCATTTAACCATGATTCATATGCGACTTGTGAACCTTGCCTTCGGGGAAAGATGACCAACTTTCCATTTAGTGGAATTGGAGAGAGAGCCACTGAGTTCCTAGAACTCATACATAGTGATGTATGTGATCCCATGTCGACTCATTGCATAGGTGGTTACTCCTACTTCATTACTTTCACTGATGATTTCTTAAGATATGGACATGTGTACTTGATGAAGTATAAGCCTGAGAATTTGAGAAATTCAGGGAATATAAGCATGAAGTAGAGAACTAGATAGGAAAGAGTATTAAAACCCTTCGATCAGATCGAGGTGAGTACTTGAGTACAGAGTTCATCTAGTTCCTCAAAGACCATGGGATTTTATCCTAATAGACACCTCCTTATACACCATAGCTTAATGGTGTATCAGAAAGAAGGAATCACACACTGTTAGATATGGTGCATTCCATAATGAGTTTCGCTGACCTACCCATCTCATTCTGGGGATATGCCCTAGAGACCGCAGTTTACCTTCTGAATAGAATTCCAACTAAGTCAGTAATGTCTACTCCATATGAGATATGGATTGAGAAGAAGCCCGATCTTAAGGTTATTAAGATTTGGGGCTACCTTGCCCACGTCAAGAGACAACCCCGATATGTTGGAATCCAAGACGGAACAATGCAAGATCATAGGATACCCCAAGAAAACTTGTGAGTATTATTTCTATCACCCTGAGGACCAAAAGGTCTTTGTAGCCATGAGAGCAGTGTTCCTTGAGAAAGAACACATTCTTGGTGGAGACAGTGGGAGCATGATAGAGTTGAGCGAGGTTGGAGAACCTAGCTCAAGCACCATTCCGTAGTCAGAATCTGTTCAAATACCTAGCACACAAGTTCCAACTTTACGTAGGTCCGGTAAAGAATCCTATCCTCCTAAGAGATATGTGGGATATATCAGAGGAGAGGATATTAAGAATATTGATCCCTAGACCTACGAGGAGGCTATTATGAGCATAAACTTTAAGAAATAGCAAGAAGCCATGAATTCAAAAATGGATTCCATGTACTCCAACAAGGTTTGGAACCTAGTTGATGCACTCGATGGTATTGTACCCATTGGCTGCAAATGGATCTTAAAAAAGAAGATTGGAGTGGATGGAAAGGTAGAGACCTATAAAGCAAGGCTAGTGGCTAAGGGGTATCGTCAAAGGCAAAGTGTTGACTATGACAAAACTTTCTCACCTGTAGTCATGCTAAAATCCATTCGAATTCTATTGGCTATTACAGCACACTATGATAATGAGATATGGCAGATGGACGTCAAAACAGCATTCCTCAATGGCAACATCAAGGAGGAGGTGTATATGATACAGCTTGAGGGATTCGTGTTCAGGTATAACTCAGATAAGGTGTGTAGGTTGCTTAGGTCCATTTATGGACTAAAACAATCTTCCCAAAGTTGGAACATAAGATTTGATGAGGCGATCAGATCTTATGACTTCATTAAGAACGAAGATGAGCCTTATGTGCACAAGAAAGTAAGTGGGAGCACTATCACCTTTTTGGTATTATATGTGGATAACATCCTGATTATTAGGAATGATGTAGGAATGCTCTCCACAGTAAAGGTTTGGTTATCTAGAAACTTCTCTATGAAGGACTTAGGGAAAGCATCCTGCATATTGGGGATACAGATCTATAGAGATAGATCCAAAAGGATGCTTAGCTTGTCCTAGTCTAGGTACATA